>OZ020265.1:7753727-7881460 GCA_963971285.1 Astropecten irregularis | reverse complement strand
AGCATTTTGATATATTTCAGGTCAATTTGGCTGATGAGCATTTTGCAGCAGTTTATTAATTGTATTGCTTTAAAAAATCTTAAATTACAAACTAGTTCATGCAAATGTCATTAAAGGAAACAAGCTTCTTGAACTGGGCGTATCGCATTTTATTTCATAAATAAATTCATTTACATGTATTAAATGTGAATTAAAAGCCAAACTGGTGCAAGTGAACTTTTCATTTGATTTTTTGCCGCCCAAAAATTGCCTCCCCTTTTGGGAATTTGCCGCGACTCAAATTGAGGGCGCTGTTCGTGACGCAGATCGAGGCGCGGCAATTTATCGAAGGTCTAGAAAACATCTTAACTTGCACGGTCACAGACCCCCGGCAAGCTGCTGTTGTGATCCGTCTCGCACACAGACCAACGTAAAACCGTCAGTCAGCACTACGACACGCGGTGTGTGTAAAATCTTTGAAGCCTTTTTTCTCGAAAAGTATTTTTGATGAACGAATTTAGGCTTCGCGGACATGCATGTACACAATGTGGCCGGCCGGTGAATGGGGCGCCGGCTCGCGCGCGCGAGGCTGCAGCTGCCTCGATTTACGTCACACATTTTGGAAGATTTATGTTAATGAGGGTCCCACTCAAGGGGCGTAGTAGCTTGGACAAAAATTTTCAACATTTTTTCTTATTTAATCCAGGAAATAATTAGCTCGAGACACAAAATATCATTGTAGATATAGTACTTTATTGTTTTAAGCAGGAATAATGCAATTTAAATCCTATATCGTGGTCCCTTTAAGGGCGTGCTTGGGGGGGGGGATTAAGGTGATTCACAATGGGAGACTTTTGAGACGGTGGTGGCAGCAGACTGAAGTATCTTATTGCTCGCTCTGAGCATGCGCGCGCACTTGTGGGCTTGCGCTATAAGTTGAAGACCCAGCTCCAAAGTCTCCCATAGTGCGCTCCCAATTGTTGGCAAAGCGTGGGCCAATCAAAATGCGCGGAATCGGTGGACCCTTGCCAAATGGGCTAAAGCCCCCCCCCCCCTCCTAGCCCCCCCCCCCCCCCCGTAGAACCGCGCCTGCTTCATACATAAACCTTGCTGCCAAAACTCCCTGTGAATGTTATAAATGCTTAGCGAAACCATCGCTAAATACATGGCCAAAGCAATAAACATCACATGGAAATTTGGTAGGAAATCCTGTTTGATCAAGGAAGACTTATCATGTTTAAAGCTGGACTCCAACGATTTCGAAAAATCAGATGTTCGCATAAAATTGTGTTCACCTAGCTCCAATTAAGGTAAACATATCATTAACCCTCACTATTAAAAGTTTCTAGATGAATAATCAATGTACCAATCGAATAGTAATGATCATTCAGGGAGTGATTCAGACATTTTTAGCAAACAGAAACCACATGTACACAAAACTCATTGGAAATCCCATGCAACTCCCGCGCACCGTGGACCGTATCCCCTCGACTACGTCACACATTGACATACATTTAAATAGCGCCACCCACGGCCAGTTTGGGTAAATAGTCCTCAGAATTTACAATTACCATCAAATTTTACTTCCAATATTACCAAATAATAAACAAAAACCAGCCCCATTGTATATTATGAGAAAGTTCTTATATGCCCTATAAACGAGGATTTGTATTTGTTTCATTTTTTAAACAATCGTTATTCTCCATCTTTAAGCAACAGTTGTGATTATAAAGCAGCTATATGGAATTGGTTCATGCGCGCTTACACGCTAGCTTCCAAATTATGTTGATATTCTTCCTAATCAATGCAAATTAGTTTCATACTAAGTACTAACATAATGTACATTTTGGCCGATAAGCAGTTCACTTCACTTTATTACTTGTATTGATGATAATACACATTTATATAGAGCCTAATTTTCCTTTTTTTGTCATTTTCTGTACTTTGATAAATTTTGCAATAAATTAATAAGTTGTATATGTTCAAATCTACGCGGTTTCCATTGATACTAAAATGTAAAGAATGATTAAGTAAATTTTTCATAAATGGAGGTGTCTGTGTTTGCAAATGAACTCTTATGAATGAAATTAATAACAAATATGGTCATTGCTGCTTTAAGAGGTGGGTTTTAAGTTTACTCTTACATGTGACAACAGTGGGTGCATTTTGAATGTCAGAAGGGAGATAATTCCAAAGATTGGGAGAGCAAACTCAAAGGCACGATCGCCATATCGGCTGTGGGTACGTGGACCATGTGCTAATTGTAGATGTGAAGATGATGATGATCTGAGGTTTATGGATGAAGTGTGTCTTTTGGGAGATATAAACTCACAAATGTACGGTGTTGAAAGTTCATGTCGAACTTTTTAAGTGAGGAGAAGTATTTTGAATTTGATTCGTTGTAGAATTAGAAGCCAGTGTAATGAGCGGATTGCGGGTGTGATATGTTCAGTTTTTCTTGTCCGGGTGATGAGACTGGTAGCTGTGTTTTAGATGTGCCGGGGGGAGGGGGGGGGGGGCAAGGTGGGAAATTGGTAGGTTGATTAAGAGGCATTATGGGGCCATACTACAAGTTTCATATTAATGAACTTCTTTTCAAATGTACAGCTCATCTAACACAATAATGGCGTAGTTTCATGGCTTCTGACTGCCAAACGAACAAAGATAATTGACTATTGGGAACACAATTCCAAAGTAGGGCTGGATAGTTTAGTTGGTAGAGCACATGTACAGTATTCTGGAGGTTGTCGGTTCTAAACCCGCTCTAGTAAATTTGTCTTTGTTCACTTTTCAATGACTATAAATTCAGTCAGGTTACCTTGTGGTTATTTGATGATTATATTTACAATAATTACTTCAAAATGAGAGTTCTTACTCATTTACAGTAATTCTTTCTTCACAATGAATCGTCTTCGTCATTTGCCTTACAGAAAGAGGTGAACTGCCACTCCGCCGGCTGGGATGAGGCGAATCCGATATAAAGATTCTGCCCATCGACACCGGCCGTCCCAGGCTGGTCGTCGGTCCAGGATAAGAAGGCAGCGCCCTCTGCCGACCGGCTTATCTCAATCATGTCGCCTTCCTTGGTCACCCAGAATTCTTCGTGCGTGACTGAGGTTCGGATTGCCGGTGGTAGAGTCTCTGCATGGTACGTGTCACTGGCATGGCGGTATATGCTACTAGGTGAAGATGCTGATAACACTGTAATCAAAATGAGTATAAGTATACAGTAAATCTATAGACATAAATAACCTATATAGACTGACAGCAGAGGGCGTGAGTGCGTAATTTTGGAAACGGACGCCATCTTAAAAAACTATGGGCTAACTTGTGCGTCAGCCAGTGCGTGAGGCGTGCGACGAACATAAAAAATGATTCGTTTCAAAATCTCGCAAAGATTCGAAAAGAGGCCAGTTGCGCACGTAATCTCGCGCTAGTTCCATCTCATAAAATCAAGATGAAATTTCAAACACAAAAGTTTTCATAAAATCTTTCCATTATTTGAGAAACATATATTACTTTGCAATGGTACGTGAGGCAAACCTAATGCTCCAATGCGTTTAAAGTGGATACCAAATCGTTTTCATCTAGAATTTCCCGTTTGAATCAATCCTCTCTATTCAATCGTGCGTAAAAGTAACTTTGTTTGCCCATGGACCTTATCGAAGATTTTCCGCGCTGCGCGTGCGCGCGCAAAGGACAGTGGGTAACATTGGTTTTAAAAGTTTTACCACACGCGTCGACACGCGTATATTCGTATAGCTGCCGGCCCGCGAAGTTTAAAGTTGTCTTTTTTCCTAGAAGAAAGCCTTGCTTTGAGTTGTTATACATAACGATGCTGCACAACGGTCCATGGAATGTTACTGTCGAGTCACTTGTTCCAGCGGTGTAAAGTTGAGTACTTATTATAGTTGAATTTTCATGTCCATACGTTTTATGCACTCAGCGCCAGCCCTAACAACCCTGTGTTTCCCAGAGTGCGTTGCGCACAGCCAGTTTTGCGCTATCCTCGATAAGGTCCATAGTTTGGCAATAGTCGGGTTCCGTCACAATTACGGTATCCCGCCATACATTTGAATAGGGCACTGTCGGTCTATGGGTAATTTATGTCTGTGAGTAAATCTGGCACACGGTTTTGAATGGCGCCCTCTATTTATTAAAAGAAGAATCTGTGGTGGTGTCAACTTTCTTTCAAAGAATAAATCGCGCACCACGTACCAAGCGGGAGTTTGAGTGCATTTAGATCAATAAACACAACCGCAGTTTCTTGATTTGGTCAAAAGAGGGCGCCATTCAAAACCGTGAGCTCGAATTACTTGATACAATATACATTGTGTACTGTGTACCTTACGACAGTCAGGGCTGTATACTCACCAATGAGTTGAGATTGTCTCAGGAATGCAATTTGTGCCAGATGACCAGGGATAATAATACATTTGTAATGCGCAGTAGGGTGTATTAATGAGAGTAGCTGCGCAATAATGTAGGCCTTTTTACGACCACTTTTAGGCATATGTGTTCTTAAACATTGAGGGCTCAGCCGGCCTGGGGCCTGGGGTCGATTTCACCAAACTCATCGTAACTATTAACCGTAGGAGCTTTGATGCATTGTTGTCCTGATGTGTAGGATAGGCCCCCAACTCGAGTTACGATCGATCGTAGGGAATCGACCCCAGGCCTGGGCTGAGGCTGGGCTGAGGCTAGCTTGAGACAATTTGAGCTATCATGCACTTGCACCAGCCCTACACGGCAACATGCACATACCTACGGAGTAAATGGACCCATCTACCGTCTCACTGTTGGATAGGATGACCCTGGCCGTTCCATTCGTCTTAAGGGTGAAGTAGATCACTAGTGATTGGGCATCGAGTGGTCTGAATGGGAATCGAGCCTTGTTCATAACGTCTGAATTGTAGATGGGACATGGCACTGTAATAGAATATCACACATAATGTTGGCAATTTGAATCAGAAAACACCTCCATTTCACATGTGTCACAATATAATCTGTCCAAGATAATATAACAGTTCTAGTCTTTCCTTAAATTAAGTGTACACGATGCTTAACTAAAAAGTGTCCGGGAATTAAACAATTGGCCAGGGTGGGATGAAATAGGATTAACAAGGATAAATTGTTTTCATGCTATGTCTCTTTAATTAGTTTTTATATCACTGTTCCTTTCAACCTGCTGGCACATCCATCCCTTTGTTATTGTCCATCTTTATTCTTGCCAATCTCCAAACCCAGTCCCCCTTTGGTCTGATCCTCTAGTCCGTCTATAACTACTTTTACCTGCATCTTCTTATCCTCTTGTAATTAAGATCAAGCCAGAATCGAAACCTCATGCCCTCATAACTCCAAGCATTTTACTTATTTAAGGTAATTATTTCGGTTGATGGGTAGTTAAACACTCTTGTTAGTATTGGTGTTTACGAAATGGAGGCTCAGGCTTCGGCTCCATTTCGTGAATCCTTAATAAAATAACGGGTATAAACATCGGAGATTTTGGCAACGGTTTGGAGGTAGATTATCTAGTTTGAAAAGGAAAACAGATTCAAGATCAATGGAAAACCACAACCTATTTTTTCAGCATATGGATGACAGAGCTGGAGCCTGAGCCGAAGACTTCGTTTTGTAAACCCCCTATAAGTATACATTGACATACCGGAACATTTCATCCCAACATCTTGTGAGTGAGTGCATGATGTGACGTTGTGCCAATTTCCATGATGACACTGACTTAGATGGTCTTCACATCCCTTACAATCCATGTCACTTACATGGATAGGGCCTTCCCCTGGACTAAATTGCAACGAGAAGTCTGAAAACAAAAATTCAAGTAAATGCACATTCAATTGATGTCTCACCTTGGATTCAACACGTTTCCTTGCGTACTGGGGCCGATTTCGCTAACGTTTGTGATCATCGCAAAGCCCAAATCCATTGCTAAATAGAAAACTGATACTTTTGCGAAGATCGCAAATGATAGTGAAATCGGCCCCTGGTCCGTCTATTTACTGTTTGTGAATCATGAGTGATTCCAAATAGTGCGCTCCAAAGAGTTTGCAACGCGTTGGCCAATCACATTGCGCGTAATCTGCTAACCCTTTCCAGATGCACATGAATCGACGAATGCCGTGTAATTAATTGGCCAGCGTATTTGCAAACATTTGAGGCCGCACTATTTGGAAAAGCCCTTGTTCCCAATGGACCTTTCCCATGAAATATGTTTATTAGACACGCGCACGCGCAAATGCATCACTGGTTGGCAAGCTACATGCCCTCTGCGTTGTATGTGGTACGTACATGCCTAATGTAGGTGCAACTTTCCTGCCAACCAGTAGTGCATTTGCGCGTGCGCATATCTAATTAGCATATTTCTTGGGAAAAGTCCATTCTCTGGCTGTTACCGCAAATAACACACACGTCCACATGCTTCGCATTTTTTGGCGCTATTGGTAATGAAAAACTTGGTCGCACTGACGTTGCAAAGCAAAAGTTAATCAAAACAATACACGGGTTTACACTTCGAAAAATGCGCATGCGTGGAAGTGCCTCGTTTTGAAGTTGCAATCAAAATCTAAGATGGCCGCCGAAGTGTAAACCCGGGTATCGGACCCAGAGCCGTAAATAAAGAGAGTTTGGCCAACTACGCCATGTTAGGGACCTACAGGGGATGCGCGTACACACGCGCGCGCGGGCGCGCAAGCTATTTGAGCAATGGTTGTTTGTCTAATAAACCCCTCAAAAAAGTTCTGTAACTCAAGTTTGAGGGATTATATCTTTTTTGTTACGGATCTATGAACGGTGAATCTGACATCATTGAAAAGCTTCGTTATTCCTCTTTACAATGGTGTGCCATTTGTTGTGATCATGAAACCATGGAATTTGCATTTCTCCTAAATATAGGGCAAAGACAAATGTGAAATATTGCAATTGATTGACTCAAAGTTGGTACCTAACATGGCGCCTTGTAGTCACGTGAGGGCTATTGACCAATCATAAATGAGATGCCTGAAACCGAGTTGGCCAAACTCTCTTTATTTACGGCTCTGATCGGACCGTGTAAATGGCGCCCTCTCTTGACTGTGCACTCACGTGGATATTTCTTGCAGACAACATCTTTCTTGGCACCGCATGATCCTACCCACCAGTTGCCGCTCGGTCGTAAGATAAGACATCGTAATCGATCGGCATTTGGTACGGCATTCTGTAGCTGCTCGCTGCGGAACACCGGTAAGTTACCATCAGACCACGACATAGATGTGCGAATAAGACCTGAAATAAAAACACTAGTAACTGTTACTTAAAGTTTTCGATTTCGGACTTTCAGCAAATGTTCCCGAGTCCTTAAAGGTAGTATCATACTTTGATAGCATACCGAAACAGACATTTTCACGGATTTAAAATGGTGATGGTAGAAACATTATACCGTTAAAATATTTCGGCCTGAAATGCTATATTTATCCAGAAAAGAGTAAAACCAGTGACCCAATTTACTTTTAATCTTTTAAAGATCAACAATAAAAGAGAAAATACTGTAGCCGTTTTTTACTGTTTTCTAAAAAAGAGGGCACCGTATTGGACTTGAATTTTCACTGATGACTGTTACTGTATCTGGCTTGATATTTACGCAAATGAATCTGTATTTCTGGGACAGAAACCAAAGTATGATACTACCTTTAAAACCCCAGATGGAAGAAATGTGTGCAACATTTCAGTGTAAAAATACAATTTTCTTACGTGCTTGTTGGGAACTTGAAAATAGCCCCTCTGTCATTTTGTCTGGTCTTGCTATTGCCTGTTTGTTTAACGCACATGATCCCAGATTTGGGGAACCACGTCCTATGCAGGGTACGCTAAAATGGGATCCGGATCCGCATAATCCGTGAGTCTTGTGCGTTAAACAAACAGGCCCATAGTCTAGTTTAGTCTGGTTCCTACACCCAACGTATCAAAAGTCTACACAATGAGAGCAGAAACTAGACTATTATTCTCGTCTGCGGCCGTCCGTGCGTCCGTCAAAAGTCGCATATTTGTTACCGTTTTTACCCCATAATTTCCCTAAAAAATCAAAGCCCTGCCCTCTTTCCACAAATTTAACCTTACTAATAATTTTGAAGAAGACACCAGCAGCCGATTTCACGAAATTTTGTTGCGTAACTTACGCAACATTTCCTGCCTTTGGCTGCTCAAGTTGTGCCTGTTTCACGAAACTAATACGCAACATTTGTACGTTGCGTATTGTTAAGCAACTTTTCGTGAAATCGGCTGCAGGAACGTATATTTAGATAAGTCTCTTCGCAAAAAGTACTTTGTATTCATTTTATAGGTGTCGTGCCCTAAAAGAAACCCTTACCAAAACGCCGATGCAGAGCCTGTTGCTGAAAAGTTTATTTCCTAATAAAAATTAATTCGTATGCATTGCTGTAAATCTCAGTTTTTGGTGAATAAGTATGACATAACATTACCACCGTCAAGTATTCCGTTGTGTGCACCCAGCCAGACTCGGTTGGTACCTATAAAGGTCGCCTTCACAAAATCGTTCTCCTCCTCCGTCAGAATGCTAACCTGTATGTAAAAGACAGCCATTGGTAACTTTGAAGTTTTCCTGCTACATAATGGACCGTTACGGCTTTTCTCTTAAAGATATATAGTGTCATACTTTGTCAAAGAAATGCAGATTCATGGGCATAAATATAGAGAAAGCTAAAGTCACAGTCATTTGTGAAAATTTCAGTGCTATACGGTACCCACTTTTCGAGAAAACAGTGAAAATCGGCCTCAGTATTTCTTTAGTTTTTTCTCTTTTATTTTTGATCTTTAAAAGATCCAAAATAATTTCGATCACTGGTCTTACTCTTTTCTTGATAATTGCAGCATTGGTATGTTTATACCATCGCCATCATTATACCCTGTAAGTTATAGGTAAATCTGTGAAGATGTCTGTTTCGGTTTGCTACCAAAGTATGATATACTACCTTTAAGTTCCGCCGTCTTCAAAAAGAAAGCGTTTAACATACTGCACATGCATGGCCGTGATTGGCCGAGGTAATGGACGACAACATTCTCATCAGCTTTTTTTAACGGATCTCACCGCTAGAGGGCGAATAGTCGCTCCAAGTCCACACGACATGAGCTCACCCGGATGAGTAACTCTGGGTCGACCCGGGTAAGCATATTGAACGCACCCTAAGTTAACTCTGTTCTTTCCATGCGTGCACCAACCACACAATAGACCGATCCAGTAGGCCACGCCCACCATAGCAACCGCCAAGCAACGACGCACACGCGCGCGCGTAGCGTGTCACGATCGCCAACACGCGCTGCACGCCCATCACCGAAAGCACTTATCTCTATTGGACTCCGGTTTTGGAAAAAGTCGCAAATGTACGTTTCGTCTCTTACCAGGCCATCGAGAGACAGAATTACAATGAAAATACAAACACCATCAATTTGTAGCAGAAATATACTGTTTTTGTGAAGTTATGCTGCATTTTCAGAGGAAGGTATTTTTATGTTTTTCCAGTTCGTAAACGTAAACACTACTGTAATCAATACCGCGATCTCCAGCATGAGATCACGAAAATGGCTGCTGCAATAGCGCTGCGCACTTGCGCTAAAAATAGCACCGAACCTCAGACAAACATTGCAACGTGGCCATGCAAACGTGTGGTGAGTGGAAGCATGCGTGGAAGTATGTGTGCGCGTCGCGCGTGGTGTGACGTCATTAGTGCGGAACGCTATTGGTGATCCGATTTTTGCGGCTGTGATTGGCCAATGCAAAATAGGGCGGGGCTTAATGGATCGGTGTATTCTTAAAAGATATTGGCTTACCCAAGAATGCAGTACTAAGGCTTTGTCCCAAATCTCTGGCTGCAATCGCAAGTAACGCACAAGTCTATGGAAACGGCTGCAGTCAATGGCTACGTGGCTGCCAGCCCATAGGTGCCTGTTTGATTTTGCAGCCACAGCCATAGATTTGGGACAATGTCTAAGACTCACCAGATGAGATGCAAAACCAAGGCATATCTGCTCAGCCTGTTGGAAGTTCACTGATTGAATGCCATCTCCCCAGTAACAGAATCCTTCATATGGCAACCACCCATCGTCACACAAAGTATCTAAGGGTCGTAAAGAAAACAGTTCTTCAAAAGGTAAATGGTGTCATCCAGATGCAGGTCTCTTTAATATTTCAGGGAACCAACCCAACCCAAACCCAACCAAAACCAAGCCAAGAAAAAGCCAAGCCAAGCCAAGTCAAGCCAAGTCAGCCGGACCAAACCCGACCAAGCGAAAGCCAACCCAAGCCAAAACAACCCAACCCGACGAAACCAAAGCCAAGCCAAGCCATTCCAACCCGACTCAACCCGACGAAAGCCAAGGCAAGCCAAGTCAAGCGAAGTCAGCCCCAAGCCAACCCGACCCAGCCCAATCCGACCCAACACATCCAAAGCAAAGCCAAGTCAGAACAACCCAACCCGACCCGACCCGACCAAAGCAAAGCCAAGCAAAGCCAACCCATTCCAACCCGACTCAACCCGACCAAAGCCAAGCCAAGCCAAGCCATTCCAACCCGACTCAACCCGACCAAAGCCAAGGCAAGCCAAGCCAAGCCATTTCAACCGGACTCAATCCACCAGAGTCAAGCCAAGCCAAGCAGGCCATTCTAACCCGACCCAACCCGAACAAAGCCAAGCAAAGCCAAGCTATTCCGACCCGACTTAACCCGACCAAAGCCAAGCTTAGCCAAGCTAACCCGACCCAACCCGACCAAAGCCAAGCCAAGCATAATCCAGGCCAAGGCTAAATAAAACAACCCATTCTGACCCAACTTAAGCCAGGTCAAGCCAAGCGAAGCCAACTCCTATACATCTTTTGTGGGCTTTCCTTTGTTCTCACTTACTGAGGAAATGGACAACTTTGGTATCTATACCCAATTTTTCATGATGGAATTGGACCGAATATCGCTTGAATGATAACCTTCAATTTGCTACAAATATTATTAAGTATGTCTCCCTTTGGTCAATCATTTTACAGGATAACATTATGTGGACGATCCTTTGTCTAATATAACACTACTACATCATTAACTTACCGAAGCCGGGTTCCATGTAACTTGGCGGGGGTAGAAATCCCAGCGTACGGCAAGCCACGTCGGTATCCCACCGGTCCCAGTTGTCGAAGCATACCGTGCCCCAGGCTCGATGCACGGTACTGTACACCTCCAGGCGCCCCTCACCTGCATTGGTACCACCCGTAAGCCTCCACGCCGCTAGTTGGAAACAAAATGGAAGTATAACAGTTTGCAGCAATGTTTATGTTACAGGCATCTTAAATGAACATTGAGATATAACGGTATGTGAGTGGTTTCATGGCTTCTGGCAGCCAAACGAACAAAGACTGTTAGGGACACCACCAACATAGGGCTGGGTAGCTCAGTTGGTAGAGTGCTGTAATTTTCTTTTGCAGGCCTTTCTTTGTTTGGGCAACTCTATGCATCTAAGCAAGGGTTCATGAATATTGAGTAGTACAGTATTCCGGAGGTTGCACGTTCAAATCTCCAATCAGTAAATATCCCCGTTTCAACTTTCAATAACCTGAACTTATTCAAATCAGTTCCATTGTGGTTTATTTGATGATTTGAAATTATAGTATTGTCGTTTTTTAATGATTTACACAAATCGAATGAATTAATGACGCTTTGTTTAAAATACCCTTTTCTTAATAAACATTTGTATCAATCAATCAGTTGATTTTATCTTCAATAATTTATACAGTGTACCAGAAAAATAAAAAGGAAACCGAGATTCATCAATTTTTAATCATACTTAGATTTCACTTTTGAATAATGAATAACATAAAATAAAAAGCTTATTTCCTCAACTTTCATTTGATACAATTCATAGATACACACTTCACGCATGAATGAATAAAGACAATATCAAGCAAGGGTATCGAAAAGTCGTTTGCATAGGGGTAGTTGAGTTTCAAAGAAATAATCACAGTTGTAGAAATTACATTTCCTGCCTTTTTATTATTCAAAAGTGATATTAAAATATGATGAAAGAAATTGATAAAACTAGGATTCGTTTTGTTCTCGGACACCATGGACAAATTCTATAAGCATGGCATAACATTTCGGTATATTTAGGAAGTAAAGTAAACTAAATTGAGGGAAAGTAATTGAAAGGGAAAAACAAACAAATTACCTTGACACGAAACGGTGCTACACTTGGCAGTTTGAGTATCCGGACCCTCGCAGTTAGTCTGGCTACCTTGACACACACGAACACGATCTACCGTGCCTTGGCCGCAGGTTGGAGACGTGGAACACGACCCAACATCCACCCAAGCAGTCCACTCTACAGATCCAGAAAATACACTTGTGTCATAAAAATCATCAATGGGAGACTTTTGAGAATCGGTCTTCATGTCAACAGCGCACGCGCACCCAATTGTGCGCGTGCGCGCGCATGCTCACAATTGCGTGCGCTGTTGACATGGAGACCGATTCTCAAAAGTCTCCCATTGGTTTGCACGGATGTCATATACAACAATCTGGACCACCGCCGGCCATCTCACCGTACGAAAGAAAAACAAACAACTTACTCGCCACTCTGGTCTGCGACGCGTTTGCCAATCTCAAATCTTGATTTTTGTTTCGTCCCAACCCGTCGTGGAAAGGGTTGACAGATTCTCCGCATTGTGATTGGCCAACGTGAAGCAAACTCTTGGTGGCGCACTTTGTTCAAAAAATTAATTACTTGTGTGTCGTAATCACAAGGATGACAAGAAAGATTTGAGGCTTCGCATGGTGAAATTTGGTATGTAGATCGGTTTGCGGAAACACCATGTAATTATCGCAATTAGGTCTCGAGAAGTGCGAGTAGTGCGAGAAGTGCGAACGATATAGAAGTGCAAACGATATAGAAGTGCGAAAGTACGAACGATAATTACATGGTGTTTCCGCAAACCGATCCACACACAAGGATGACATAATCATACCTGCGCATGACTCTTGGTTCCAGCAGTTCCTGTTTTCAACCTCGTCCCCGAGACACGAGTCTCCAGCGTGCATCGTTCCCAAACATTCCCTGGTCCTGCTGCGTTTTCCCGGACCACATGTCGTGGAACAGGCACCCCAAGCAGTCCATGAAGACCATCTCGCTATCCATTGAAACAATGAAGAAATTACAGGCATTATGTTGTGTTAGAAAACACACCGGAGCCGATTGTATAAAACTTAGGAGGCGTCGCAGAGTTAAGACGCATCGCATCCCTGCGATGTGTCGCAGCTACAACGCAGCTACAACGCGTCGTGAGATCCGTTTCACTAAAAACACGTCGCAGGGGCGATGCGTTTGATATCCACTTTGGCTCATTATTTTGATGTTCTTGAACGTAGCTAGCTATTGTGTTTCTGCGACTGTTTGCTGCATTTCACTCTTGATTCCAGATAACAGCCGAAGAAGCGGTTCTAATAGTTGGCTGCGCGCGCGCCCTGATCGTCCTAAATACGCGCAAACGTGAATACGTAAATTAAAAAAGAGAGTAATATTTGGCCTTCCATTAGTATAAGGGTACTGAACGTATCACGACACATATATTGTTAATGACGGAAGTAAATTCAGTTCAACCCAGCGGTCTACGAAACAGAGGCTGAGGCTGAGGCTCAAGCTGGGGCTCAGGCTCAGGCTGGGGCTCAGGCTCAGGCTCAGGCTCAAGCTCTGCCATCCATATTCTGAGAATTTACATTGAAGCCGAAGCTCTGTTTTCCTCTCCAAGCAAGAGAATCTTCCCCGAACCGCAGCCAAAAGGCTCTATTTTGTTACCCATTGTTTTAGAACCGATTCACAAAAAGGGGCCAGAGCCTGAGCCCAAGCCTGGGCATCCGTTTCGTAGCCAAACCCTCTCCTACCAAACTCTCGTTATTGGATATTGTTCATTTTGAAAGAGGTCACCTAGATTTGAAATTGTTGAATTCTAGAAAAGCTAAAATACATCAAAAAGACATCAATTTAGGCTCGGCAAAAAGACATCAATTTAGGCACGTGTTATCGTGTGTTATTTCTCGCTTTACGTTTTGGTACAGTGCATGCATTCGGTAAAGACTTATAGAAAGCTATTAAAACAATGTAAATTCAGGCTTACCAATCATCACCTCGCAGTTTACACCTGTCCACCCGCTACTGCAGACGCATCTATACGCGCGCGTTGTCTCTGCATTGGATGCGTCATGTGGTACGCAATACGCACCGTTCTGACATGCGTTATCGCAGCACACACAGGATGAAGTAGATTGGTTGACCTTGTTATCATGATTGAACGAAAATATATATAATGATATGTTGTAAGATCGTTGGATGAACAAAAAGTAATTATGTTCGATTATTGATCTACACTTTTCATTAAATGTAGTAGGTAGAAAGAATACAGATTCATGGGCAAACATACCAAGACAGATACAGTAATAGTCATCTGTGAAAATTTCAGTCCCATACGGTGCCCACTTTTTGAGAAAACAGTGAAAAACGGCCACATTATTTCTGAAGTCTTTTCTCTTTTATTTTAATTTTTTTAAAGATCAAAAAGATTTTCGGTCATTGTTTCACTAATTTCTGGATAAATACACCATTTCAGGCGGACAAATTTTAACTGTATGTTTCTACCACCACAATCTTCATACCATGTAAGTTACACGTAAATCTGTGAACATTTCTGTTTTGGTTCCTTACCAAGTATTATGATACTACCTGATGATGAATCAATGCATAAAATACATTAAAATAATACATTGCGTTCAGTTTTAGCAACAAATTCGAACTAGAAGCAATGTTTCTTGGCAAGTTCTTACATTTAAAATCGGCGAGTCCCTTCCGATGTAGACCACGTTTCGTCCCCTTTCCTCCGTCAGGTCGTCGGGGAACTCGAGCCGATCTGCCCCGTTCAGTTCGCAGACACCGCCAGCCTCATGGTAGTTCAGCGACTTGCAATCACCTAGGCTGGCGCACTTCTGCCCGCAGACCACGGGGCTGGGAACTCCAAGGAGAGTACGAATGATGTGGTTGCCGAGATAGAAGTTAAGAAGCTTTTCCGAATCTGTAAATTTGAAAGAATTTGACTTGGCAAGACAACTCAAAAGTGGGAATTAGGCCTTAATAAAACTAAATTCATCGGTTAGGTTCTAGACTTAAAGGCATAATACTGGATTGTAAAGGTGACAGAACAGCTGCAATCAATCAATCAGTGGGAGCATGGATCGTGGCAGCACGTTGCCACATCTACCTTCAAGCGGTACTCCTTCGGTCTCCTGATAGCCATCCCCAGGACCTTAGGGAGGCCTTTTCATTGGGTCGTGCACAAACTTTACTTACCCTTTTTCTAAACATCCTTCAAACCAATGAACTTGAAATTGACATATGTTCAAATTGAGAGCATTTTCTGCCTTCTATCAAAATATGGACAGCAAAAATATGTATTTAAAGGGAGACACTGAAAAGTCTCCCTAAGTCCCAATGTCTCCCTAATGTCCACTTTTACAAACTTATGTGTCTCCCTAATACCACATTTGTAATTATTAAAATAGCCGTAACTTCCCTATAATCAGTTTGTTCCCAGTCAACTTATTTTTGACTCCCCCGATACGTTAGGACGTTTGAACATAATGTGGCTGCACTCTGTTATACCTTTATGTATTTTAAACATCGTAAGACATAATTGTTGCTTACCCATTAGAGAGGGCTCTTCCGTGGTAGCAGTCATCGGGCCTGTTGGTGTTCCATCGGTGGAGCCTGTCACTGGGTAAGTTGAGACTTGTGCCTTGATCATCGTTCCCAGTCAACTTATTTTTGACTCCCCCGATACGTTAGGACGTTTGAACAATGTGGCTGCACTCTGTTATACCTTTATGTATTTCAAACATCGTAAGACATAATTGTCGCTTACCTAGTAGAGAGGGCTCTTCCGTGGTAGCAGTCATCGGGCCTGTTGGTGCCCCATCGGTGGAGCCTGTCACGGGGTAAGTTGAGACTTGTGCCTTGACCATCGTTCCGCAGATGAAGAAGACCAGCAAAGTCGCCCCGAGAAGATGCATTGTGGATCCTTGGTAGGCCTACTACACTCAAGACTCGTCGGTATTGCTTGTTGGTAAATGAATAATGCATCCGTTTAAATCTCTACTTTCGGCAGCAGATACCACACACGTCAGCAGAAAGCAGAGTGTATACACAGTCAAAAAGTTCGGTAACATGTTTCCCGTGTACGTTGTTGCTAAAAATGTTGTCAGTGTACACACAGAGCAAAACGAGTTGGGTAACATGTCGCAGCAACATCTCGGTAACATGTTGGCCAAATGTTGCTAGTGTAGGCAGGGCCCAAAGTCGTGTTGCTCATGTGCACTGCTTTAACTGGGCAGCATGTTACCGCAAAATGTTACCGAAAATTGTTGACAGTGTACACTCTGCAATAGACAGCCACTAGCCAATGACTGTGGCTGCTTCCGTAGAGCTGTGCGATAGCAGCCTGCGATTTGGAGCACAGTTTTAAATTCTAATGGTCAGTCGCAGTTTTCAATCCAACATGGTCTTCTATAAACGTGTGACTCGATTTATGTCAAGAAAGATTTGAGGCTTTGCATAGTGACAATTGGTATGTGGATCGGTTTGCGGAAACACCATGTAAGAATCGTTCGTACTTTCGCACTTCCCGAACTATCGTTCGCACTTCTCGCAACTATTATATTAGAGACCTAATTGCGAGAAGTGCGAATGATAAGTTTCGTACTTCTTGAACTATCGTTCGCACTTCTCGCAATTATTATATTAGAGACCTAATTGCGAGAAGTGCGGATGATGACTTTCGCACATCTCGAACTATCGTTCGCACTCCACGCAATTAGGTCTATTGGATACCTAATTGCGAGAAGTGCGAACGATATAGAAGTGCGAAGGCACGAAGGATTATTACATGGTGTTTCTGCAAACCGATCCACGTACGATTTATATCATTAATGCAAGTCCCATGATCAAGACCCGAGATCAAGCTTAAAGCATTTCTGCCAGTTATACCCAAACAAAATGTAAAGGTGGAATAATGTCCAACCGATTTAATATAAGGCACAACTCTTACCAATCTGTTGCTAGCAAGGCTGTGGTTCAATGTACACGGTGACTGTTACTGCAACTAAAAACCGCATTACTGATTGTTCCTTATAAAGGCTGTGTTTCATGCCTGGAATAGCAGTGTATAGTAGATATTGCATTGCCACCTTTTGAAGGTTTTGTAAGGACGATTTTTGTCGTTTTCCGGGTAAGGGCGTCAAAATCCATAGACCCAGTTGTTTCTGTATGGAGGATTGTCAAGTCTGAGACGAAATTAATTAAATTTTGAAAAAACATTGGTCGAGTGAAATCCACCTGCATCCTTTATTGACGTAATGATAGAGTCCTGGCCGATACTAAAGTTAATATACGCAGCTTAATTGGATGCACGTTGAACTTATGGTATCTTTTGAGGAATAGTTTCATTTGTGTTGGGTTTCGGTGGATTTTGTTGGGTTGGGTTGGTTGAGTTGAGTTTGGTTTTGTTGGTTGGGTTTGGTTTGGTATGGTTGGGTTGGGTTGGGCTGGGTTTGGTTGGGTTGGGTTGGGTTGGGTTGGGTCGGGTCTGTTTTGGTTGGATTGGGTTCGGTTGCCTAGGGTTGGGTTGGGTTGGGTTGGGTTGAGATGGGTTGGGTCGGGTCTGTTTGGGTTGGGTTGGGTTGGGTTGGGTTGAGATGGGTTGCAATGGGTCGGGTTGATTTGGGTTGAGTTTGGTTTGGTTGGGTTTAGTTTGGTTTGGTTTGGTTTGGTTGGTTTGGTTTGGTTTGGTTTGGTTTGGCTGGGTTCGGTTGGGTTGGGTTGGGTTGAGATGGGTTGAGATGGGTCGGGTTGATTAGGGTTGATTTTGGTTTGGTTGGGTTTAGTTTGGTTGGGTTGGTTTGGTTTGGTTTGGTTGGGTTTGGTTTAGTTTGGTTGGGTTGGTTTAGTTGGGTTGGATTTGGTTGGGTAGGTTGGGTTTAAAATAGAAAAGACTTAAGAAATACTGTGGCTGTTTTTCACTGGTTTCTCAAAAAGTGGGCACCGAATGGGACTGAAATTTTCACAGATGACTGTTACTGTATCTGTCTTGGTATTTTTGCCCATGAATCTGTATTGTTTTTTTTAATAAAAACCAAAGTATGATACTACCTTTAAATACATAATTTGCATTGGTAAATTTATTAAATAATTTGCCCCATTTTGTCCTATGGCCGACATCGAACCAATCGAACAAGTAAAAACAATAATTGCTCCGTTGCATCGCACTGACCTCTACGGGGTGACAGCGCGGTGCGAATGGGCAGTGTGAACTGACCAAACACACACATGCCTTTGAGTTGAAATTCAACCGGTGTGAAAAAAGGAGTTTACAATTAGTTTCTGAGGACAAATCAATAACTTGGCAAGCTACGCAGTATTTGGTAATATTGCAATATTATTATGGGCATTACTACACTGCTAATCCTAGTCATGGTATATCATGAAGGGTAGTATAGTTTAAAGGTATCTTCACACGATGCTTAAAAAAAAACCCGCTAGGCTTGGGAGTTTTTCTCATGCTTGAGAAATTTCTCAAGGATTCACAGGGGACATCAGTCACTCTCGAGCATTGATGTCCCTTTAAACGATGAAATTGATGACACTTTGGTAAGATGTTTCAAGAATTGCAGTATTAAATTGAATTTTTTTTTTTACTGAGAACTAAGGACAACAGGATAAAGAATATCTAGGCATTTTGACTGAAAACAAAAGACAACCGAAAAAAAGGAAAGAATATTCTAGTTATTTTGACTGAGAGCAAAGGACAATAGAACAAAAGGAAAGAATATTCTAATTATTTTGACTGAGAGCAAAGGACGATAGAATAAATGACATCTAGTCATTTTGATTGAGAACAAAGGACGATAGAATAAATGATATCCAGTCATTTTGTCTGACAAAAAAAAGGACAAACGAAAAAAAGGAAAGAATATTCTAGTTTGACTGAGAGCAAAGGACGATAGAATAAATGATATCTAGTCATTTTGATTGAGAACAAAGGACGATAGAATAAATGATATCTAGTCATTTTGTCTGACCAAAAAAAAGGACAATAGAAAAAAAAAGAATATTGTATTTATTTTGACTGAGAGCAAAGGACAATACAATTAGGGATATCTAGGCATTTTTACTGAGAACAACAGACAATAGAAAAAGGGATATTTGTAATTTTTACTGAAAACAAAGAACAACCAAAAATAAAGGATATCTAGTCATTTTGACTGGGAAGAAGAGACAATAGAATAAATTATATTATTGTAATTTTGACTGAGAAAAAAGGACATCAGAATATAGGATATCTAGTCATTTTGACTGAGAACAAAGGACATAGAATAAAGTATATCTCATAATTTTGACTGAGAACAAAGGACATCAGAATGAAGTATATTTCGTCATTTTGACTGAGAACAAAGGACGACAGAATAAAGTATATTTCGTCATTTTGACTGAGAACAAAGGACAACAGAATAAAGTATATCTAGTCATTTTGACTGAGAACAAAGGACGACAGAATAAAGTATATCTAGTCATTTTGACTGAGAACAAAGGACAACAGAATAAAGTATATCTAGTCATTTTGACTGAGAACAAAGGACGACAGAATAAAGTATATCTAGTCATTTTTACTGAGAACAAAGGACGACAGAATAAAGTATATCTAGTCATTTTGACTGAGAACAAAGGACGACAGAATAAAGTATATCTAGTCATTTTGACTGAGAACAAAGGACGACAGAATAAAGTATATCTAGTCATTTTGACTGAGAACAAAGAACAACAGAATAAATTTATAATGTAATTTTGACTGAGAACAAAGGACAACAGAATTAAAGGATAGGCTATCTAGACATTTTGACTGAGAACAAATGACTATAGAATGAAGTATATTTCGTCATTTTGACTGAGGATAAAGGACAATAGAATAAAGTATATCTAGTCATTTTCTCTAAAAACGAAGGACAGTACAATAAATTATTTCTAATCGTTCTGTCTGGGAACAAAGGACAAATAATAAAGGATATCTAGTCATGATTTCACGTACTCAACGATATTATAATTATATTCGATTGCACAAAAGAGACCCTCAACTGAAACCAAAAAAATAATGCACAAACTATAATTCACAATCTGGAGAGAAATAAGAACTACATTTTAAAAGGAAATAATTAAGTCGATTTGCAGGTATGAGCTGAAAACCCATTTTTCGAACATTGGAACAACTTTAAGCTGAAGCTGAAATACAGAGTACCTTTCATTTAAGGTAGTATCATACTTTGGTAAGAGACTAAAACAGAAATGTTCACAGATTTACGTATAACTTACAGGGTATGAAGATGGCGGTAGTAGAAACATACCGTTAATTTTTTTTCCGCCTGAAATATTGTATTTATCCAGAAATTAGTAAAACAACCACCGAAAATCTTTCCGATCTTTTAAAAGATCAAAAATAAAAGAGAAAAAAATTAAGAAATACAGTGGCCGTTTTTCACGATTTTCTCAAAAAGTTGGCACCGTATGGGACGGTGACTGTTACTGTATCTTCCTTGATATTTTTGCCCAAGAATCTGTACTTCTTTGACAAAAACCCAAGTATGATACTACCTTTAAACACAAATATCAGAACTTAAGAAAATCGGAAATACCACTGCTAGTTCCTTGTTATAAATAAATAGTTAAATTGCAGACAATAATTAAAAACCGCGCTATAGCATGTGCTAAAAGTGATAATCCATTCTAAATACAAGCTTCAATAATTTGGTCAAATTTTTTTAGTGCATATGTATGATTGTTTCTATGTATGACTTGTTCAAAATGGACTCAGAAATCCAAAACGCATATATTTTTTCCCAAACGTATTTGATACTTCTTTTCCTTGTCGCACTTCTCGTTAGGTATCAACGTTTCGACTAGCCTACACTTATCATCATCGAGATACCCCTATGATGATTAGAGCAGGCTAGTCGAAACGTTGAAACCTAGTGAGAAGTTCAATGATTATAAGTGCGAAAGTACGTACCGAATATTACATGGTGTTTCTGCAAACCGAACAACATACCAATTATCACCATGCAAAACCTAAAACTTAAAGTATTTGACGCTGTTTTCATGTATTTTGACACCTTTTTTATCACTGTTTTAAGAGCTTGCAGCGGTATATGTCATTTTCTGCCCGTTACAAACGTAAGGAAAAATCATCCACTGTAAAATAGATTTATCGATTTATAACTGATGCTTTTCAATGTGTCAATTTCTACAACTATGTAAAACCTACTAAATACTGACTAAAATGGCTAATCTTACTTTTTGATTTAAAACTATGAACATTCATAACTTGTAAAATGTCGTTATACCTATCAGTGCTAACTAGGAGTACGAGGTATTGCTATATTGAATTTTACTTGAATGAAAAAGCATAGTTGCAAATGAACTTTTCAAAGCACGATATTTTTATAGAGACATGAAGTTGAGTAACGAATGTACGTGCAAAATAATGGCAACTTTACACCCAACCGTCAATGCATAAAGTTAGCTTACAACTTCTGACTTAAACGACACCGAAAACTGAAGTCCTTAAAGTATTCTTTAAAACCAAATCTAAAATTGCAAATTAAAACTAAACACTACATTTTGACGAAACAAGAAAGGACACTTTTCAACAAGACACCTTGGTTGTTCACGTTGGAAGACAAAAATAAATATGACGTCTAAGGCACGGCAATGAATGCCAAATAAAAATGTAAAAATTGTCAAACGTTAAAATTTAAAACAAACAAACCACTAAAATGGTGGGCAAAAGTCAAAATGATAGTTGACTGTACATGATTGAGGTATATTTAAATTCAATTCTTAACGAAAATAACGCAAATACCACTTTAAAAATTCGCCTACAAGCGGACAAATTATGAGAATTAAGTTATCTGGGAATAATTAAAGGGCGCCCTCTGCAAAAGGTTAAAAGAAAGAATCTTATTGGTCCATTCGACACATGCGCCTTGCGCTAATAGCTGTGGGTTGTTCAGTGCTCATAAATATTCATGTTGATGACGTCAATGCGTCATGAATAACCTTTGGAAATTTGTCGAAAACATTAAATCACAAGGGAAACTGACTGGATTATTTTAAATCATTAAAATTGTCTAGATCGGGATTTGCACCTGAGACCTCCGGAATACCGTCCCGGCGCTCTACCAATTGAGCTTTCAAACCACATGTTGGCGGTGTCCATAATATTCAATTATTATTATCTTCATTCGTTTGGCGGTCAAAAGCCATGAAACCACTCACATATTGCTATATCCCAAGGATCGTTTAAGATACGAACAGCATTATCAATGCTACAACCTGGCAAATGGTATATTGGGATCACAGCGATACAATGCGGTTTCCCCACCAATATGAAACTACGGAATAACTACTAGGTCAATTTGTGAATGACTGGAGCGGGATTTGAACCTGCCACCTCCAGAATATCGTGCCAGCGCTCTACCATCTTTCAGCCCGGTGTTAGCAGTGTCCCAATTCGTCAATTATCTTAATTTGTTTTGCCAGATATGGGAACAAAACTTCGTGAGTGGTTCCATTTTTTTTTTACGCGGTCTTATTGTTACACAATAAGACTTGAATACAAAGCTCATATACTACATATTTTATGAATATTAACCCCAAATGAAATATCATCCCAATATTTACAGTGAAATATACTATACAACGGCACCAAAATGTACAGACTATAATATAATATTTAACATTATACAAAAATATGGATTCGCAAGTCGGTGAATAGGTTACTAGACCACGCTTTTTGGAGTTTCATAAATAAATAGTTGTGCTATTTTGATATGTACACAATATTTAACATCGAATAATACAGGCAACGTGTTTTAATTAATATGCTGTTCAGACGTACATTTTTCACATTTCGGTCCCGGATAACTATTTTTTTTCTATAGCAGCGTAGTACGTGATTATCGCATTTTGGACATAATTATTATTTACAAATATAAATTGTTTAACGCTTTAACGAGAGCATTTTGGAATAAAAATCATAACTTTCCTCGAAAAATGAGTATTTTCCAAAAAGGAACAAAAACATGGATATAAAGCCCCAAAAAGAAAATTAAGCAAATAAAATAATAATTATTATGAAAAAAAAAAACAAATACAAATAAAAACGATAAGATAAAATGATTGTCAATATCGAGGTGGACAACAGAAGTGCATAATAAGTGACAGGAGAACATATGCGATTAAATGTTACACACGCTACGATTGTTCGAGTTTAAGGTCCAGTACAGGATTGGTAACATACCCAAACAGAAATGCTCGCAGATTTACCTATAACTTTCAGGGTAAGAAGATTGTGCTATTAGGAACATACCGTTTAAATATTTCCGCCTGAAATGGTGTTTTTATCCAGAAATTAGTCAAACAAAGACCGAAAACAGTGTTGATATCGGGGTAAGATCAAAACCATTCTTTATGTTTTGTAGGAAATCTTGTTTTGGGTCTTCGCTCTTTTCTCGTGACTCAGAGGTCTGATTTAGCTCAGATTTCCACAGGTTTATCATGTCTTATGCTGGATTAAAAAAAGTGCGAATGGTGCTCCGTGACCTTTTCCAATCATGTATTATACATGCGAAAGCTTATGTAGTTTTCCTGATAGTATTTGAGTGCTTCCCTAATTTTCTTTATTATTTCGATAGGCTGACACACTACCCACAACATTTAATAGACAAAATTATAATTTAAAGCAGATACTGTATAACTGTGCAGGAACTGATTATCAGAGCAAGTTCATGAACATAATGCAAAATTATGGTGTATAATTTAATGATTATTGCAAAAAGATTACGAAAAAACTTAAAGACACCAGCAGTATATATTCATCGAAGACAAAAGTAAATACATGTTCGGCATAAATTTACAAAAAAAAAGGTATTTCTTCAATTTGACAAAACATCAGAACAATTATAAAGAGGGGTGAGGCCACTACACGTATTAGATTTGAGTATCGTATATTTGTTTTCGCAAGGAACTCTGGGAAGAAAACTGTTCAGCTGCAGCATTTTGATTCGTTCTTCTTTTCAGACTCCTTGGCGAGGTTCAAACCACTTTCGCTGACTTCCTGATCCTCTCTTTGTTGTAATTTCCTGAGAAAGAAACATAAGAAACCAAGAACTATAACAGGAATGAACACTTAATATTAGGTGAGTTCTAGTTGGTTACGTAGGTCGCACCGCGTTAGCCTGCGTACAGTTCGATTAGGTTTGACGTCATTCTCGGGGTTGACCCAAAGCAGCCACCAGTGACCCTCCGTGGAGTCAGTGGTGGGAAACACGTAACACAAATTCAAGATGTTGGAAAGGTAAGCAATCGTTCGATTAGCCCGGCTGTGATGGGTGATTCGGGTGATTCGGGTGACGTGACCCGTATTGGCCGAGGGAAGATACTCGAACGCAACCTACTCATTATGCTACCTTGGTAAATTTGGTAAATTTGGTGAAGCATCGAATTTCTTGAAGAAAAAAAATATTTACCTGGTCAGATCCATGACGGAAGCTTCAATATTGGACCCATCCTTTGCACTGCATTCGATAAACATAGCGCTGAATGACTGCAGAAAGAATTGAATATGTTCACATTTTATTAGAAATACAAAATGTTATGTGGGCCAAATTGCCTTATTCTAGTCTAGGTTTTTATACTGGACAAAATGACAAAGATATACAAATGGAATACGTGACAGAAAAATATACAGCTAGACCAACAGCAAGACAGACAAAGATACAATACAACCACGGAATAGGCCATCTATAGAACAGTCGAACAAACAAACAAACAAACAATGAGAGACTTTGTAGAACCGTTCTTGAGTCAACAGCGCACGCGTAAACCATGCTTGCGCAATTGTGAGCATGCGCGAGTTGTTTTGCGCGTGCGTGCGCGTGCGCTTGTTGACTTGAAGACCGGTTCTCCAAAGTCTCCAATTCAACACCACAAATCTCACGATTGATATAGAGGTAATATCTTACTTAGGTTTTGCCAAGGAAATGCAGATTCATAGGCAAAAATGTCAAGAAAGATACAGTAACAGTCATCTGTGAAACTTTCAGTCCCATACGGTGCCCACTTTGTGAGAAAACAGTGAACAACGCCCACTGTATTTCTTTTTTAATCCTTTCGACGCTATTTTCATCTTTTAAAGATCAAACTTGTTTTTGGTCATTTGTTCTACTCTCTTCTGGATAAATACATCATTTCAAGCAGAAAACCTTAAAGGGTATATTTCCTACTATCACCATCTTTATACCCTGTGAGTTATAGGTAAATCTGTGAACATTTCTGTTTCGGTATGCTACCTAAGTATGATACATGTAGTACCCTTATAAAGATCAAAATTGTTTTGGGTCATTGGTTTTACTCTTTTCCGGATAAATACAGCATTTCAAGCAGAACAATTTGAACGGTATGTTTGTACCATCACCATCTTTATACCCTGTGAGCTATTTGTAAATCTTAGAAGATTTTCTTTTTTTCGGTATGGTACCAAAGTTTGATAGTACGTTTAAAGGTAGTATCATACTTTGGTAAGAAACCAAAACAGAAATGTTTACAGATTCACGTATAACTTACAGGGTATGAAGATGGTGGTGGTAGAAACATACCGTTAAAATGGTTCGGCCTGAAATGATGTATTTATTCAGAAATTAGTAAACAACGACCGAAAATCTTTTTGATCTTTAAAAAAATCAAAAATAAAAGAGAAAAGACTTAAGAAATACTGTGGCTGTTTTTCACTGTTTTCTCAAAAAGTGGGCACCTTATGGGACTGAAATGTTCACGGATGACTGTTACTCTATCTGTCCTGATATTTTTGCCCATGAATCTGTATTTCGTTGATAAAAACTAAAGTATGATATTACCTTTAAGCACTAGGTTCATTTGCTTACCCTGGCCAGTCTTTGACCGTCCTCAGTACGCACACATCTAATGCCTTCAGCTTGGGCAGCTGCCCTGGCGTCAATCTTGTTAGCACATATCATGACAGGTATAGGCTTCTGGGCACCATCCTGGTAACATAGGAAAATACGGTACATCAGTTAGTGCTTATGCTGTGTTGCTACTTATTCTTTTGTAATAACCCCAAACGATCGTTCAATAGTTTTGTCGTCCACGCATGTCTGTGTGGTTTAATTTGTATATGATCGATTCCACTAATCGTAACTCGAGTTACGAATTAATCTTAAGTCCTACGATTCGTCGTAAGTTACGATATGTATATGATGCAATCTACCATCGGTCGTAAGCTACGATTAATTTGGTGAAATCGAAGTTACTATTAATCGTAGGACGTATATGATGTTTTGCCTCACGCATACAAGTCGTAGGATACGATGGGTTATCGTTCGTAACTCGAGTTACGATCAATCGTAGGCTTTCGTGAAGTCGACCCCTGGACCTATTATTCTAAGGGCAGTTGGTTTCAGGGCGTGGTCGGCCCCGTTACTCCGTACTCCGTTGTGTCGCACACAACGTGCATCCCTATTAGATTATGTAACAAGCTGAGTTCCCTATTTTGTCAAAGTAAAATTCACTCTATTGAAAATTGACAAAATTAATATGAGGAATGATTTTGTACGGTGGCCCTGTTACATCAGTGAAGTCATATCATCTGTTACCCTTTACAATGACTTGTGAATAAGCATGTGTATCTCCATGTTCAGAGTTTTCATCCAGAGAGTAAAATGGAAAATAAAATTTAACAGGTTCGCAACCATTGTAATGTCTCACAGCACACAGACAGAGAAATTAGCAAAGAGTTGAACAGGTAGATGGTACCTCTATAGCTTCAATCCAATCCCGCACATTAATGAAGGATCTCTCGTATGTGCAGTCGTACAGCAGCAGAACACCATCTGCACGTCGGAAATAGGACTTGGCGATGCTGCGGAACCGCTCCTGGCCGGCAGTGTCCCAGAGCTGAAGTGACGTCACTTTATCGTCAATCTCAAGCGTCTTCATTTGGAAATCTACGCCTACAGCGGCGAAAAAATACATAAAAAAAAATAAAAAATAGTAAGCTGTTTGTTCTCACAAACTAACACATAAATAGAGTATCATTCGTGCAGATGCCACAGCTTATTTTAGCCGATCTAAAATATTTGCCAGTTCCTCACCATACTTTAACATATTTAGCTGGCAGTGCCATATCGTCAAGAAGTAATATTTTGCCGAATAAGACAGTTGGTATGGTGATGTTTGTATGTTGAGGAAGTATGCGAAGCGAACAAGGCTTATGGTTCAAAATTCAACATTCTCAAATGTTTCAGTGTTACCAGAATAGCAAACAATGTAAATGCCTCAGCTGTGCCCGTTTTAACGTAAAGTGCCACCGGACCTGTCTTTCGACTTTCTATTTTCGTGTTCTGCTTTCCTGGTTGTGGTTTTAAATTAACAAAAATCAAAATGAAAGTGCCGATAATACTTCTTAGCAAGTGAGCTGAAAGAAAAAAAATGTTCATTTGTGAGCACGATTTGGTTTGTAAAGATTAGCACATTAATGGCTAGTCTTAGTATCACCCGTTCTACTCCGTACCACACTATTTACGAGCGTCTGATACATGCCTGCATGCAAATGTTATGCAACACGGCATATCAGCCAATCAGATCTGTTTTGAGAACATTTCTGGGTGGTGACAGAGGATGTTGAACTTGATTGGTCAAAACCTAAAGGTCAGTGCTGGGTTGGCTTGCATAATTAATCAAGAAATCTGCACGCATGTGTGATAGACGCTTGCTCGCTGTACTGTGCGTCTCTCACCTAGGGCCTTTACAAAATGAGGCTTGAGGCTAGGCTTGGCATTTTGTTTTTTTACTGCCATGTTGTGTCCTAAATGAAATGAAGGGCTTGAGATACATGGCGAAGCTGGAGCCTTTCCCCAGCTTCATCATGTGGCCTAATCCCTTAGTTTCATTTTGTGGCCTTCAAATGGCAGTAGTGAAATAATTCCCAAGCCTAGCCTCAAGCCTAGTTTCGTAAAGGCACATAGACTACTCAATGGTAAAAATAAAATTCCCCAAATGTGCTGTGCGTTTATTGCTATGCGTCGCAGTCCCGTGTGGTGTCTACTTTGTCAACTACGCCCATCGTATACAGCGCATTTGCATAACGCACTAGTCTTACCTCGTGTTATACACAACTTGATATTTCCTGGCTTTTCCAGAACCATTTCTGGAATATATCCCATCAAATTGAATGTTTGTTTCAAGAGGGTTTGAAAATCATATTTAATACATGTATAATTATACGGATGTTTCAAAATAGTGCGCCATCAAGAGTTTGCAATGCATTGACCAATCACAATTGACGGAATTTTACGATCCAATGCGCAACTGGTTCGACAGGTTCCGTGCACTGTGATTGGCCAACGAGTTGCAAACTCTTGGTGGCGCACTTTTTGGAATCTTAAGTATTATAACAACAGTATTCTGCATGGTTATCAAAATTATTTTCAAATAAGATATCTATTCTACCTTTAACTTAACATTATTTATAAAAGTTGGAAATGAAAAATGTCTAATCCTTACCGAGAGTTGAGTTCAGGTTGCTCTGGAATATACCTTTGCACAGACGCAAGATAAAGCTAGACTTGCCTACAGCCGCATCACCCGCCAGTACTACCTTGTACATTCTCTCGGGTGGGCTCTGGGGTCTAGCTGGTGGTGTCTGTTGGCATGGAAATAGGAGATTAGATAAATGATTAGAAATGTGAATCTAGAAAATACTTTATAAAATCAGGTGCAGTGGAACAGATCCGTGCATTCAATCAGATCGTGAAAAGGGAATTTATTCGAGGTATTTCGGAAGAAAATTACGAAATACTTCAATATATTTATTTAAAGGTAAGATCATATTTTGGCAACCATATATAAGGACCTCACATCCCTCATTTCATTCGTCTCCTGATGATGACTAGAGCAGGCTAGTCGAAACGTTGAGACCTTACGAGAAGTGCGAACGAAATAGAAGTGCGAAAGTACGAACGATTCTTACACGGTGTTTCCGCAAACCGATCCACATATCTTTTAAAAGGTCAAAAAGATTTTCGGTCGTTGTTTGACAAATTTCTGGATAGATACACCATTTCAGGCGGAAAAATGTTAACGGTATGTTTCTACCAGCACCATCTTCATACCCTGTATAAGTTATACGTAAATCTGTGAAAATGTCTGTTGTGCTTACCAAAGTATGATACTACCTTTAAATGAGGTTTGAGAGGTAAATTACTATACGCACAATTGGTGGAATTCATCTACTCATCTACATGTACGGCACTACAACAATCAAGTATTGTGCAAAACGACATAACAACCAACCATTGTGTAAAACCACACTGTGCTCTATTAAATGCGAAAACAACACTGCAATCTGGTCACGAAAAATCTGCACGTCAAAATTTGAGCATACCTCTTTCTTCGAACTAAAACCACTGAGAAGGTCATCAAAAAAGTCTGAAAACTGTGGTTTCGTGGGATAAAGATAAATAATTTAACAGTATAATCGACTGTGAATGCTTCTTTATAGGTGACATGATTGGTAAAGGTCGCAGACCAGCACTCAAACTTTGGTAATCCAATATGCACATAAATGAAGGTAGGTGTGTGGTGACACCATGTAATCTCTTCTGTGAGAGTGTGTGGTTCTGAGAAGAACCGATGGTATTATTTCGACGTTCCGAACAGTGTTCTCTTTTCGTCCTCCGGAGAGTGACTGGTTGCCTGACTTCGATGATGTTGGAACTTATATTCAGCATCATCGAAGTCAGGCAAATAGTCACTCTCCTGAGGAAGAACAGAGCACACTGTTCGAAACGTCGAGACAATACCTACGGTTCTTCTCAGAACCACACACTCTCACAGAAGAGATCACATGGTGTCACCGCAAACCTACATTCTTTTAGTACTTCCACCATGCATAGCTTCAAGTATTATTTTTGCACATAAATAAGACACAAGTATGAACATTTGAGCTCAATCGGACACTAGTCTTGAGAAAATACTTCAAAGTCATTTGTTTTTCTTATAAAACATAGAGAATGGTTTGATTTACCCGAGATCAAAACTGTTTTCGGTCTTTGGTTTACTGATTTCTGGATAAAAACAGCATTTACGGCGGATAGGTATGTTTCTACCAGTATCCTTTTGATACCTTGAAAGTTATATGTAAATCTTTATGTTTGGGTATCTTACCAATCCTGTACTGTACCTTTGAAATTCACATGATAGGTTCATATCTTTATCATAATATTTCGATTGCTTCATTTTGTCTCGGAACGTGACTTTTTGAGTGGTTTTGACCCTACCTTTACACCAGGTACTTGTGGCAGCTCCCTTTTCCTTCCTGAGTTGCGCGGTGACTGATTCCTCTGCAGTCTGTCGTTCCTCTGCGCTGTGATTGGTCCAGGCACTGGTGACGTCCTAGATACCGTGACGTCAGCCTTCTGAAAGGCAGACGCCGTGTCGGTGATGGATTTAGCTTGGTGTGCGGTCTGTTGTATACACGAAACACATCAATCAGGCTTTTCAAATATCATAACTTGCCCATTGACGATTCACAACTTTGGCTCATTTATAATCATTGGCCAAGGGCTAGGGCTAGGGCTAGGGCTCAGGCTGGCAGCTTTGGGCTAGGTTGCGATACTGTGTTTTGACCAAGGAAACACGACTTCAATACCATGACAATTTAGAGGCTGTACTCTCAGCGTTTAAGTGGAAGAGAGGTCGTAAGCCTAAGCCACGTCTTCAAAAGGCTTCGTATTATCCTGATGAACTGTGGCACTCGATGTAACCAGTTGGGGTCGTGTGGGGTGGTATTGTGGCCTACTGTTTCTTTTTTTATTTCATTACACATCCCTCAATGGTCAGCAATTCAATATATTACAAATGCACTAATAATGCTTCTTTCATTGCACATAAACACACCAATTTGAATTTCCCAGACTAAAGACTCTGTTGCTACATGTATATCACATGATTCGGGGCAAGATTTTGCATAGTGATACCCATCTTTGGAATGGACTGATTCATTTGTGCCATTATTATCCATTATGAAAAGTCCACGCAGACATCTGTTATGTAACTAAGTAAAACGGTGATATACCAACAGTCTTCAGTTTGGGAAATTCAAATTGGGATACGCAATTCAAGAAGCCTATGAATTACATACTATTCAAACTAAACTCGCAAGTTGCTTATTTTTTTAGCTTGTGCGAACAAAATGAATGATCCACGTTACCTGAGGATTTGCACCCAAAAGTAACGACGTCTTAGCAGTATTCTCGTCGATAGAGGTCGCTCTCCTCAATTCGTCATCCACACAGTTAACCTCGAGCTCAGAGTCCAGCTCTAAGGGATCTCGAAGTGTTGAGTTACCAGAATCTGAAATTACAGTGAAGAGATATCATCGGCGTTGTAATGATTTGGGAGGCTAATCATCCTAAAGGCCCGGTCCAACTGGCAAATGGACACAAAACGTATGCATACAGGACACATCGGACGAGCAACATTTTGGGGTGGCTCTATCTGTAATTTTCATCCGCTCCAGAAATGGACAATATTTGCGAGAACATTTGCGAAAACGGAACGGAAAAGAACGCACGTGGGTAGTAAGTAGCGGGATGTTAAACGGATGTTCATCGGAAGCCTAGCGGATGAAAGGGGATTGAAGTGGATAACAGCGCTTTGTCCGTTTTGAATACTTTATATACGAGATGCATACGCTTACATCCTTTCTATTTCCGTGCTACTAGCGATGTATAGACGTTCCATGTACCTTATCTTTCCTCCCTCTTCCTGTAGTGGATGTGAGTTACGAGGATGCCCAGAGGATGCAGAGAGGATACAGCGGACGTTTAACGGATGATAAGGACATAGAACGTTTATTGCTCGATTGTGTCGCGGATTTACATCGTACACGGCGGAAAGTTCATCCGTTCTAAACGTTTTGTGCAGCTCAAAACTTTTTGAGCGGATGAAATCACAGTGAACAGATGCTCAACGGATAGAGCGTATTGAACACGTATGCAATGAGTACACAACGGATGCATAGCGTTTTTCAACGGATGGCAAGATTTTTGTTTTCACGTTTTACATCCTCTTTGCATCCGTAGTGCAGTTGGACCGGGCCTTTACTCGCAGCAGGGGTGCTGAATTGCGAAGGATGCGGCTGAAACGAGTTGCAAGCATTCCTGAGCGCTCTTTGTCCGCCAGCACACATCAACCCCTTGACTGAGAGCCTAGTCTGAGATCGAAAGTGTTTGAATTTTTGTGGAGGGAGGAAAACCGGAGAACCCGGAGAAAAACCCTCGTAGCATACAAGAGAACAAACGCACAACTAGACTCACATAATGACCCAAGCTGGGATCGAACCCGGGCCATATTGATGGGAGGCGAGTACTTTACGCACTAACAATCAACAATTTGTTTCGTTCAGTAGGTTAGAGTTAAAATTGTACACCTACAGATGTTATTCAACATACAACATTATCGAATGCAAGATTATGTTAGTAACTGGGTGGAGATTCACTGCAAAGTAACTACAGTGCTATGAAATAACTGGATAGCTTGTTAAAATTATAATATTTTTTGTATCATTCAACATTCAGATAAACAAGACAAGATGTCGACAGCCGGTGATGATTTATCACGGGATGATGTCATACGGTGGAGAAAAAAACTGCGTGATAACATCTCATGAAAAACCTCGTGATACCATTGAGTAATATTGCATTACGTGGTAACATCACGTGAAACACAAAGTGACATCTCTGGGTAATATTGCGCTGCCTGATAACATCACGTGAAACAATACGTTATGTCAGTGGTTAATATTGAGTTATGTGGTAACATCACGTCAAAACACTTCGTGAAATCACTGGGTAATATTGCGCTGCGTAACATCACGTGAAACACTTCGTGATAACACTGGGTAATATTGAGCTGCGTAACATCACGTGAAACACTTCGTGATAACACTGGGAAATATTGCGCTGCGTAACATCACGTGAAACACTTCGTCATATCACTGGGTAATGTTGCGTTCGTGGTAACATCACGTCAAAACACTTTGTGATATAACTGCGTAATATTGCGCTGCGTGGTAACATCACGTCAAAACACTTCGTGATATCACTGAGTAATACTGCGTTACATGATAACATTACGTGAAACACTTCTTAATACTTATTAGCTTCTTATGCACTGCCATTGTTACGTGTAACAGCCAGCAGTGTATCATGGGCTCATATACTGCGTGATATTGTGTGTTAACAGAACGTAGTGGCACACTGTAATATTACTAACCTAAAAACAAATAACACTGCAATATCAGTCACAAAATCAAGCACAGTTTCAAAACTCTATGTTATTCCAGCACTCACCTTGGTATTTATATTTGTACAGTTTATTATAAGCGGCTTAGAAGATGAAAACATCAACCAAAGAAAGGACAATTAGTATTTTTAGTTTATATTCGCAGAACAGCTGAAGACAATATGGTATAAAAGTGTATTGCCATATGCGTGTTTTTAGCCTATGAATAGCAATGTACCAGCATAATTTTTGCAGATGACAGCATTACTTAAAAAAGGGTTTTATCTAACTTGTAAAACTCTCTAATTCATCGTTAACACTTCAATTGTTTTCATTGTATAGCACGAGAGTTTCTCACTATTGCCCTTCAGGTGCTTAGACATTTCGTTGAATAGGTACTTTATTATTCTTGCGAAAGAAACAAATAAGGCTTGAGGATATTTTTATTCAGATATATTTTCTTTGTCATTGTCAAAGGAATTGTTATCTATAGTTGAGAGTCAAATGATTTCACGAACGAAATATAAAGGTCTTACGAAAAAGAGTTTTATTCTGACAAACAATGGAGTCACTTCTTTCTTTTTTTAGTATGATATTACATTTGAATTAGAGATGCTTGGAATTAGGAGGGCCTGACGATTTGATCCTAGCAGGATTTTTCTCAGTGGCTAATTGGAGTTGGGAGGGCCTGGCGTTTAAATTTTATCCTAGCAGGATCTTTCTCAAATGCTGCTCAGTTAAGAGGGCCCGATGTTTCGATCCTAGCAGGATCTTTCTCAAAGGCTGCTCAGAGTTAGGAGCGCCTGACGTTTTAATCCTAGCTCGGTGTTTCTCAAAGGCTGCTCAGAGTTAAAAGGGCCTGATGACGTTTCGATCTTAACATGATATTTCTTAAAGGCTGCTCAGAGTTTAATATGAGGGCCTCACGTTTCGATCCTAGCAGGATCCTTCTCAAAGGCTGCTCAGAGTTAGGAGCGCCTGACGTGTTTCGATCCTAGCAGGATCATTCTCGAAGTCTGCTCAGAGTTAGGATGGCCTGACACGTTTCGATCCTGGCAGGATCTTTCTGAAAGGCTGCTCAGAGTTAGGAGTGCCTGACGCGTTTCGATCCTAGCAGGATCATTCCCAAAGTCTGCTCAGAGCTAGGAGTGCCAGACGTTTCGATCCTAGAAGGATCTTTCTCAAAGGCTAAATGACTAGAGGATGAACTTGATAAACACGGATGAGAAGATCAGGACAAAGGGGGACAGAGTGACCAGGGAAAGCACTGTGTATGTTTATTTGCATGCACTTGTCCTCTTGTCATTACGTGAAACACTTCTTGATACTACGTCAGCGTGATACTGTGTGTTAACACAACGCTGTGACACACTGTAATATTACTAACCTAAAAACAAATAACACTGCAATATCAGTCACAAAATCAAGCACAGTTTCAAAACTCTATATTATTCCAGCACTCACCTTGGTATTCATATTTGTACAGTTTATTATAAGCGGCTTAGAAGATGAAAACATCAACCAAAGAAAGGACAATTAGTATTTTTAGTTTATATTCGCAGAACAGTTGAAGATTATGATATAAAAGTGTATTGCTATTATGCGTGTTATTAGCCTATGAATAGCAATATACCAGCATATACTTCCAGATGACAGGCATTATTTAAAACAGTGTTTTATCTAACTTGTGAACCTCTCTAATTCATCTTTAACACTTCAGTTATTTTCATTGTATAGCACGTGTGTTTCTCACTATTGCCTTCAGGTGCTTAGATATTTCGTCGAATAGGCTCTTTATTATTCTTGCGAACAAAACGAATAAGGCTTGAGGATATTTTTGTTCAGATATTTCTTTTTAATTGTCAAAGGAATTGTTATCTATAGATGAGAGTTAATGCTTCACGAACGAAATATAAAGGTCACACGAAAAAGGAATTTTTTGGACAAACAATGAGTCACTTCGTTGATCAGTCTTATATCGCATTTGAATAAAAAAAGTTTGGGATAGTAGGGCCTGACGTTTTGATCCTAGCAGGATCTTTCTCAAAGGCTGCTAGGAGTTGGAGGGCCTGACGCGTTTCGATCCGAGCAGGATCTTTCACAAAGGCTGCTCAGAGTTAGGAGCGCCTGACGTTTCGATCCTTGCAGGATCATTCTCAAAGACTGCTCAGAGTTAGGAGGACCTGACGCGTTTCGATCCTGGCTGGATCTTTCTCAAAGGCTGATGAGAGTTGGGAGGGCCTGACGTTTCGATCCTAGCAGGATCTTTCTTAACTTCAGAAAAACTGCGGCCGTTTTTCACGAATTTCTTAAAAAGTGGGCACCGTATGGGACTGAAATTTTCACAGATGACTGTTACTGTATCTCCCTTGATATTTTTGCCCATGAATCTGTACTTCTTTTACAAAAACAAAAGTATGATACTACCTTTAAAGGCTAAATGACAAGAGGATGAACTTGACAAAAATGGATGAGAAGATCAGGACAAAGGGGGACAGAGTGACCAGGGAAAGCACTGGGTATCTTTATTTGCATGCACTTGTCCTCTTGTCATTACCTTTGAGAAAGATCCTGCTAGGATCGAAACGTCAGGCCCATCTAATTCAATTCATCGTTTGTATTTCAAATCAAACGTTTGCTTGATGAGCAGTTTGCTGCACGTCATTACTTGCGTTGATAAAGTTCGATATTTTTTTTTTGCAATGTGGTTTACTGAGCCTATGTAAATAGTAAAATGTTACACAGGATCGATTCCAAATAACCGACTTTACTTGCATTGATAAAGTTCGATATATTTTTTTTGAAATGTGGTTTACTTAGCCTAGTATGTTAATAGGTAAAATGTTACACAGGATCGATTCCAAATAACTGACATACCGACTTCATCCGGATAGCTCTCGCCATCTGCCGTCTGGTGATACACAAAGCGTCTCTTTGACGATGTGGACTGGGCAACAGAGGGCTCACTTTCCACCGACTCCTGAGACATGAAGCTCCGCCTTCTCCTGCTGCTTGATCTACATATCATGAATAATTCATTTTAAATCTCTTGAAGCGTTTCATTAAAACACTGGTTGACATAACGACAACAAAACACTATTTACAAAACAACCGTCCCTTGAAAAGTAGTGACAACAGTCATATTATACTACGCGTAAAATTATCACATTTCGAAGACAACTAAAAAGCATGAATAGATTTCTCTTCTTAGGGAAACAGCCATTTTTGGTCCATGTGCTTGATTGGCGAGTTACGAACTTTAAAGAGGATGTTCAACACTCACCAAACCTCGCTTTATTTGTAAGAACTCTAATCATTAAATTACTTGACGTGAGAAAAAAAATATTCATCTCACAATTGAACACAGAAAGAGAGTCTTTTTGATGATTTTTCTCTCATCATGCTGAACCCGCAAGCTACCCCAAAATTGAAACTGTCAGAATTTCGTCAATGGGGGCAGCAGACAAATCTCTGTGATTTCGTGACGCCACATATGGGAGCTTTTTTCTTTTAATGAAAGTTGCCCAAAAGTACCCGACTTATAAACCAATGCTTCAGACAAGATAAGATGAAGATCCGGATTTTCGACATTGTAACGACTATGACAATTGATAGGGATTGTCTAAGCATGTGACCTATGATTTAATGCCTACAAATGCACGCATGTTGCCGTTGGAAACTGCCAGATACGAAGTCGTTAGTTTCGATCAATGGAGCTTTATGATATACAAGGCTTGAAGCTTGAGACTTAATTCGCTATCGCCTATTGAGACAAACAACTTGAAAACGGAAGGGATTGTGCCCAATTCCATGAAATCCGTTACCGTTCCCAACAATTCTTCGCCTACGGTAGCAGACTTTTTAGGCTCGTTAGCGTATTTCACAGGAGAACTGTCTTTCTCGCTACGCTAAGCAAGAACTTTTTGCAGAATGCATATGACAGCACGTTAGCAGAAAATAATCATGGTTACCCTAGAAATTCTTCGCTAACCGAAAGTCTTGCTTACGGATTCCATGAAATAGATTTCACGCGTAGCAGTGGCCGTAAGCACAAACATAGGTTGTAACAAATTCCATGAAATTGGGCCCATGCCACTTGGTGAAGCCGAATAAAGGCTCCAGCTTCGCCATGTATATCAAGCCCTTCATTAATTTTAATTCAGGACACAAAATGGCGGTAGCAAAGCAAATCCCAAGCTAGCCTAAAAGCAAGCCTGATATCGTAAAGGTCCCAAGTATATTCGATTGTTTAAACAGAATGGAAATAAACTAGTCGACACTCACGTCTCCGTTGCAGCGCTCATAAGCACGGGTGTCTCATCTGTGTAATATTCCGCTCCAGCCAGCGACAGCCGCTTCTGCTTAGTCGGAGTGAGGGACCGGGAATTCTGCTAAGAATAGAAGATAATTTGCTTAAATACTAATTGTTGACTTCGATGTTATTGATCTGCTTACCTAAGGGCAGAATCGGCGCTTACGTAAGCAGCAAACGCAGTGCTTGCGAAGTCTTATTTCCTGGATTGCTTGCTCGGCTAGAATTGAAATTCGATGCTAGCCCGGTAAGCAAATAATGAGGCTCGTAAGCACATAATTGTGTGGTAAGCAGATTCATGAAACCGAACACTGCTGTCTATCAAAGTAAGAATATTGATGATGTAAAGGCAAGTAGTCTAATCAGTGCACGTGAGTTGGATATTGCATCAGTGGGATTCGAACCGATAACCACTGATTTCTAGATCATCTTGCAGTGGCGTATCTAGTAAAAACGGCGCCTCGGCAAGCGCTAAAATTGCCCCCTATTCAAACTTCTGATACCAATGAAAAAAAAAACACAATTTAAAAAAGGAATCTTTCTTTCTTTATTCAAACTTCATTGCCTTAGATTTCCAATAACTTCAACAGTAGTACAGCTCTTTTACTTTCTGTTCTGTTCCGTTCTTCTTTTATTTTTTTCATTGCGTTTTTGGCGCCCCTAAAAAGCTGGCGCCCGGGGCATGTGTCCCTATTGACACCCCTAGTTTAATACGCCACTGAGATCAAGCGTCCTAAAGGCCTTTCAACACGACGCTGAAAAAAACTCTCAACAATTGAAAGATTCTTTCATTGTTTGGATATCTTACAAAAGTGTAATCGTGTGAAAAGGACACCAATGCTTGAGAGTGACCGACGTCCCTGGTGAATCCTTGAGAGATTTTGACCGAGGTCCAGACCTATGAGAGAATTTCTCAATGGTTGAGAGTTTCTTTAGTGTCATGTGGCTCACAATGAACAGGCAAATGGCGAGCAACAATACAGATTATATTTTGATAAAAAGGAGCATTGATTACCCGTTTCACACTCTCCAAGCTGGCTCGGAGGTCATCATTTGTGTCTTGCAAATGTCGATTTGCCTGCCTATAATGAGAGAAGAAAATAATACGTCAAACGAAAGCTCCCAAGTTAGGAAAGCCTGACGTCTCGATTCCAGCAGTTTTGTTCCAAGTATACAGTGACAACGATAAAATAGCACAAATCTGTTAAATGACTTAATAGTAATATCATACATTGGTTTTTATCAAAGAAATACAGATTAACGGGCACAGATATCAAGACAGATACAGTAACAGTCATCTGTGAAAATTTCAGTCATATACGGTGCCCACTTTTTGAGAAAACCGTGAAAAACGGCCACAGTATTTCTGAAGTCTTTTCTCTTTTAATTTTGATATTTTAAAAGATCGAAAAGATTTTCGGTCGTTGTTTTACTAATTTCTGGATAAATACACCATTTAAAACAATCGAATGAAAAGGTAGCATCACTGCAAGTAGAATCCTTAAGATGGATATCGAACGGTCACCAATGACTAATGGTAATGAACTTTATAAGCTTTAAATAACCATAAGGAAAACCAAGTGGATTTTAAGTGATACAAAAGTGAACGAAGTTGATCCGCCATGTAGGCATATACTGTTTCTCTCACGTTGCAGCATTGCCAATGCTACCTTAAATGATCCTTAGCATCTAGCGGTATTTAACTGGTTTCATGGCTTCTGACTTCCAAACGAACACAAATAATTGACTATTAGGCACACCACCAACATAGGGTTGAATAGCTTAGTTGGTTAGAGCGCCTGTACGGCATTCCGAAGGTCGCTGGTTCAAATCTCGCTCCATGCAGTCAATTGTTCTTTGTTCACTTTTCTATGACTAAATAGACTATGTGAGTTTGTATTGGCTTAGGAATACTTACTGTAATTGAAGCACTTGTCTTGCTAAGCTATCCCTGTCATACATGTAGTCGGTTAATAAACTTTTATCGCTGTAAAAGAATGGAATCCAATGAATAGGTACTGGAAATATTTTTTTTAAGTTGACTTGAAATTGAAAAAAAAAAAAGTACAGATTATTCCAAGTTTACAAAATAAACACCTTTAATGTGGATCAGTATAAAGATAAACGTATGCATAAAGGTTCATTGGAAGGCAGTACCACACTTTGGAAAAGTTAATAGAGCGTACAACTGCGGTCTGTTAAAAATTTTATTTGTCATGGACAAAAACAATGCTGTGGAATTTTCAGCTCAACTGATCATTGGAAAAAGTAGACAACAGTAAAATTCGTTGCAATTGTTACGCAAAATTGTTCGGTTATTGGCCGTCCTCTGGAGAACGCTTCATGAAACAGCATTTTCCCGAAGACGGCAAGGACAAACCCGCCGAAACGTTGAGTTAACCGGCTCTTTTCAGACCCACACGGCTCATAAACGAGTATAGTTCATGTTCAAAATATGTTGCCTTATGTGCTTCCGCCATACAAAGCCTTAATGTAACTTTTCAAATTTTGAGAGAGTTTTCTTTATTTCAATTGCTTCGCTTAAAAACAAACCAATCTTGATTCAGCCTACCTGTCTACGCATTCATCGTACTCTGACTTGAATGCAGCCAGTTCGCTCCTAGCTATTGCAAGGTTAGTCTGAGCCTCTGTCAGACTGCTCTTCAGCTGTCTGTTATCATGCTGGAGTTCATCAAGTTTCTTCTTCAAGGCTTCGTCCCTCGGTTTCTCGCGATGGTGCCATCTCTTCTCAAACTATACAAAAGAACACAATACAAACACAAAGCAATTAACACGAGGCAAGTGTTCGTGGACGTACACGGAGCTGTTCCGACTTTTTTACAAGCGTTGCTCTAAGCACTCTTCCAAAAAGTTCAATCAAAAATTTATGCAACCAAAAATCAGCAACTGTTCCAACAACAGAAATTTCGAAATACAGGAGATTCACAATAGTTCATGTGCCACTAAGAGTTTGCAACGTGTTGGCCAATCACAATGCGCGGAATTAATTTTGTCGACATACTGCGCATGTAGAAAGATACGCAGTTTGTCGACAAATTGAACAACGCGCATTGCGAACCCATGGTGGCAAACTTTTGTGAAACGCCCTTATTGACTGTTAAGGACACTACCAACATAGATCGGATAGCTCAGTAAGTAGAGCACTGATACGGTATACCGGAGGTGGTTGGTTCGAATCCCGCTGCAATCAGTTAATGTGCTTACCGAATGGAACCTGCTGAGGTTGTTCTGTAGTTCAGCTATCTCCGACTCCATGTTCCTCTTTAGCTCCTCCTTCTCTAGGTTGGCAGCCTCCTTCTCTTCCTGGCGTACCCTCTGCTCAGCCTTTATCACCTGGGCTTCCATCTCAGTCTCAATATGCTGTAGGTGGCTGGTATGTGACTCATTAGCCCTTAAAGAGAGAGAACGATCACGGTGAAGGGCATGACTAATTTCCATATTATCTATTTCCCGACCAAAAATCATTTAATATTTCATGATCTACTGCGGTACCCGCCGCGATATTGGATTCGATTCGCACTGCAGACCCCAGCTAGCTCGGTGGCCTAGCAGGTAAAGGCATCTGCACTAGTAAGCAGGGGGTCGTGGGTTCGAATCCCACCTGAGCCAGCATGTGATTTTTTTTTCACGTGCTCTCACAAGCACTGAGTATGCAGTGCTCATCCACGTCGGTGAAGGGCAAGCCTAATTTGCAGATCACAATGATGTTGATGATAGTGGCACAGCATTTATAATAGCGCCATTTATCCATATAAACACATTAAAAGGCGCCGGCTTCACAATTATCAATCACTAAATTGATGAAAAGGTAGGGTTTGAGGCCGGATTCGAAGCCTAAATTTTTTCGGAGAGCAGGAGGGGTGAATTCCAGAGCCGTGGAGCTACTGATGAGAAGGCACGGTCCACGTATGTCCTCATTCTTGTTCCTCCTCGGGATAGTGACTCGTGAGGACGTCCTCGGTGTCACTCTCCTGAAGACGAACAGAACAACACACGCCGCAAACCAACCTTTTCAGACAATTTAAACAAACATGTGGCTGGATTCCATGCAGTAACTCATGCAGTGATCAAAAAAAGTGTTTGCAACGCGTTAACCAATCACAATGCACGGAATCCGTCGATCATTTTTACCATGCCCTTTCTCAAAGCTCGGCTCCCGCTACGGCTCTATTTCGTGAATCCATTTTAAAATGACTGGTAACAAAATAGAGGCTAATGGCTGTAGATTCTCTGATTTGAAAAAGAAAACAGAGCTTAAACTTCAATGCAAAACCACAACCTATATTTTCAGCATATGGATTACAGAGACGAAGCTGGAGCCTGAGCCAGAGCCAAGCTTAGAGGAAAGCCCTATATCTGGATTCACATTAAAAAGCATCTTGCTTCATTAATATGCAAGGTCGCACAACTGTGACATGCATATGCAAACTACGAGTGCACTTCAATATCAAAAACTGTGCGCCAGGCAGAAATCATGGTCTCGCATTGGCCTTGTATAAGAACATCTGGCTAACTATCGTCCCACGCACGCTCAGAACCCATTTCTGTGAACTTGGAACCTTGCCAAGAATCAACAATGACAATGACATCAGCCTAATGGGCTATCATCACCTGACATTCACCTCACTAGTATGTGTTCATGTTGAAACAATTGATTAGAATTTTGACGATAGCTCTAAAACTATGTATTTATGCATTTTGTACAATGCCAAGGATACACGCTGGATGATATAGGATGGGCATGAGCAGGCATAAAGCAGAGCGTACACTGTCAACATTTTCGGTAACAATCTCGGTAATGTGCATGTTGCCCAGGTACGTTGTTGCAGAGCAAAACGAGTTGGGTATCATGCCGCAACAACATCTCGGTAACAATTTGGCAAATTATTGCTATAAAGTGTGCACAGAGCCTAAAGTCGGTGTTGCCCATGTGTGTTGCCCTAACTGTTACCGAACATGTTACCTAAATTGTTGAGAGTGTACACTCTGCTTTAGTGACATTTAGTGTCAGAATTTGCGGCGTGGAAAAGTGGCAAGAAAGCTTTTATTATACTGTATATTTCAAAATTTCAATTTGCTTTTTTTTTGACAAAATGACAAGGAAAACCCGTACATAGATGAAAATGATCACCAATACAGGGATGTACATCCTTGTAGAGACATGGCTTTGTTCTCGAGTACAAATGTACACTCTCCGAAGAGCAGAATTTAAAACACTCCATTTGAACAATAATCACTTTCTGGGGCTGAAATTCTTAGCGAATGTCACTTATAATGGAATTATAGGGCGTTTACAAAACGTTGGCTCAGGCTCGGTATCAGGCTCACGATCTGACATATGCTGAAAATATAGGTTGTGGTTTTTCACTAAAGCTGAAACTCTGTTTTCTTCTTCAACCCAAAGAATCTACTCCAGAACCGCAGCGAAAAAGCCTCTTTTTTGATACCGTTTGTTTTTGTTTTTCAGAATGGATTCACGAAATGGAGCCTGTGCCTCCGTTTTGTAAACGCCCATAGTTCACTTTGTGACGGGAAGAGCAGTATTCCTTGGAAATTCCTCTATTTTTAACTATTTCTAAATATAGAAATCGTAAAATCGACCCAAGAACACGGAAACATATTTCGTCTCAAAGCTCTTCAAGCCCGTTGGAATGTTTGCTCAAACTTTGTCTCTTTTCCCTTGTGTAGAATTGATCTTAAATGATGAACAAACGAATGCCGATGAAAACATTTCCCATCACAAACTGTTTTGCCGTGGTTTTCACTTATTGGTTTCAGAGCAGACAATTGGCATATTAAAACGGTATTACCGGTTTGCTGTGGGCTTTCCGGTGAAATGACGCAAATGGATCAACTTTAATTAAACCTGACGAGTAATGACAATCGAACATAGTCTGGTGCCGGCCCTATTCTTTAACCATTACAAAAAGCAAATGATATGTACCAGTTTATCATGGAACCATAATATTTCTCAAGTTATCATAAAACAGCCGTATACCTCACCTCTTAAGTGATTTTTCAAGCCGGTCTGTCTCAGTCTGCTGCTGTCTTATGTCCTTGATCGTCTCAAAGATGATGTTCTCAAACTGGCTTAAGCACTGCGGCAGATCCGCTGAGTGTAGTTGTTGGTAGAGTTCGCATACTTGCTCTTGGCTGCAAGGAAAAGAAGCAAACAATATGGAATGTTTAGATTCTTCGATTTCTTTTCTTTAATGAAAAGTGAAGAAAGACAAATTGACTGGAGCGGGATTTGAACCAGCGACCTCCAGCCTGAATACCGTACCGGCACTTCTACCAAGTGAGCTATCCAGCCCCATGTTGGTGGTGTCCCTAATAGTCATTTATCTCTGTTCGTTTGGCAGTGAAAGCCATATACTGCAATTCTCCAATGATCATTGAAGATAAACGCAGCATTCGCAATGCAGTAGCCTGAGAACCAGTACACGGGGATATTTTCTTCATTGTCTATTACTAAAAAAACAGAGAATAAATTGTTGCAAAGTTCTCATTACCTAATGTAATGCCATATAAAATGCTTTGAGTTGTGGGGGCCTGACGTTTCGATCATAGCAGGATCTTCCTCCTAACTCCTACCATTTTGGTGTGTGTGTTTTAACAACGATATAGACAAAGATATTGGGTCGATTTCACCAAATTCATCGTAACTGACTATCAATCGTAAGACTTAGGATGCATTGCAGCCCTACGTAGGATACGATGAATTATCCTTCGTATCTCGAGTTACGATCTATCGTAGGGCTTCGTGAAATAGACCCCTTATATAATTCGAAGCGCATTAAGAATAAAAATTGGAATATTTGACAAGTAACAGAAAAAAAAAGAGGAAAAGTTTTTAATTGTACTTTCAGATTTGTAACTTGGCATACATAATACTACATGTGTGTATGTAAAAGAAAATTAGGGTAGCACTTAAAGACTACCGGTAACTATTAGAAAAACTACATATTGCTTTTGTATAGTAACAACTACTTAATCAGATGTAATTATAATTATGTGTTTAAATTGTCCAACAGACATATTTAACGTATAACAAGTGTACAAAATGTATCTTCATCATGCAAAATGTATACTAAAATGAGAAAATTCGCCAAAATTATGAATTTTGTCGCATTGTTTGTCAAGAAGGTTCAATATTTTGTAACATGTGGCCGGCCATCCAAGCAACGAACATTTATTTGTAAATAAGAGAAGACTCTATGGATGCGATGGTTGTCCATTGGTTGGAATCCGTGTAATGGGTATCGAAATAACCAGCATGTTTTGTTTTCCAATAAATTACGATAGGAAGCAATAATAAGATGCGGGTTTCTTTGAGTAGCTGTCAATAGTGGCGAGTCTACGCGAACAGAGGTCGATTTAACGAAGCCTTACGATCGATCGTAATTCTTGTTACGAAAGATAACCTATCGTATCATACCGTAGCCTACAGTGCATCATCAACTCTTCGATTGATAGCTACGATAAGTTTGGTGAAATCGACCACCAGGGCCTATTTTCAAAACCGATTCGGGCTCCAGCTCCGTCAACCATATGCTGAAAATATGGGTTATGGCTTTTCATTGAAGCTGAAGCTCTGTTTTCTTGTTCGAAACAGAGAATCTACTTCCAAACTGCAGCCAAAAGCATGTCACTGGTTTTACTCTTTTCTTGATAAATACACCATTTCAGACAGAAAGATTTTAACGGTAAGTTTCTACCATCACCATCTTTATACCCTGTAAGTTATAGGTGAATCTGTGAACATTTCTGTTTCGGTATGCTACCAAAGTATGATACTACCTTTAATAAATTTAAATCTACGATATACTTACTAGAGTCCATTTTACAGCGAAAAACCAATAATTCCTACAGAGGTTAAATATTCAACGGCTGGGATCTAGCATAGGCATGTATGCAGCACATCACAATAATGCACAGTATCACATGAACAGACTACAGGGAAAGTACGCTAAGTGTTATGCCCATATCTCCCATTGAGTATTACCTCTACTGTATAGGCTCTGCTCCATGCAACAACATATTGGCGTACATGGTCCTAATCGATACACAATCGATAGGAAAATTCTGTGCAGTGGAATACGAAGCCTCTCAGTGAACGGACAATGATGTGCTTGATAAGCCGTTTATGGATTTATTTTGGCGTATTATCGAATACCGTAAACAGTAAGCAATTTCCTACAAACGTTCAGCGAGTATTCCACAGGTTGTTTCTGCTTACGTTTTTATACCTTAACGCTGGCAAAACCTACTTTTTTAATCATACTTTGGTAAAAATGATAGAACAGCTGCGGTCTGTTCATAATTTGATTTTGCCATGGAATAAAAACAAACCTGCGAAATATTCAGCTCAATTGATTATTGGAAACAGTAGAAAACAGCGAAAACGTAAATATAATTGTGACGTAATTGTAATTGTGAGGTTTTGATCTCGGAGTCCAAAACTATTTTCTGTATTTTGTTTTACATTTATCTGGAAAAATACAGCATTTCAGGCAGAACAATTTTAACGGTATGTTTCTACCAGGTCCATCTTTATACCATTTACATTATACGTAAATATGTAAATATATTCTGTTTTGTGTCCTACCAAAGTATAATACAATAGTTCCCGTAAGAGTGATAAAGACCGATCCGACGGCACGATATACTGACCGCCATTACTGCAGTGTCCCAGCCAATCTTTTACCCAGTAACAAAATAATTTACGTTCCTCCGCACTCTATAATTGCAGGGTGTACGTCCCATGATTATGGGACGTACACCCTGCAATGTATAGTGCGGAAGACGTAAATTATTTTGTTGCCGGACAAAATACGGGCGGGGACACTGCAGTAATGGCGGTTGTTTCCTACCTTCGTGGTCACGCAGTCGGATCAGTGTATAAGCCCATTTTGTATAAATACATTTACATGTTTCTAATACAAGGATACAAGGATATATTGTTATAATAATACGTACGCAGGAAGAAGATCAAAATGCTTCTGTGCTATCTCTAAGCCAACGGTATCGTCCATTGAAAATTCTTCCGAGTTATCCATGAAATGCATTTGAAATAGTCCAACGCCACCCTCGAACTATCAGCTCACTTACAGCCCACGGACTGTGTAGTACCAAACCTTAAATGTCATACCGCTTGGCCTGCGTTGAAGTATAAAGCCAACCCACAGTATGCATGCATGGAATTACTTTGCCCAATTAACATTTATTATACCTTGTGTTTTTACACAAAACAAACCAGCATTATTGTTGCAATACAGAAATTAGCATGTCGTTAAAATACGGAGCAATTTTATGCTTGTAAAGTTGCTGGTATACCGACATTGGGTAAGTTGCTATATCATAAAAACAGTGCATAGAAGTTTGACATATTGAATTTGTATCCTTGGTAAATATTACAATAATAAGCTGCATGGTTTGACGAAAATATACAATGTGATCCACAAAAAAATCGTTTTTTTTGTTTTTTTTTTCGTGGGAGTTCCAAAGCAAATGGACCAAATATTGGCGAGCGACTTCAATGTAATTTAATTTCTTTAGTCGGCACAGAGCAGAATTTAATTCTGACTCTTTCGCGCCATCTGAAAATCGACTTCAAATTTGCTATTTTTTTTTTTAAATTATTAATTTCGTAAATAATGCATTTACAATTATGACACATTTGTGGGTTGTGCGTCCACCAAGTTCATTCACAAAAATAGATACGAATTAAAGACAAACTTAATGCCTTTTCACACGACGCTAAGAACTCTCAACCATTGATAAATGTTATCATGGTTGCGAAATCTTACAAAGTCATCGTGTGAAAGGACACCAATGCTTGAGAGTGACCGACGTCCCTGGTGAATCCTTGAGAGATTTTGACCGAGGTCCAGGCCCATGAGAGAATTTCTCAATGGTTGAGAGTTTTTTTTTACCGTCGTATGTAAATGCCATTCGACAATTTTCTTTTTACCAAGAAAACGCCGATATTTTTAACCATTGCGGTGGAAAAACTAAAATATTATACTCACTGGCATTTTCTGTTTCACTGAGCACAAATTAAGCTTAATAAGATATATTTCTCTACCATTCCGTTGTGCAGGTAAGTCAAAATATAAAAATAATCACGTTATTAACTTTCACCAGCAAGGAACTAGGTGCATTCGTTTTTCTAATACTCTTTTGTGCAGACACCGTAGCTTTCAGATGATACTGCTGGTACATCGGCCTATGTAGGCCTAATTGTTTTGTTTGTTCAAGTGTTAATTAGACTTCCGCGTGGGTTGACATATCGGCTAAAACAACAGCGTATTACAATAACCCAGTAAATAGACAATGGACTAAATTTCGATACTATTAATATATCTATTCTCGAATTCCGTTTTGTATTCGTGTAATTCCATTTTCATATCAAACTTGATCTTTGAGATGTATATTCAGGAACATGCGTGCACAATGTTTCCATATTATTTCGGGAGATGTACTTCAAGTTGTACTTCCCAATGTTGGAAACACAAGATGACTTAAGCCCACCGCACACTATACGATCCGACATTCCGACTAGGACCCGACTGGTTTTTGGAAGGATCGCAAAGCATTCTGGGAGTCTTAACCGTGATTGTTCCCAGTCGCAGACCCACTCTGATGGCCAGTCGGCAAGATTCGACTGTCGAATCACGGTTAAGACTACCAGAATGCTTTGCGATCCTTCCAAAAACCAGTCGGGTCCTAGTCGGATCGTATGGTGTGCGGTGGGCCTAAGGATGAACAGAGCACACTGTTCGGAACCTCAAGACAACGATTCTTCTCAGAACCACACACTCTCACACAAGAGTGGTATCACCGTAAACCTATCTTCTTTTAAATACTTATCCCACGCACAAATTGAATACCACCAACAAAAATAATTAACTTTTACAGAATGACGAAAAGGTACCATGTGTGCTTCGTTTTTTTCCATTGCAAAAATGACAGAAGTAAATCCACAATGAATAATCCTTGCGTGAAAACTTGAAGATTTTAACCCTGACCCGGCCATAAAAGTAAAATCAAGACAATTATATTTTCTGCTCAAAAGCATGCAGCAAGGGAATAGTGCGAATGGTGCGTAGTGTTGAACACCTTGCAATGCATGTGTTCAACACTCAGGCAACTAGAAAAATCACCCCAAATTCAAAGTGTAGAAGTCTAAAGCTTACAATAGTATCACTGCGAATCAGGCGCGGTTCTACGGGGGGGCTAGGGGGGGCTGTAGCCCCCCAAAAATTTTGTCTAGCCCCCCCAAAAAAATGCAAGTGAAAAAAAAAATTATTGAAAATACTGGATTTTTTCAGTTTTTAAGCGCCAAATACATAAAAAACGCGTTGTGTGGGATATAATGTGCATGTTTTTCGACCCCTAATAAGACATAGCAGAAGCGAGTGTTAGAAGAACCCAAAATATTGGGTCTTCTAGCCCCCCCAAAAAATAATGGCTCTTCTAGCCCCCCCAAAATGTTGACTCTAGAACCGCGCCTGCTGCGAATTCAGAATGTTACAAAGTCAAACGAGGGGATCGCGTCAAATCTGTAACTGTATGTAGGTCTATTACAATCAATCTGTTGTACAGAATATAATGAGCGGAGCGCGACCACCCAGATCAAGGCCATTTTGTGTACTTGAAAAAGACGACAATACTTATAGAAAGTTGACAGCTTTGTGAACCAAGTGTGTTTTTTGAATGCCTTTTGTACTGTGTTACCTTGATAATCAGTCAATGTCGTTCCCAAAGGGTGGTGTAAAGTTTGGCAAAATGGTTGCCGGCATAACGCTCGGTATTTGGGGCGGGTTCACCAATAGCTACGATAAATATCCATGTAACCGATCAAGCGAGATAGGCCTATAAAAGGTATCATACATGATTGGTAAAGTTCACAGAGCAGCACTAACACTTTGTCTAATCCAGCAAGTAAATGACACGATAAACCAATGGAAATTCGGGCTTAATCGAACGTCTGAGTCACGAGAAAATAGCGAAAAACCCGACTGTTCTTTTTCTTATAAAACCGAGATTCAAACTGTTTTCTGTCTTTGTTAGTTTGTTTTACTAATTTTAGGATAAATACACAATTTTAGGCAGAAATACTTTAACAGTATGTTTCAACTAGCACCGTTTTCATATCATGAAAATTATAGATAAATTTGTGACTTTTTGTTTGGGTATGATACCAATCCTGTACTGCACCTTTAATACTTGACTGAATCTTAACTTCTGAAAGGATTTTGAAAAGTCATCATTGAGCTACGTAAACAGCTAAAATGCGTACTTTTCTGTGGTTTTTTTTGTCAGGTATTCCACGTGCAGCTTGCAAAATGAGTACCTTCATTAAAATAGACATAACTCCTCTTAGGAATGATCAATTTGTTTCATTTTTTTGCATATAATAAGCAAGAGAGAGTTATTGTGTAACACGGGCTTTATTGAACTTTTGAATGCAATTTGTTTCTTTGGAAAAAAAATCACAAAATCCCGGTCAATTTATTTTCGGTTCACCCTATAGTTATGGAATCTATACATTTGAAATACCTAACATATCAAGCAAGAAATTAACCATGTCGTATATAATGTCAAGGTTTAGTGCACGTCAATATGAAATACCTGCACTGAGCCAAAAATGAACCCAAGCATAATTCCTGTTTTTTTCCCATAGTCGTGAATTAAACCTGTTATTGGTGAGTGTCGACCATAAAGGGATGGTACAGAACTGGTTTTTATTTATTTCTCAATATGGCATTTCAGACAAAAACATTTCATGGGATGTTTTCTCCTATCATCACCATTATACTGTATACGTTTTATGTGAATCTGTGATCTTGAAGTGTATTTTGTCTTACCAATTCTGTGCCATCCCTTTAAAGGTAATATCATACTTTGGTTTTTGTCAAGGAAATACAGATTCATTGGCATCAAGGAAGATACAGTAACAGTCATATGTGAAAATTTCAGTCCCATACATTGCTCACTTTTTGGGAAAACAGTGAAAAACGGCCACAATATTACTTAAGCCTTTTCTCTTTTATTTTTGAGTTTTTAAAAGATCAAACAGATTTTCGGTCATTGTTTTACTTATTTCTGGATAAATACACCATTTGTTTTGGTTTTAGTATCATACTTTGGTAGCGTACCGAAACAGAAATCTTCACAGATTCACATATAACTTACATGATATAAAGATGGTGATGGTAGAAACATACCGTTAAACATGTTCTGCCTGAAATGTTGTATTTATCAAGAAAAGAGTAAAACCAGTCACCCAAAATATTTTTGATCTTTTAAAGATCAAAAATAAAAGAGAAAAGTCTTAAGAAATACCGTGGCAGATTTTCACTGTTTTCTCAAAAGTGGGCACTGTATGGGGCTAAAATTTTCACAGATGAATGTTACTGTATCTGTCTTGATATTTGTGCCCATTAATGCGTATTTATTTGAGAAAAACCAAGGTGTGATATTACATTTAATAATTTTCGACAAGATATACTGCGAGCACCACTGATTGGCCCTTGGGTTCAAAATACTAAACACAACTAGTTCGGTCTAAGGTTTGGTCTGCTTCCAAAGCCACAGCCCTCGAATGGTCACAATTAAACACGTGTTTCACCAACATAACACTGACAGATGCACTGTCTAGACTTCAGTCAAGTCGAGCCTTCGAGCTTTGTCTAGTCCAGAGGTGCCATTCGACTTGTTGAGATCCTAAGCTAAATCATCACGGGATGACGACATCCCTAAATTAATATGTCGACATCCTGAGATAATTTATGACGGGACAACGACATCCCTAAATTAAGATGTCGACATTCTGAGATAACATTTATAACGGGATGACGACTTGTCATGAATTATCTCAGGAAGTCGACATCATAATTATGATCTTAAAATGTCGATATTCTGAGATTTAGGCTTAGAAGTCAGGATCTCAACTAGTCGAATGGCAGCTCTAGAGCTCCCGGTAGAATCAGGATTCTGGTCGGCTCTAGCGGCTTCCATCTCATAACTTAGGCTGCATCCGAATCGGTTTTCAAGAGCCTAGGTCTAGGTCGTCGCTCCATTGGAAATACGCGAAGACACCAAGACAATAGACCTAGCCGTAGCTCTGGAGGCCCGTTTCGGACACAAATACAGATTCATTGGCATCAAGGAAGATACAGTAACAGTCATATGTGAAAATTTCAGTCCCATACATTGCTCACTTTTTGGGAAAACAGTGAAAAACGGCCACAATATTACTTAAGCCTTTTCTCTTTTATTTTTGAGTTTTTAAAAGATCAAACAGATTTTCGGTCATTGTTTTACTTATTTCTGGATAAATACACCATTTGTTTTGGTTTTAGTATCATACTTTGGTAGCGTACCGAAACAGAAATCTTCACAGATTCACATATAACTTACATGATATAAAGATGGTGATGGTAGAAACATACCGTTAAACATGTTCTGCCTGAAATGTTGTATTTATCAAGAAAAGAGTAAAACCAGTCACCCAAAATATTTTTGATCTTTTAAAGATCAAAAATAAAAGAGAAAAGTCTTAAGAAATACCGTGGCAGATTTTCACTGTTTTCTCAAAAGTGGGCACTGTATGGGGCTAAAATTTTCACAGATGAATGTTACTGTATCTGTCTTGATATTTGTGCCCATTAATGCGTATTTATTTGAGAAAAACCAAGGTGTGATATTACATTTAATAATTTTCGACAAGATATACTGCGAGCACCACTGATTGGCCCTTGGGTTCAAAATACTAAACACAACTAGTTCGGTCTAAGGTTTGGTCTGCTTCCAAAGCCACAGCCCTCGAATGGTCACAATTAAACACGTGTTTCACCAACATAACACTGACAGATGCACTGTCTAGACTTCAGTCAAGTCGAGCCTTCGAGCTTTGTCTAGTCCAGAGGTGCCATTCGACTTGTTGAGATCCTAAGCTAAATCATCACGGGATGACGACATCCCTAAATTAATATGTCGACATCCTGAGATAATTTATGACGGGACAACGACATCCCTAAATTAAGATGTCGACATTCTGAGATAACATTTATAACGGGATGACGACTTGTCATGAATTATCTCAGGAAGTCGACATCATAATTATGATCTTAAAATGTCGATATTCTGAGATTTAGGCTTAGAAGTCAGGATCTCAACTAGTCGAATGGCAGCTCTAGAGCTCCCGGTAGAATCAGGATTCTGGTCGGCTCTAGCGGCTTCCATCTCATAACTTAGGCTGCATCCGAATCGGTTTTCAAGAGCCTAGGTCTAGGTCGTCGCTCCATTGGAAATACGCGAAGACACCAAGACAATAGACCTAGCCGTAGCTCTGGAGGCCCGTTTCGGACACAGCCATAGACATTCATACCCTTAGAATCAACCACGAACGTTTGGAAACAGGGCTAGAAACCAACCTGTCAGCATCCGATGTGGGTTCGCTGACATCAGTCAGGGTTAAGTCATCGCTTGTGCAGCTTCCATCGGAGTTACCGTTGGTGTATTCGTGAACGTAAGTCCGAGGACCGAACACGGACTCCTCGGCGATGATGGGTAAGCCCCGGGCGCTCATGATGTCGAACCGTCGCCTGCCCGACCGTGAACCCACAAACAACCCCGCCATCACCAACAATCACGGTGCAGCACTCCCGTACTTGACAGACAGTTGCCAAAATGTTGACGTGTACTTGACCCCCCAAAAAGTCCAGCTAACAGTCCAGTCCTATTGACATAGGCCGTCAAGCTTTTGAACAATCTGACACCGTATGTTCAACATGCACAGACAGCTACAAAGTCCAAGGAAGACATACGTGCACCGTGATGAACATGAAGGCTGCCCCGGTACGAACCCGTACTATCCGTCGCTTACCCATGTACCAGGGTCGATTTCACGAAGCCCTACGATCGATCGTTACTCAAGTCAAGGGTAGCACTGCACATCGTAACCTACATAATCTGCAATGCATCATAGACCTTACGATTGGCAGTAAGTTACGCAGGTCTGCTTAGGTTATGTCAAACCATTAACATATCGCACGTGACTCCAGACTTCACTTCGTACACAAAAAGTGTCAACCTTACCACCGTTCTTTCCAATGTAAACTGCCTGTTCCCTTACAAACCCCCGCAGACACCACACAAAGTCCCCACTCATACAATATCTCAATAATACCAGCAGCCGCTCCTTTGAAAAATAAAATCGGTCATCCGTACCAAATCAGCTCCACTAGAGTTCAAGTGGCCTTGTACACAAAGCCATATGAGTGTTTTTCCCCCTTTTGTTGGGACTTTTATGTGTTTCCATTTTCATTTTGTGGAATCCCTCCCCTGCACCAGGCGAGCCTGTTTACTTAACCGCCGCTCCCAACATTTAATGACAATTTGTTTTTTCAAACATTCCTGTTCTATTGGTGCGTCGGTACTGCATATGCCTAGTGCCTGAATGTTTTGTCTGACGGATCTATATTATCATCTAGTGTTAATTAAACTAAGACGGATGGTTACTTAAAGAGGATGCTCAACACTCAACAAACCTCGCTTTATTTGTTAGATCTATAATCATTAAATTACTTGACATGAGGAAAAAAAATATTTATCTCACACTGAACACAGAAAGAGAGTCTTTTTGATGATTTTTCTCTCAACATGCTCAACCCGCAAGCTACCCAAGCAAGGTTTGTTGAGTGTTGAACATCCTCTTTAACAAATGGGATTCTATAAATGTATCGCCTTGCGTAATGCCCCCCCCCCCCCCCCGCCCCCACACCGCGTATAATATATTATATGTAATGACGGATTGGTCCATTAACCAAAAAGATACACCGCCATACCATGTATGGAATAAGCCCTAGCCCTACATTATAGTGCACGGTTACGTGTATGCTAGGCTTATCTTCTGATTTTTAAGTTGATGAAGAGTGGATAGCTCATATTGGCAAATGGAAGTATCGTTTCCACTGATCTGTTCATGAAGACAACTGCTGATAGACCATTGAGATCGATTGCGAAATCCACTGATCTGGGTTCTAAATTTACAAACTTCTTGTCCAAGATAATGTGCACAGTACGTGTATGGTAGGCCTGTCAACTGATTTTTCAAAAATAGTGGATAGCATTTTTGGACAATTATAGTATCGTTTCCACTAATCTGCACATGAAGACAACTGCTTATACGCCATTGGGAGTGTGATATCCACTGATCTGGGTTCTAGATTTTAAAAACTATGGACACTAGATTATAGATACAGGACGTGTATGGTAGGCATACCGACTGATTTTTCAAATAGTGGATAGCATAAATGTTGGCCAATGAGAGTATCGTTTCCACTGGTTGCATTATGGAGACCGTGACTGCTTATAGGCTATTGACAGTGCGATATCCACTGATCTGGATTTAAAAAGGTTTTGTCCTTGATTATAGGCACAGTACATGTATGGTAAGATTATCTGCTGATTTTGTAAATAGTGGATATAAGAAAAAACGAGTCGGGTTTTTGCTATTTTCTCGTGACTCAGATGTCCGATTGAGCTCAGATTTTCACAGGTTCATTATTTCATGTAAATGTTTGATCAGACAAAGTATGAGTGAAGTCCTGTGACCTTTACCAATCATGTATTGTACCTTTAAGTTTTGCTGGTGACATAACCCAAGGGACCGTCGAATTTGAATATGTTCGACACCTGTCGACAAATCCAGTAGTCTTGCATAATGCAAAGTCGACTTAATACCCAGGATCATTATGCAAATACATTAAACAACAAAGGCTGTCACAGGCTACAATAATAATATTGCAACAGGTCAAAATGCACAAAATACAAACGACACAATGGCGTGCACGTTAGACCAACAGATGTCAATCATACCCTGGCTTAAATTGATTTATACAAGAGGTTTCCATGGCAACAGCTATGACGTCAGAGTACTGACTAGGGTTCATATCATCAAACACCATACACCTGTCGTGTGAAGCTTTAATTCGGCATCCCGAAGGACTTTGTTTCAATTGTTGAATACACAACTTTACATGTACCCATGAAATTCATTATGCATGCAAATACTTTGGATTTGTAAAAATAATTAACATTATCGTACACCCACACAAAGGAAGCAAAACGTTTAAACAATAAATTCCAAATAACGGCTGTGAACGTGAATATGGTTGTGAATATTATTAAACATGTATTCAGTTTGCGAAAATTACCGAAAACTAAATTATTTACGAAAAAATAAAAGTATTTCCCCAAAATGTGAAGAATATTGTGAATTTGTATTAGATCATTTCAAACGCCGCAGAGCAGTATTTATCTGTCTTTTTAATTTTATTTTGTAACACTTCTTGCTTGGGAATTATTTTAAATACCTATTCAGGTTCACTTACAAATGAACAAATCATCATACCGAAGAGCTTAAATGTAATATCATAATTTAGTTTTTATCAACGAAATACAGATTCATGGGCAAAAAATATCATTCCTAAAAACTAAAGTCCCGTACGGTGTCCACTTTTTGAGAAAACAGTTTAAAACAGCCACAGTATTTCTTAAGTCTTTTCTCTTTTATTTTTGATCTTTTAAAAGATCAAACAGATTTACGGTCGTTGTTTTACCAATTTTTTGATATATACAGCATTTCATGCGGCAAAAATTGTAACGGTATCTTTCTACCACCACCATCTCCATACCCTGTAAGTTATACGTAAATCTGTGAACATTTTCTGGTTTCTTGTTTCTTACCAATGCATGATACTACCTTTAAAGGCATAATACAGGATTGATAATTGTGACAGAACAGCAACGGTATGTTCATAATTTGATCTGTCATGGAATAAAAACAAACCTGGAAATTTTCAGGCTCATGTCATTATCGAAAACTGTAGGTAACAGTGAAAAACTCTAAACAGAATTTTGAAAGTTATTCACAAGCAGTTTGGATCTCACCCCAATATGAAAACTGTTTTTCGGTCGTTGTACTAATAATTTCTGGCTAAATACACCATTTCAGGAGCAAATATGTAAACAGTATAAATGTTTCTACCAGTACCATCTTCATTAAACAAAAATACCCTGAAAGTTAAACGTAAATCTGCAAACATTTCTGTATGGGTATGTTACCAATCCTGTACTGTATAATATACATTTAATGAAGCAGAACGTTCATTTGTCTGTATGGCAAGCTTTTTAATTATAGCCTTATTCCGAGTAATTGTACAATATTTAAAAGGCCAGTTGTATTTTTAGAAAGCAGTTGCGAGACACTGCTGGGCATGTTATGCCTTATATTAGCCACGTGTATAACGGTGACTCATACTATACGTTTGTGTGTATTAATTGGTGGACCAAGTGGTATGATATTTTTCGTTCGCGGTGTAAAGATTTATGCGCAATCGTCATTGGTTTTTGCGTGAGAGGCACAACAGCTGTGACTGCAGTGCGCGGTCCGTGTGGGTTGAAAACTCCCATGTAGTTTACTACAAGAGCAAGTACATGTAGTTTGTATTGGCAACCTGAGGTTAGTTTCACGGCCCTGCTTAGCACAAAAAGGACGCTAACCATGACATTTGTTCTTATTAACAGCATGATTAGCACACTACAAGTGTTGTGATTGTTCATTGGCTGTTGCTCGATATCCATGAATATCAAATGGGATTTCTAAAGGTGGTTTGTTTAATTAGGCAACACATTTTGTTCTGCTAAGCGATTTGTTGTGCTTGGCATTTCCATGAAATTGGCGCCAGTGCACAGCAAGGTCATGCACGTGGGTGTATAATATAAACGCCTGCATTAGGCGGATTTCACGGCCCTGCTTAGCACAACAATTATGCTAACCATGACATTTTTGTCTTAATAAAAACAGAATTTGCAACCAAATGGTGTTCTGTATCTCTTCTGATTGTTCTTTGGCTGTTGTTCGCTGACCATGAATATCAAATAGAATCTTTAAAGGAGGTTTGTTTATTGGGCAAGACATTTGTGTGCTAAGCATTTTTTTATTTTATTATTTTGCTTAGCATTTCCATGAAATAGGCGCCAGGGAACACCATGGTTCTGAACGTGGGTGTATAAACGACTGAATTTCTTTGTAAGTGACACTATAGTCCCTATATTAACTATTTGTTTTTGTCTGCAAAATATTATGTAAATTTTATCGAAATTCGATACTGTACAGCACATACCATAATTAACGAAAATTCTAAGAATAAAAAAAAATGTTATTTTTATGCAAAATAAAAGAATATTGCACCATTATGATAAATTGCAGACTTGCTATGGAAGAAGAAAAAAGTACTTAAAGGTAATATCATTCTTTGGTTTTTGTCAAAGAAGCCTAGATTCATGGGCAGAAATATCAAGGAAAATACAGTCACAGTCATCTGTGGAAATTCCAGTCCCATACGTACGGTGCCCACTTTTTGAGAAAATCGTGAAAAACGGCCACAGTATTTATTAAGTCTTTTCTATTTTATTGTTGATATTTTAAAAGATCAAACAGATTTTCGGTTGTTGTTTTACTAATTTCTGGATAAATACAGCATTTCAGGTGGAACAATTTTAACGGTATGTTTATACCACCACCATCTTCATACCCTGAAAGTTATCCGTAAATCTGTGAACATTTCTGTTTTGCTCTCTTACCAAAGTATGATACTACCTTTAACTTTATTCATTTTATTTAACTCCACTCTCTTTAAAAAGTATTTCTAATTTTGAAGCCTATATTTATTTTGTGAAGCCTGAATATTTATACGTTCTGTTAATAAATTATATTATTTATATCAATGTTATTAGCAGATCACTGCTCCAGTATAATTTAATTAATCATTATTTTTTCGGCTAAAACAAGAACGTCTACTGGTATAATGTTTAACTTCAAATTGTGATAAATATCTAATTTTAACTTGTTTATCCTGCAAATCATGCATTACACGTACCAGCAACTTTGAATAGTTTATTGTAACGTAGAGAGGTGTGTTTCAAAATGTGGTATTTGATATTAACAAATTCGAGGGTTATTTAAAAACAAATACATAAAAACAAACTTTCTTTTGTAAGATTAAGCCTTTCTCATCCTGTCATGGGTCTGTATTATCATACTTTGGTTTTTGTCAAAGAAATGCAGATTCAAGGGCAAACATATCAAGAAAGATACAGTAACAGTCATCTGTGAAAATTTCAATCCCATGCGGTGCCCACTTGTTGAGAAAACAGTGAAAAACGGCCACATTATTCCTTCATTAAAATACCAAACATATTTTTGGTCACTATAGTGTTACTCTTTTCTGGATAAAAACACCATTTCAATCAGAATAGTTTTAACAGTATGTTTCTATTATTACCATCTCCATACCCTGTAAATTATAGGTAAATCTGTGAAGATTTCTGTTTCGGTATGTTCCCAAAGTATGATACTAACTTTAGACTAATTAGTAATTATGATCGTTCGGTGCAAGACTAATACTTTTCCAATTATGTTTCTGTTATCTAATATAATTTATCTCAGGGTTTTCAACAAGATGCGTTCAGTAGAATGCACATTTACGGCAGCATTTTAAAAGTGAAATATGTAATTGTAACAGTTTTTTAATCAATACTTTAACAATTTAAATTAGTAGGCCTATTTTCCCTAAAAGTATAATACATGGTTGGTAAAGGTGAAAGAACAGCTACAGACTGTTCATAACTTTATTTGTCATGGAATATAAACAAATCTGTGAAATTTTCAGCTCATATCATCCAAGAAAACAATAGAAAACAGGTGGAAACTCTCACGATATTTTCTATTCACAGGAATTTTGATCTCCCCCGAATTCAAAACTGTTTGCGGTCGTTGTGTTACTAATTTCTAGACACAAACGCAGTTTTAGGCGGTAATATTTCAACGGTATGTTTCTTCATATCTTCATATCCTGAAAGTTATATATCATTTCTGTTTGGGTATGTTACCAATCATGTACTGTACCTTTAAAATACATCTGCCTTTGTTTATATAATTCCCTATAGCTCCATAGAACAAAATGTGTTAAGACTTTTTACTAATAAAATCCTACTATTTATTTATAGTTTTTAATTTCTATAACTTTAAATTTGTACACGAAAGGGCGTGATAATAATAAAACCATCAGTTTAAAGCTTTGTAGCTGCTATCTATGTATTTAAGATTAATGGCTTAATATTAAAATTGTATGTCCTTCTAAATTTAAATGCAAGTTATTAATAATTAACAAAAATATTGATAAAAACAAATAATCGTCAAATCGACGTCAAACAGTCTCATTAATAATAGACTAAAATAAATAATTTGGCCATGGGTCAATTCTTTGAAATACGTTTTGCGAATGTCAGCTAACGCATGATTTATTTCTATTTTTATATTATTTTTCTAAAATATAGATGTGTCAACAAACTTTGCATATTTTTATTTGAAAATTTGGGTGTTATCTTCTGGTTTAATCATAATGTGAAATAAAAGATGTACAAATATTTGTATATAATCATGTAAAATGTTTGCGGTTCTAAAGTTAGAAAAGAGCAAGGATAACTTGTGGATATCGTTCATTTTAGACCAATACACCAACCTTGACATTTATGTTCAGGTTTTGTTCAGTTTGTTATTTGTTTGCTTGTTTTTTGTTTTGTTTTTGTTTGTTGTTGTTGTTGTTTTTGATGCTGTTATTGTTATTGTCGTTGCTTCACGGAAATTACATTCAGTACAAGTTATAAACGGGCGCAAACTGCTCATCAGCCTAAGTAATGACCGGAAATTTAACAAAATGCTTGATCCTATAGCAGGATCTTTATCAAAGGCTTAGGCCTAGGTTATACGCCGTGCTACTGCCGTTCCGAATTCAAATAATTTGTCATTTTTAAGTTTTGCACGGCAATAGCACGGCGTTTAGCGTGATATTTTGCTCGGCAAATTGAGTTCGGCACGGCAAGCTCTTTGGCTCGACAGAGTCTGCCGCGCTATCGGTATTCGGAACGGTAGTGGCGCAACACTTTCAATTTAACTCGGCGTTTAGCGCAAGTGCTGCGCTACTGCCGTGCTATTGCTGCACTCATTTGATTGAAGTTCGGCACGGCAGTAGCACGGGGTATGGTCTTGGTATAACAGTTATTGCATTCATCAGAAAAAAAGGATGATATAAATGACCATGCAACATGAATAATACAACTACATGTAGATAACACATCAAGTTACTCTTCTCAGAAGAGCTGCTGAAATGTTTACCAAAAGTTGAAACAATCGAGTCCCGTGATGTATGTTCAAAAACGTAGGCGGGTCGCACAATTTAACACTTTCGGACAGCAAGCACTACTTTTATATTCATATTTTTTTTTCCAAAAATATTCAACCAGCAAATGTACCTGTATTATTTATTAAAATGGACTTTCCCTGCGTCTTTATCTCCTAGGCGTTTTTAATGACGTGCGAGCTTCAAATATATGAGGGTATCATGTGTCCAAAACTGTTTTTCGAAAAAAGGGGCATTATTTTATTCCAAGTTAGCAATTAAACTGTCATCTTTGTATAATTTGTTTTGAATTACAGATGCGCAGAAATACTCATTCAAATCCGTTACAATTAGTTGAAATTAAATTACTTGGGGGTTTTTAAAGGTAGTATCATACTTTGGTTTTCATGGGCAAAAATACCAAAACAGATACAGTACGTACTACGTAGTAGTCATCTGTGAAAATGTCAGTCCCATACGTTACCCACTTTTTGAGAAAACAGTAAAAAACGGCCACAGTATTTCTTAAGTTTTTTCTCTTTCTTTATTGATCTTTTAAAAGATCAAAAAGATTGTCGGTCGTTGTTTTACTAATGTCTGGAAAAATACACAATTTCAGGCGGAACATTTCAGGCGGAAACATTTTAACAGTAAGTTTCTACTCGCATCATCTTCATACCCTGTAAGTTATACGTAAATCTGTGAACATTTCTGTTTTGGTTTCTTACCAAAGTATGATACTTCCTTTAATTGGTAGTAATAAATACAATTGGTCTGGGGGTCAATTGCACGAATCCCTACGACATATCGTAACTAGCGTTACAAAAGATAACCCATCTTATCCTATGTAGTGCTGCAATGCGTCATAAGTTCTAGGATTGATAGTAAGTTACGATGAGTTTGGTGGGGATATCAACTCCAGAACGTACTTGGTAACTGTGATTGCCTTAACGTTAATGCAAGGAGAATGAAAGTGATTTTAGATAGATTTGGACCAACGACATACAAGCAGCAAACAGAACGGCTGTGAAAATACAATGGGTGCATTCGTTTAGCTCCCCCGAGTTGACACCAGTCAACCTCGTCCCCATTCTCTCGCTTGTTGTGTACAGTAAAACACGACCATTCCCAGTAAGGGCTGACCCGTGTTAGCTAAACGAATGCACCTATAATAAGGGAAAAGGTGATCAAGTCACGCGATGTCGTGTTGCTGGTAGCGACGTTTCCGCTGCTGGAACTGCTAGCCTTCATCAGGCAACTGATGAACTGGATGCTGCGCTCAATATATAATGTACTGGACTGGAATGGAGTAGATAAATTAAGTTTACCATGAGACTTGGGGTTTAAATGTAGTATCATACTTTGGTTTTTGTCAAAGAAGTACAGATTCATGGGCAAAAAAATTAATATCAAGGAAGATAAGATACAGTAAAAGTACTCTGTGAAAATTTAAGTCCCATACGTGCCAACTTTTTGAGAAAACAGTGAAAAACGGCCACAGTATTTTTTAAGTCTTTTCTCTTTTAAAAGATCAAAAAGATTTTCGGTCGTTGTCTTATTAATTTCTGGATAAATACACCATTTCAAGCGGAAATAATTTAACGGTAGGTTTCTACCAGCATCATCTTCATACCATGAAAGTTATATGAAAGTTAGTGAACATTTCTGTTTTGGTCTCTTACCAAAGTATGATACTACCTTTAGGTCTGACCACAGAAAAATAGACAACGGAGAACTCAACAAAATGTACCGACATGGTAAAGATGCCACCTCTATCGATAAAAACACACTTATTGACTACTTACTGACTTTATAAGTTGCTAATTATTGCATGGCTTAGGATTAAAGATAGACCACGCACGCCAAGACCTAACCATTCGTAAAGCCCTGTCCGCACTGGACTTTTTTTTCCGGGGATTTAACCGAGCCGATGGGTAAATGAAAATGGGCAAATATTACCGGTGTCCGCACTTGGACTTTTGACTCGGGTAACTTAACCGTGGACGCACGGAAGAATTACCGAGCTGACAATACAAGCCCTATGCGGATACCCGAATCAAACTGTCCGCACTGGACTTTTCGTCTCGGGTAAAGTGTGTCGGGCATTCTACCCGGGCAGAAGTTGGCCGGTAGAAATACCCGCGCGGCTCGGGCAAAGTAACTGAGAAGTAGACTTCCTGAGACGTTCGCACTGGACTTAAAATGGGTAAAGTACCCAACGTCTCGGTTACTTTGCCCAAACAGGGCTATATAGAAAGGTGAACTTGGGACCATAACAACTGTAGAATAATCAGTGCTCGTGCTCGTACGTACTTTGGTACACCATATCAAACTTAGACCGCGTAGCCAGCCATAAAATCGCATGAACTTGGGATGACTGTCTACTTAGTTTGTACAATGGAACAAATTCATACCTTGGTACCATGAACAGTGATCCACCGAGCTGCCCTACAAATGCCTCCCAGGAAATCTGAGCTTGGGACGGCGCGCTCTTCCGTCCTCCTGCTCGCTGATGAGCGGCACTCCCACGGCCGCTGCTCCGGGCTACTTTCCTGGTGAAGAGCGTCTCCACGCTCTGAAATCCCTGCGTGAACTCCGTCACCGTGATCTTGCCGTCTCCATCCGCGTCAAGTTCCCTGAAAACGTCCACCAGCTCCGTCTCTAGGATCGCCAGGTCGGAACATAGTTCTTTCAGATCGTCGTACTCGATGTAGCCGCTGTTGTTGACATCGCACGCAGTAAAGAGTTGCCTAATACGCGTCTCGTCCAAATGATCCATGACAGAATCAAATACAGATATAATTCCAGTAGAAAATAACCAAAAGTTGCCACTTAAACGCTTCAAATCAGGTACTCTTACAACCCAACGGGGTTGAAATCACGGTAAATCTGTCATCGTGACCACTTTAGGTTACATTTTCCTGTAACAAAAACAACATTTAATCCGTATTTCTTTCTGTACTCCTACCACTACACCAGTGCATCATGGAAACTGTTATACCAGAAAACTGTTCAATATTTGCACAGGACGTTTTTATGTACGGTTTTATGATAAGCCTCGGCACGAACGTACAATACACACAGCGTACACGCATAATGAGCAGTCTGTTTCAAAAACCTGTTGTACCAAGCAAATACAGGTCTACGCACACCTGTTGCGCGTCTCATTTGCATATGATTTGCATAACTATACTCGATTGGTAATGAACATGTTGAAGCTGTGTTTAGCCGTATATAGCCACGTAGCAATATATTTTAAATGACGTCCCATGCTTGTGTATAGTCCCGCAGTTAGAGTGCAATAAAATAAATGCGTGCGGTAAAACATATGGCTGGACTACAGACGTAATCCGATTGGAAAGATAGGCTTGTTATCTATGGGGGAAATTTTCAAACAGGATGAAGTAATGGATGTTGTTTATTATCGATATGTTGCTGAGTGGAAAAACCCCTTGGTTGTCCCATATTCTACCTTAAAAACGTGAACCCTCAGAACTATCATAGATAGGAACATGCAGGCCTATACATTCATCATTATTATGAGTAATGAGTGTGTGTTTAGAATGGGACTACATGTATTTGACTGTTCAAGCCATATCATGTTTCTTCTTATTTTTCTGTGAAACGAACACAGAGTGATGCAACAATATGGCGCACAGTATACCGCAAACAAACCGATTGAAGTTAATAATATTCAAAATAATAGCAGGTCTTTATAATTATAGCGCCATTTCATCTAGATCACGGTGCACCATTATTATCCCTGGTCATCAGGCCCCACTTACATTCCTGAAACAATCTCAACTCCTTTGGAGTATACAGCGCCTGACTACTTTAAAGCGCGCAGGGCTAATCAAACCACAAAGCCATCTCTACCCACGCAGGTACCCATTTACTCCTGGGTGAAGAGGAGCAATATGTGACAAAGACAAGTGTCTTGCCCAAGGACGCAAACACCACTAACCCATAACCGGAGTCGAACCCACAATCTGTAAATTTAACCCAAGATCTTGAGTACGACACGCCACATGAAATAATAGGCCTAGACCTTAGCACCCCACAAAGTTGAAGTTTCTGCCATTACAGCTGTTTCAAAAACTATGTGTACTGAGCTTTAAAATGTATGACGTGTAAAACAAATCTAACTCCCAATGATTTTGGGAAGCCTTGCAAAGAGATTTCTAAAATTGTCCATATGATACGATTACTAGGAAAAACTACGGGCAGTAGGCCGACGTATTAGGTGTCAACCAGACATGATGCATTTCAAATCCGTTTAACCTTAAAGGTAGTATCATACTTTAGTAGGTAACCAAAACAATACCTGTTCACAGATTTACGTATGACTTATACGGGTATAAAGATAGACATGGTACAAACGTACCGTTGAAATATTTCTGCCCGAAATGCTGTATTTTTCCAGGGAAATGAGTAAAACAAAACACCCAAAACACTTTTGATCTCCGAGATCAAAGCCTCAAAATTACAATTACATAACAATTTCGCGTAACATTTGCGACGGGTTTTTCGATGTTTCGTACTGTTTCCAATGATCAGTTGAGCTGAAGATGTCACAGGTTAGTTTTAAATTTCATGACAAATCAAATGATGAACAGACCGCAGCTTTTCTATCAACTGTACTAAAGTATGATGGTAACTTATAGCATGCAGAATAACTACACAAACATGCTGATAAAGAGTGACCTGGTTTACTTCTTCGCCATGTAAATGTGACTTAAAGGTAGTGTCATACTTCGGTAGAAAACCGAAACAGGAATGTTCACAGATTTACCCATGACTTACAATGTTATAAAGATGCTGCTGGACCTTTTTTGCGGGGCGGGCATACATGTATTGATTTTGTAACGTGTTGGTCAAAAGTAAGCACTTACATAAACATATAAACGTATACAGTCATGAATTATGTATTAAGCAATAGTTTTAAAGCACTTTCACCCCTTTCCCAATTTTGATTACGGTAAACCTTTAAAGGTAGTGTCATATTACACAGGAAATGTTTACGAAAGATTGGCCCAGGGGTCGATTTCACCAAACTGATCGTAACTTACTATCAATCGTAGGACTCATGATGCATTGCAGCCCTACGTATAGATATGCCCCCTACAATGGGTTATCCTTCGTAACTCGAGTTACAATCGATCGTAGGGCTTCGTGAAATCGACCCCAGGCCTACCAATCAGTTCGTGATAACTCCAGAGAAACTTGTTCCAAACTTCGGGAAAACACGGCCCAAGGTCTGTCAAATGAATCCTAACCAATATATGAAAACACATGACGTATATGTGTAGGTCATTCAACATTGACTTGGGATATGGTCTTCATTGTCTGGCATTGCTATAGAGGACATGTAGGACTGGCCTATTGTTGATGAAAGGTCGGTAAATACCTGAGTGCACCGACGTGGCCCTCCAGACGAGCACTACAAGTTCACCATGTGAACGCACACAACTGTGGTGGTTTGTGACGTGTTTATCAATGAAAAAGGTAGGCCCTACTCTGAACAGTGTGAATTGAATAAAGTCCAAAATACCATACAACGCATACAAAACACTACAGCAAATAATTATCATAACGCTATCCTGGCGGTCCTGTTCATTTACCCCTATAGAGGGTGTGCAGTCACGTGATCAGGACGCCATTTTGGACGGCAACGCTGTACACATGTATAGAGGTTATTCACGTGACGTCATTGGCCGTCAAGCACAATGGTTGCCAACGCCATACAATACGCGTCAGTGCACACGCAACGTACAGTGTCCTACGGGTAACCATGGACAACATCGAAAAGCTTGACGGCCAATCACGTGATTTTATGACGTCGGTGAATAACCTCTATAATGCACGTAAGTTCAGTGTATGTAACCCACATGTGTTCGCGTAGCTTGCAAATCAACTGGACGCAGACGCAGAAGTGCGTGCATATAATGATGTTGTCTGGTACGTACGCGTGCGCGCATACGCGACGTGCTTGCGTACGCGTGCCGTCCAAAATGGCCGATAAGCTGTCAAGTGACGTCACGTGCACGCTCTCTATACTGAAACAACTTCACTTGCTCCAAAATGCCGCAGGTCTGATATATACTTTGTATACTTGCTGCGCGGGTACAATACGGGGATTTCTGAGAGTATGTCTTTCTCCAAAAAGCTCTTCTTATAAAATGAATATGCATGATGTGTAATGAATACAACCGTTTGAAGTGGGCGGAGCTTGTTGTGTATAGAGATTCCCATTGGGTAATTTTGTATTTTTTTAAATGAAAAATTGCCAATCACAAGGCCCAAAACAGGCCACTCAAGGTGATGGCTAAAACGAGGAGAAAAGGGAACAAAGAAGAAATCATGGGGTACAAAGACAACTATTGATGTTGCACTTAAATTGAGACAAATTGTAAGTGGAAGGGAAGCAGGATGCAGGGAGTGAATTCCACAGCAAGGCGGTACGCGGGAAGAAACTGGATGAGTATCCCCGAGAATTTGACTTGGGGACCACCACAGTGTAAGAATGTGACTGAGCAGAGAAACGTGTGGTGCGACCAAAGGTACGGTTGGGTGGAACAACCAGTGAGAGTCCATTGGAGCACCTACCAAAAAAAGTATATGTAAAAGAGGCTCAAAGAGGCTACAGAATGACGGAGAGATAGGGGTTCCAGAGTTGAAGCCATGTCATCTCCAACTAGATTTGAAATACGTCGTTGAATTTTATCAAGCAGGGACAGACTGCAAGCTGGAGCACCAGCCCAAATATGACAGCAGTACTCCGTGACAGTACGTATTGTGGATTTGGTCTTTACAATGGCAAGGTCTTTACAGTGCTACGTACGCTACTGCGCACGTTCAAACGAAGGAATACCATTGATGCTACTACCTAGCAGAACAGACAAGTCACCTCAAGAAAATGATTCAAATGTGAGATGATTCTAAGTTTGCTAAAGATGGAAAACGACTTATTTTTCTGCAAAGTAAAATCATGACATGACACTGAGAGGAACGTGCACTAGTTAGATAACTCAAACGATAATTTCTTGTACTTTCTCGGTTATATCCGGTCAACAGTTCATCTACTGGTAGGATTTCGTGCACCATTTACATTTGGGTGTATTGTTACATAACGTAATAATAAATTCGCGCAAAGAAAGGGCCTCGTAAAATGTGCCTTAGAGATGATAGCAACATAACTGTTTCAATGAATAGAAGGTACAATCAACGTATACTGTATCTATGCACGTATTTCTATCATCCATAGTCATTGTGCTACAATTATTACATTCCTGAAACAATCTCAACTCTCTGGGGAGTATATAGGCCTACAGCCCAGGCCACTGTAAGGCGCACAAAGGCTAATCAAGCACAAACTTAAAGGGTCTCTGCAATGGGAATATTATGGCTTGAACATGTGCCAATAAAAAAACCTGTACATGGGGACTGTGATTTTACCCACTTCCTCACACTGATTCAGGGTTAAAAACAGGTTTTTTGGTTTATATGCTAATTAGAATTTTCATATTTATGAGCAAAACTGTGATGTCATATGGGGAACTGAGAGCAATAACCCAATTGATTTGTGCACAAAAAGTTGCGGTTGTTTTTACAGGTTTTCTGACAGACCTTTTCCTCCTCAATGGGTTTTATTTTGCCAAATATGTCCCTTTCACTCAACTGGTGGTGTGATTTTTTTTACCAAACCATTTCTGTAGGTCAAGTTTGCCTCTTCATTTTTTTGTATGTTTCTTCATTATATTTTTGCTGTTGGTTCCCTACATGAGTATGCGTGAAAATCCCCCGTTTTACAAAGCCATTCAAAGGAAAACCAAATGCTGGTTTGAAACCAAAATAAGACTTGCCATTCATTATTTGTCAGTATATTCTCTGTATGAAGGCAATAAAATAACCTGACTGAAAAAAAGCACTGCAGGAACCCTTTAAGCCATCTCTACCCTCGCATGTACATATTTACACCTGGGTGAAGAGGAGCAATATGTGACAAAGCATCTTGCCCAAGGACGCAAGCACCACTAGACTGGATTCGAACCAACAATCTGTATAATTATCGCCGAGATCTTGAGTACGGCAAACCACACCATTAGCCCACAACACCCCACCATATCATATGTCATTTTCTAGTAGAGGGAGTAGTTTTGATAGAATCTAGATTCTTCTTTCAGAACCATATTCCATTTTTGTTCTCAAGAAACCTTTCCACTAGTACAGAGTGCGTAAACTGTATAGGGTTTGAAAGAGGAGGTTTAGATTCTTCGAAGGGAATTGAAAAGTACAGTACAGGATTGGTAACATACCCAAACAATAATGTTCACATATTTACCTATAACTTTCAGGGTATGAAGATGGTAATGGAAGTAACATACAGTTAAAATGTTTCCACCTGAAGTTCTATATTTATCCAGAAATTTGCCAGACAAAGACCGAAAACAATTTTGATCTCGGGGTAAGATCAAAACCATTCTTAAAGTTTTACAAGAAAAAACTGAGTCGGGTTTTCGCTATTTTGTCGTGTCCAATTGTGGTCAAATTTTCACAGGTGTGTTATACACGGGTTTACACTTCGAAAAGTGCGCATGCGTGATGGTGACTCGTTTTGGAAGTCGGGATCAAAACCTCCGAAGTGTAAACCCGTGTATTGTCTTCGACAATGGACGAGTTAACACTTCGAAAAGTGCGCATGCGTGGAAGTGCCTCGTTTTGAAGTTGCGATCAAAATCTAAGATGGCCGCCTGGTGTAAACCCGTGTATTATTATGTACATGTTGGATCAGACAAAGTGTGAGTGCTGTTCTGTGACCTTTACCAATCATGCATTAGGCCTTTAAAATAGTGTCTCTACAACTAGCGAAGGGATGACAGATGTTAGTGTCACGTTTTACACCAGTCATGGCCGAGCCATTGTTATCTACGGTTCTGCCCTAATTCAAGGACCTTAATTCGGACAACTGACCATTCAAACCGGCTCTGTCCAGATTCAAGGACCTCGATTACGGCCACTGACCGTTCCAATTGACCAGGGGTGCGTTCCGCTTGCGCGAACGTTGCCACCGTTTGCCAACGTTTGCAAACAATTTCGGGTGGAACGACTTGTGCGCCGCTAACGTTGGCGGGTGTTAGCAACAGTCGGCGAACATATTTCTGAGATGTTCGCGAATGTTCGCGTGTCATTTAAAAATGGTCGATATTTCCAAGATGGCATAACGGTAAGCAGACGACGTATTTTTTTTTGTGACGAAAGTAAAAACTGCAGTTTTTAAGATTGAAAATTTATCAAGTACTTCACAAATTGCACCATAGATAATTGGTACTTAATGATATGCTGCAGTACAAGTACTATCAGAAATTTTATCAATTATTTTGGACGCTGCAGGCATTCGACGCCATCTTTGTTACGACTGGACACCGCCATTTTACGGTTGTGTTCCACGCGCGCTCACAATCGGTTCCGGTTGTACGCAAACGTTGCCGCAAACGTTGAGACATGTTCGCGCAAGCGGAACGCACCCCAGCTGCTGATGGTCAATATTGGAGGTGACAATGCAACCTCGTGTTGGCAATTTAAATTCAGTCAGCTGAACGCGACACAGTACAGACCAAAGATGGCCCCAATCTATGGATTTCAAAGGCTCAGGCTCAGGCTAAGGCTCAGGCTCAGGCTCAGGTTCAGGCTCAGGCTCTTGCTCAGGTTCAGGCTCAGGCTCAGGCTCAGGCTCAGGCTCAGGCTCAGGCTCAGGCTCAGGCTCAGGCTCAGGCTCAGGCTCAGGCTCAGGCTCAGGCTCAGGCTCAGGCTCAGACTCAGGCTCAGGCTCAGGCTCAGGCTCAGGCTCAGGCTCAGGCTCAGGCTCAGGCTCAGGCCCAGGCTCAGGCTCAGGCTCGGGCTCTGGCTCTGGCTCAGGCTCAAATTCGTGGATCCATCCTTAACTACGGATATCAAATAGAAGCTTATGACTGCGGATCGGAAGTAGAGTCTTTGGTTTCACAACGAAAACAGAGCTTCAACTTCTATAAAAATCCACAGCCTCTGTGACAGAGCCGAAGCCTGAGCCCGAGCCTCCGTTCGGTAACCCCCATAAAATACAGAACATAGAGCATGCGCATCATTATTTCATCATGATTATGCACGACAAACAAACAGATGTACACAAAACAATATAATTCAATTTATTCCATTCTTTGTTTAAACACTCAATAAGCCACGGACCGTAAAATTGGGCATGTGAGCATATGTTGAAGTTTGGCGTTGCAAAATAAGTACAGCCACAAGTTCAAGGTAGAGCATAATGACTACGTTAAACCCGTATATTGTACATTATACCAAGTCCTGGGTAGTTCATGGATAGTACATGATAATTATATATGCTACCTGGTATCATTAAAATTACTAATGCATAGGAAATATTGATACCTTACTGCACTGCGTTCAGTTGCAGAATATATAGCTACGAAAAGATGTAGGCCTATGCCAACCAGGGGCCAATTTCATAAAACTGTTAAGGACAAAAATCTGCTAAGCACAAACATTTCTCTCCCGATAAAACAAACCACCATTGAAAATTCCATTTGATATTCATGGCCAGCGAACAACAGCCAAAGAACAATCACAAGTGATACACAACACGTGGAAATTTGGTAATTAACCCTGTTTTTAGTAAGACAGAAATGACATGCTTAGCAATTTTGTGTGCTTAACAGTTTAATGAAATTGGCCCCTGTTCACTTTGAGCAACTACGGCTGACTACTCCTATTTTTAACCACCCCCCCCCCCCCCCAGGAAAATCATGTATCCGCCGCGATGGATTATCCTTCGCAACTTGAGTTACGATCGATCGTAAGGCTTCGTGAAATCGACCAAAATCAGACAATTCAAAATCTTGACTGTTTTGATGTGACAGTGCCTTCCTAAACTTTGGGAAACAATTATTGGCTTTTCAGCGTCCTCTTTCGGACGCTCTAAAAGATACGCTCGGGGCATAGGTGGCAAGTGCATTAGGCACTCGCCTCTCACCAATGTGACCCGAGTTCGATCCCGGCTTGGGTCATATGTGAGTAGAGTTGTGCGTTTGGTTCTCTCCTATGCTACGAGGGTTTTTCTCCGGGTTCTCCGGTTTTCCTCCCTCCACAAAAACCAAACACTTTCCATCTTAAGCTGTGCTTCGTGATCATAATGGGTTGATGTGACTGGCTGCCAAATGGCACCCATGAAAGCCTGCTACTCGGTCACGTGTAGCGCCATCCTTCATAATTCATATTGTAATTGCTGGGAAACTCTTGAAAACAGTGTGTGTTTCACTGAGCAGGTAAACCCAGGATAAACAAAATATAGGCCCCCTAAATAAATCTAAAGCAGTTGTGCGCACGCGTACAACAACGACCTTGCGCATGCTCAGTGTTTCTATATCTGCTGCCGCCAACGTCTGCAAGCAAAACCATTCCCCAGCTGGTTATAAAATGCTGGCCAACTGCATGTCATAAATGCAATAGGTCTATGTTAACTTGAACCATGCATAATTTATCCATACTTGAAAGTAGTTGCCCTCTGCTAACTTCGAAACGGAGAATCAGATACGGATGCAACCTTAAACTGGGTTTTTATTTTCAAGAGACGGACATCAACGCGTCTCTTCCCTGTTGTAAAACAAACTGTTGGAGTTATACCAATTAAGTTAAATTAACGTCTCCATTGTTTCAAGCGTGACTGTATCCATCAACTGAACTTCACAAAATTAGGGATATATTTCACGAAGCCCTATGATCGATCGTAACTCGAGTTACGAATGATAACCCATCGTATCCTACGTAGAGCTGCAATGTATCTAAGTCATACGATTGATAGTAAGTTACGATACGTTTGGTGAAATCGAACCCAGAGTATTTTATGCCAACAAACCAACAGTTCAGTCCTTTTTATACCTCCATGGGCAAACGAATGCTCAACTTACCCCTTGTCCGCCTCAATCTCAGTCACCGTATCGGTGTCCGACAGAACTTCACAGTTCTCATCATCCGATCCCGGGTTTACCACCCAAACTACATTGAATTCCTCGTCACTCGAGGTAGACATGTTTCAACTGCTCTAGAGTGTACACTACCTTCTTTATCGTATATTTATCATCATTTTTGTCTTGTTAAGGAAACTTGTCGAAGTGCTATAGCATGTGTTTTATGCACGGGCAGCATAAGGTAGCACGGGGCTATAGGGGGTGCTAATATTGACGAGCAAGTGCACACATGCTGTGCCTGTTGATTCGCTGGTAGCCGTCATCATATACAAATCCCGGTGTTTAGACGGTACACCAGCACGATACCACGACAAACCACACGTATTTTATACATGTATATATAGATATATATAGATACAGGTTTACAGTGCATGCAATACGTTATAGGAAGATTATGGCATGCGATGTTTACAGATACCTAACTTATTAAACCATATGGGTGAAAGAACAAAATCATTCGTTGTTTGCATACGGCTTTGGAACCCAAAGCAAACAACAGTAGATCTAACAGGTTGGTGATAAGCTGCATATGGCCGTGAAGATCGACGATATCAAAGTGGGTGACAAGTTGGCTTTTTTAAATGAATGTTAAAGCCCTGTCCGCATTGGACTTTTTTTCCGGGGATTTAACCGAGCCGATGGGTAAATGAAATTGGGCAAATATTACCGGTGTCCGCACTTGGACTTCTGACTCGGGTAACTTAACAGTCACTGTATCCGTGGCACGCACGGAAGAATTACCGAGCTTTCAATACTACAGTGTGTACTGTGTAGACTCATGAGTTTACCCGACTCGCTCTGTCCGCACTGGACTTTTCGTCTCAGGTAAAGTGTCTCGGGCATTCTACCCGGGCAGGAGTTGGCCGGTAGAAATACCCGCGCGGCTCGGACAAAGTAACTGAGAGGAAGACTTCCTGAGACGTCCGCACTGGACTTAAAATGGGTAAAGTACCCAGCGTCTCGGTTACTTTGCCCCCAAAAAGTCCAGTGCGGACAGGGCTCGTACGCTTTTATCCTGGGTGACTGTAGAAACATACCTATACTTCCAAGCAGTGTTGGATTACTCGTACTCGAGTACAACTCGAGTACAGACAAATACTCGGTCCGTACTCGATTAAAAGTACTCGAAAATACAATGTTCTTGGCCCGTACTCGAAAATAAATGTACTTGGCCCGTACTCGATTCCATGTACTCGAATTTCAGGAGTATACTTGACCATTTAGTGCAAAATTAAATTTTCGTTACAATTTCACGTTTGATAATGTTACCGATTTCCGATACATTATACAATGGGAGTATGAAAATCATCGGGAGTTTAGTATCAAATGGAGTAAGCAGCACAGTGCCATCTTGAAAGGTTTGAAAAAACATTCATTTCTGAAAAGAGTGGCACAACATGATCAATATCCAATTACAAAACATCTTTGTGAAACAAAATGCAATTTTTTGCACTGTGAGTTGGTACTGTACTCGGACGTGGACGTGGACTTCGACTTCGACTTTGGTACTCGGACTCGGCCCTGTACTCGACCTTGAATGATACTCGGACTCATGATACTTAGGACTTGGACTCGACAGCAATGTACTCGGACTCGGCCAAGTACTCCGACCTTGAAGTACTCTGAGTACTCTGTACTCGGATCTGAGGACTGGCCACTCCAACATTGCTTCCATGGTCGAAGTATTAACTTCGAGAATTTGGTTTAAAGGGTATCTGTTTCCTTCCTCCATGGTACAACGTTGGTAAATGTGACAAGAAGGCTGCTGCAATTTTTAAGCAAAATCATCATGCGGAGGATCTTCCGAAGATCAAAAATGTGTTGACGTTTGGTTTGACTCTTTCTCGAGACCATTATTGGTGACACCGAAAACGGCTCAAGACCTCGATATAGTCGCGGTGCAAAGAACAAGAAAAACACTAAGAACAGGATACCAAAGCTGATCTACCACATTTACAAAATGGTGAACATGCCCTTTAATAATCATCAGTGATTGAGTACTCGTACTCGAACTCGAACCCGAGTACAACTCGAGTACCAATAAGTATTTGGCCCGTACTCGGCCATAAGTACTCGGCCCGTACTCGTAATTTCGTACTCGGACTCGTCCCTGAACTCGACAAAAAACTCGGTAAACTCGAGCCCAGTTGCAAGTACTCGAAAGCAAATTCGGGTTTTTAATATTAATTTTCGATAATAAACTTATACAAAATAATGACGAATGCATTGCGTTATCGGCCCCATCGCATGCAGTATTCCTAGTGCACATTTTTATGTCGTACTATTCCAACAAAAATACACTACAAAATTACCAGCGAAATAAATTGCAGCCTTCTTTCCATTAATAACCGCATTTGCGTTCATCACACGCGGCATTTTCTTACTAACAAGGCGAGGAAGGAGCGTGTGGGGGTAGAGGTTGTGAACATATATACACAAACGCGTTACATTCTCTAATGGGCGCATGGTGAGATGCTCAAGTTCAAAAATGTAATCGGGATGTACTCAATGTCTTTGTACTCGAAAACTTGGCCCGTACTCGGGCTCTGAAAAACTCGGTTATTTGGCCCAGGACTCGATTAAGAAGTACTCGGACTAAACCCGGACTCGGTACTGTGTGTAGGTCTACTCGGTAAAACTCGGTACTTATGCCCTATGCTAAAGTAACACTGGATGAACGGTGCGTAGTGTATGCTATCAAACAAAGAGTAAACAATGTCACTTCAGTTGATACTTATTTTTTTTCAGACTTTGCTCACTTACCAAGACAACAGGTCGAAGTCACATCCCAGTATTCCGAGGAATTCTTCCAGCTTGTCGGTGGGGGCGCCCTTCACTAGCTGCTGGCGCCGCCTACGTCGACTCATGGCCAGGAGAGTGTCCCCAACGCTATGGAAACCGGCTGAGAAGTCGACAAGGCTTATGCGACCGTCGCCATCTAGGTCCAGCGCCTGGTATGAGAGTGTGATTGAAGGATAGGAGAGGAACATTTTCACTAAAGAGAACACTAAACTGAGCACATCTTGTTTAAGGCATAATACATGATTGCTAATGGTCAAAGAACAGCACTCACACTTTGTCTGATCCAGCATGTACATCAAATAAAACAACCCTGTTGAAATTTGAGCTCATTCGGCCATCTGAGTCAGTGCTCTACTATCTGAGCTAACCAGTGCTATGATGGGGCCTCCCTAAAGTATCTATGCCCAGGGTGCCAGTCAGAAGCCATAAACCATTAAATTCCATACCAGTGTTCAACCACCTGAGCTATCTAGCCCCATTATATGGCCTCCCTATAGTCAACTATCTATGCCCACCATGCCAGTCAGAAGCATTATAGCACATTAACTTCCACTACCAGCACTCGACCATCTGAGCTATTTGGCCCTATAATAGGCCTCCCTATATAGTCAACTATCGTTGCCCAGGATGCCAGACAGAAGTAGCCCATTAAATGCCATCCCAGTAAGATATCCAGCTCTATGATGGGGCCTCCCTATAGTCAACTATCTTTGCTCGGGGTGCCAGTCAGAAGCCATATAACCCATTAAACTGTCATACCAGTGCTCTACCCTCTGAGCTATCCAACTCTATGATGGGGCCTCCCTATAGTCAACTATCTTTGCTCGGGGTGCCAGTCAGAAGCCATATAACCCATTAAACTGTCATACCAGTGCTCTACCCTCTGAGCTATCCAACTCTATGATGGGGCCTCCCTATAGTCAACTATCTTTGCTCGGGGTGCCAGTCAGAAGCCATAATTATAACCCATCAACTGCCATACAAGCACTTGACCAGCTGAGCTATTCAGCCATATGATATGCCTCCCTATAGTCAACCCGGGGTGCCAGGCAGAAGCCATATAACCCATTTACTGCCATACAAGCACTCTACAATCTGAGCTATCCAGCGAGTTATGATGGGGCCTCCCTATATTCAACTATCTTTGTCCAGGGTTGCCAGTCAGAAGCCATATAACCCATAAACTGCCATACCAGCAGCCGATTTTACGAAACTTTACGCAGTTGCGTAAGTCCACTTACGCCACAATGTTTCGTGAAAGGGCCTCCATAAAGTCAACTATCTTTGCTCAGGGTGCCAGTCAGAAGCAATAACCCATTAACTGCCATACCAGTGCTCTACCATCTGAGCTATCCATCCTTATAATAGGGGCCTCCCTATGGTCAAACGAAACGAACTTCGGGTACAATTACCTGAAACACCCTGTGTAGTTCTTCTGGTTCCAGGTCGTTACAGACGGCTGCCAATTCATTGCGTTCAATGAAACCATTTCCGTTAAGATCGCACACACCAAACAGTTGTCGGATAGATTCAGGGCTTGGCCCTCCGTCATATAAAGCCATATCGAAACTGCACGGAAACAAAATGTGGAAAAACAAAACAAAATAAAGGCATCTGTACAATATTTGGAATATGCCTTGTCGCAAATAAACCTTAAACAGCTCAAAATTGAAATAAACCCATATACTGTCGAATTCAATTGTATTTATATTAAGCAATTTATCATGGGTAATTTGTTGTTTTATCGGGGATGTCTCATTGCAGTGTCATCGTATAGCAACTAATACAGATTTGCAGATGGCCGTCCCATGGTGAAATCCGTTATTACGAAAAGTGAGTGAACAAAGAAAAATATACAGGAGCGGGACTAGAACCATCGACCTGCGGAACACCACTAAACCGGCGCTCTTACCATCTGAGCCAGGCATACCATTTTAAGGGGCACCACCAACATAGGGATGGCATAGCTCAGTGTGTAAGAGCACCGGTATACAGGGTGTCCCAGAAAAAAAACGCAACACTGTGTCGGGACCCATTATTTTAAACTGTTCATCACTTCAAGATTCAGCTACATGATACAACCATGTCTTGGCTATCACCATGTAGAATTTAAGCATATTATTGGGGCTGAAATTTGGCAAAAATATGACCAATTGAAAGAGTACTCCTTAAAAACAAATTTGCAAAGGTAACACGCATAGTGGTCAATGCACACATGATGTGTTTGAAAGAGAGATGGAAATCGGGTTTTGAGGTTGGGCAATTCATTCTTAGTTGTTTTTACTCAATTTTAGTCAAATTTTGCTCAAATTCTACATGGTTATAGCCAAGACATTGTTGTATCACATATCTGAATCTTGAAGTGATAAACAGTTATAATTTACATATAAAAGTTCTCGACACAAGTGTTCCGGTTTTGAGGGGACATCATGTATACGGTATTCGCTGGTTCGAATCCCGCTCCAGTCAATCATCTTTGTTACCTTTTCAATGACTTAAAATTCATCTATAGTCGCTTTCCCTTGTGGTTATCTCAACGCGCACATTTCGTAGTTTTCTGATAAAGAAATATATCGATCGTAAGGTCAGACCGGCTCCTAACTGTGAGCAAGGATAGAAATATAAAACCGACAAACAGACATTAAAGAATTAAAACTTAGCACACATCAGCATTTAACAAATATTCAAAACTAACGAACAATAACTCAAGACTATGTCTGCAGTATAAGAATACATGTATGTCAATGTATAATAGTTGCAGGCAGGCAGCAGCAGAACCATAACGCATATCGCAAGAGTTAACATTATGAAATTTATTATTACTTCATTGAATTGATATTTAGTGTACTTACAAAATATTGACATTCAATATTCAATTCAATATTCTGCCAATGACGATTACTATTGTTAAAGCTCCAACAACAAAAATTCAAATACCCTTGCATAATCTTATCGCATGACGTATATAATTAGGCACATTCGCACACACCAAAAAGCGCGACTATTTGGGTCGCGCTGCAAATCGCGACCCAAATAGTCGCTCTTTATTGGTGTGTGTGAACGTGCCTTTTTTATTGCGGGTACCATGCACACAACACGTTATACAATTCATTTCGGTCCCATAAGCATTTGGACATTTTAAAGAGAGTTGTCTGTATGTAACATAAGACAGTTACAAGGTTAATTGTGGAACTGCATTGGAAGAGTGAGGGTTTTTATTTAAAGGGTCTCTGCAATGGGAATATTATGGCTTGAACATGTGCCAATAAAAAAACTGTACATGTACATTGTGGCGATTGTAATTTTACCCACTTCCTCACACTGATTCAGGGTTAAAAACAGGTTTTTTGGTTTGTATGCTAATTAGCATTTCCATATTCATGAGCAAAACTGTGATGTCATCTGGGGAACTGAGAGCAGTAACCCAATTGATTTGTGCACAAAAAGTTGCTGTTGTTTTATAGGTTTTCTGACAGACCTTTTCCTCCTCAATGGTTTTATTTTGCCAAATATGTTCCTTTCACTCAACTAGTGGTGTAATTTTTTTACCAAACCATTTCTGTAGGTCAAGTTTGCCTCTTCATTTCTTATGTTTTTTCATTATATTTTGGCTGTTGGTTCCCTACATGAGTATGCGTGAAAATCCCCCGTTTTACAAAGCCATTCAAAGGAAAACCAAATGCTGGTTTGAAACCAAAATAAGAGTTGCCATTCATTATTTGTCAGTATATTCTCTGTATGAAGGCAATAAAATAACCTGACTGAAAAAAGCACTGCAGTAACCCTTTAAATGTAGAAAACATGATTGGTAAAGGGCAGGGAACAGCACTCAACACTTTGTCTGATCCAGCATGAACGTGAAAATGATAAACCTGTGAAAATTTGAGCTCAATCGGACATCTGAGACACGACAAAATAGCGAAAACCCGACTCAATTTACATAAAGAATGGTATCTTACGAACCTTTTTTCGGCCTTTGTTTTATAAATATCTGGATTAACACACCATTTCAGGCGGGAATGTTTTAACTGTATGTTTCTACCATGCACTAACTTTATACCCTATAAATTATAGGTACATTCTTTTTCGGTACGGTACCAAAGTATATAATGTAGTACCTTTAATTAAATAAGAAAACTATACCCGTACTCTTTAATGCAATACAGTTTTCCTTTTCATAAAGTTTCAAAAAGTGTACATAGCCAATTATCTACTCGTTCGTTTGGCAGTCAGAAACCATGAAACCACGCACATACCGCTATATCCCAAGGATCATTCAAGATACGAACAGCATTAACAACGCTGCAACCTGAGAAACAATGCATTTGGGATCCCTCAAAGGGGATGCGGCTTTTTAATCATAATCATCAAATAACCACTTACGACTTAAAATTAACAATTCAGTTTCACTTGTGAAAAATAAGAAAAGTAAAACAGAGCTAGAAAAAACGAAATAGGGCCTAAGTCTAAGATGGCGGTCTAAAGTAATCACTATTCGACCATACATCCAATAATTAACACTGATTACTCAGAACATTCCACAATCCAAACAAAGTACGGACAAATTGAACGATCCCAAAAAAGCAAACACAGTCTACGTCTGACAATAGATTTCCAGCATCGCTGTAATTAATTGTATTTCCTATTCCAATAGCAAAGGCATTGGTTTACACAACTACCTATATAAACGGGACTTTCATTGGAAAGTGTTAACAATGGCAAGGCAATATATTTCCACTTAAAATTGTCTATTTACCGCCAGAAGTGATTACAAAAGGTAACAAAAGACGGGAAAGAATTCGACACCGATGATCCAATACATGTAATTATTACAGTCTAATTAAAACGGCACCGCTCAATAAAGTGTGCTACATTGTGCCTTGTACAAAGACTAGTTTTCTTCTTGGAGCGAGGTGTGCTGTGTAATGGTCCGGTGTTTGAAAGAAGTGACGTAAATGGTGACGTAGGGAGTTATTTTTAAAATCAGAGGATGTCACATGTAAACAATGGATTAAACTTAAATTTATATAACACTTAGAGGTACAGTACAGGATTGGTATCCCACCCAAACAGAAAATAAAATGTTCACAGATTTACGTATAACTTTCAGTATACAAATATGGTGCTGGTAGAAATATACCGTTAAAATATTTGACCCTGGAATGCTGTATTTATCAAGATATTAGGAAAACTAAGACCGCAAAACAGCTTTGATCTCGGGATATGAGGAAAAACATTCGTTATGTTTTATAAGAGTAATTGAGTCGGGTGTCGCTATTTTCCTCATGACTCGGATGTCTGATTGAGCTCAATTTATTTTTCCGGCAGGTTTATTATTCCCCGTACATGCTGGATCAGAAAACTTCTAGTGCTGCAGCTCTGTGACATTTACCAATCATGTAATATACATGTACATGTGTACATTAAGTAGATCCTTGTCATTTGATTGGAGGATGATACGTCACGTGACTTTTTCATGGCCTACGTCATAAATGTTGCTGTTATATACAACGTGCAGGTATGATTTTGTGCAGTTTCATCTACGGACTTCAATCACGGACGTCATAATAAAAACCCTGGACTGGCAATACTCCCTATAAGCCCACATGGTCACTGAAGCCACAAGCATCCGTCTTGGAGGGCCAAATACAAAGGTAATACAAAGACGAGCTCACCATTGTTAGTTAAATCCGCCTGGCAACAATAATTGCCGCATTGTATCTGGCACGGTAAGATGGTCGCCGGTGGCTTCAGTTGATACAAAAGCATTGCAAGTCCAGATTTTTTTATATACGTCCGTGACTTCAATACGTAATTGGTCAACAGGGGGCGCATGCTATATGCCCATGGTCTCCAGTAAAATGGCGGCCAGCCTGTTCAAGTAATTTCGTGTTGCAGAATTATTATTAAAATTCTCCACAATGACAACGTCTACTAATAGACTCATATCAAACTCATATCAAACAAAATAATGAATGTTTTTCATTCGTACAATGGAAAGAATAATTTCCTGATATTTTCGGCTCGTTGAAAGAAACATTTCGCATGAAAAATGCCTAAATTGTACATGTAATATCGTACAGATTCATGGGCACAAATATCAAGGAAGATAATATACAGTAACAGTCATCTGTGAAGATTTGGGCCCCATACGGTGCCCGATTTGAGAAAACAGTGACAATTCCCACAGTATTTCTTAAATCTGTTCACCCTTATGATTTTCTATTTGAAAGATCAACATTGTTTTTGGTCGTTGGTTTTACTCGTCTTGATAAATACAGCATTTCGGGCAGAAATATCTTAACGGCATGTCTCTACCATCACCATATTTACTATACATTCTCGCAGTGTTTTACATAAGGCATCTTAAAACCGAAATAAAGGGCCTACATGTCAGAAGCCACCTATAGCTGGTTACTTTAAACTGATTGAGCGACTTGACTCGAGGCTATATGGCAAGGGGCTAAGTCGGGGTTTCCTCAAAAGCCAGACATACATATCAGCACAATGTGTATAACGCCATTTGTAATACACCAATTATTTCTCCAGAACTTAAAGGCAACGTGCAGGATTTGCAAGGCCTCCAACAAAAAAAATTGAGTTTGAGACAGAAAATTGACTCAACAAGTTCGTAAACAGTGCAAACAGTCACCATGGGAAATCTTAGTTCATCAGATGCTGGATTTTTCAAGAAAATCAAGATTTAGTGTCTTTTAAAAAGATCGTTCGTCTGACCGATGTTTTTAGCATTTCGAAAGCGTGGTGTAACCATGAAGGATTCGAAGGGGGACAATACTATTTCGGCCGTATTTCTGCTATCCAGATGAACAAAGCGTAATTAACAGGTACATGTACATGAAACAAAGTTTAAGACCTTCACTTCTGTTTAAGAACCAAATTAAGCCAAAACGCACATCTTTGCAAATCCTATTATGCTCCCTTTAAGTGCTAGACCTAAATTTTGTGAAGGTGATGACATAATTAGTCAATAGTCTGCTGAAAGAGGTTGACAATTAGATTAACCTAATTTACAAACAGTATCACTTTGAATTAATACGGAGACAGAAGCCAGACCAGTCATACGATCCGTTTGTCGAAGACAGGCCCCAACATTCCTTGCAAAATGTTCCATCGTTCTAATTACAAGTCAAAATATCTTCATCTACCAATGCAAAATAAACGAAATCGGTTCTTGGTACCATAAAATAATCGCTCACCTCTAAATTGTCCAGAATTTGGCTAGAACTATTCCAGGTTCGTCTTGAATTAGGGCTGCAATTGCAGTAAGTAAAATGGAGGACGCACACACAAATGCAATACACGTGCACTGGCAACAGGTCTTCGACCAACGAACGAAGCGAAAAAAAGTAGAAGACTTAATTAGACAGAAAGAAAATCGAAGGGAACAGCCATGATGGTTAAGACTTGCCTGAGGGAATCTAGACTATCCAGACCGGGGAACTCTCATGCCCTGCACCGTGGCCTAAGCCTAACCCTATGGGAACTTTGTATACATAAGAAGGCAATGGGATTTGGATTGGAAATTTAAATCGATATCGTAGACTTGGGGGCAGACGCTTTAGGAATTCCACATAATGATCGACGCATTCCACAGGAATGTTAATATTGGATTTTCTGGGGTTTTTTTTTTGCTCGAAGTTGAATGACGAACAAGGGATGCTTGATTTGTTATTATTACGTATTTGGACTGGTGAGCATTATGGGATGGCATGTTTTAAAGACGAATAACTCATCATAATTTGAAAACTGCATTTCTTTAAAGGTACGGAGTATATCATTGGTAACATACCCGAACAGAAATGTTCACAGATTTACCTATAACTTTCAGGATTATGAAGATGGTAGCGGTACAACAAACCGTTAACATATTTCCCCTCGTATGGTATATTTATCAAGAAATTAGTCAAACAAAGACTGAAAACAGTAATTAAATGTTTTGATCTTGTGCCGAGATCAAAAACATTCTTTATGTTTTATAAGAAAGATTGAGTCTGGTTTTCGGTATTTTCTCCTGCATTAACTCAGATGTCCAATTGAGATCACAATTTCCCAGGTTTGTATAATTTCATGCACATATTGGATCAGACAGAGTGTAAGTGCTGTTCTGTGACCTTTACCAATCATGTATTACCGTATACTTTTAAAGGGGGCTAAACATCGCTCTTCTATGAACATTTTAATGAAATGGCATTCCTTTGTATTTTGGGGTATAATTAGATTGCTTGTTTTTATATCTGTTTTCATCTTGTTGTTTTCATGTTGTTGTTGTTTTTTCGTTTTAGGTACCGTTTAACCATTGGCTTTTTTCTTAGTACGTCTTTGCAAACCTCCAAATACACGTAGCTGTATTTTTGCAAGGATTTAGTTTTAAAATACTAGTTTCAAACTGCTTTAAATGTTTAACTTCGAAGACGCATTAAATGTTAAACTATTTAAAATGTAAACACGTACATGTAAACAGTAAAGACTATTTCTGAGGCTTTTACCGAATGACTTTTACACGACGACTTTTCCAACATCAACATTTAACAGCAACAATTAAAACAACAGCAACAACAAGAGCAACAAGAGCAACAGCTACAGCAACATCATCAACGACAGGAACAACAACAGTAACAGAAAGAACAAAAATAGCTACAACAACATCAGGAATTAACAAGAGATACAACAGCATACATAAAAAACGTACATTATAACAACAGCAACAACATCAATAATTAACACCATCAACAACAACACCAACAGTTAACTAAAAACAATAATTATACAGCAAAAACAACAACAACAACAGCAACATCAACAGCAGCACAGAAATAACAGCAACAACAGCGGCGGAAACAACAACAACAATAACGGCATCATCATCAATAACATCAACAGCAACCACAGAAACAACAGCAGCAACAACATCATCAACAACAAAAACATCATCAACAACAGCAACATCAACAACAGCAACAACAGCAGCAGCAAACAACAACATCGACAACAACCTAACAACAACATTGCATGTTAATTATTTCTTTCATTATCGACCAAGTGTCGAACTATCTAATTTGGACGATGAATTGCTATAGGCATTCCATTGTGTCATTCTTATTAAAGGTAATTATCATACTTTGTTTTTTATCAAAGCAATACAGATTCATAGGAAGAAATATCAAGACAGATACAGTAACAGTCATCTGTGAAAATTTCAGTCCCATACGGTGCCCACTTTTTGAGAAAACAATGAAAACAGCCACAATATTTGTTAAGTCTTTTCTCTTGTATTTTTAAACTTTTAAAAGATCAAACAGATTTTCGGTCGTTGTTTTACTAATTCTGGATAAATATACATTTCATCATTTAAGTCATTTTACTTTTCCTATTATATATCCGAGTATAAATCTGACATAGGCCTACTACAGGGATGGACACATCATAAACTAGTAAGAAGAAGTATCAACATAAGCCCTACTACATTTCAATGACATCTAAGCCCTATTTACCTACCTTTGATGAAACGAGATGAGATGAGAAAACAAATTACTGCTCCTTCGTCAACTCCGATGGAATCACCGACTCCCCGTCCACCGCAAATCCTCCATAATCAGTGGGTCCTTGACGCGCTTTGCCCGGCACACTAAACACCGCTGCACCCGCTGCTGTCTTATCCTCGGTAAATTCACCCAAATGTGTCGTTTGCCAATATCATACAGCTATATTCAACCACTGGGTTTTATTATTGTTCACTAACTACAACAGGGGAACAACTGCATCACGCTTCAGAGGAAACTTGTGTTGAACATCAAAGGATCATGGAAATAATAAACTAACCTTGATATCCGCCGTAAGCACATTAGCATATAGTCCTATAGCACTCCTAACACAGCCTAATATAAAAGGGCATTACATCTAACCCGTCAATATACTTTCTTTGTATTGTCCTGGGGCTATTGTGTGTAACATTTTGTGGCTTTTGTACTCGAGAATAGCACCTGGAGCAAGTTATACATAGCCTAACTGTCAAATGGAATATCTGCAGTTATTTGCAGGTAGTTTGAGGGATATCCCCGCATGCCACAGAGTACGTAGGCCTACATTTTGGTCATTTTGAAGAGAAAAAAAACTGGCTTGAAATTTCTAGGTAATGCTCGACGTAGGCCCTACTGTTTACTTGACACTATAATGAAATCTTTATAAAAATCTTTGAGAAAGATTCTGCTAGGATCGAAATGCGTCAGGCCTCCTAACCCCAAGTTTTTATTTATTGTTTTTTTTTATTGTTTTTTTGTTATATATTTCAGGTCATTTTGGCTGATGAGCAGTTTCAAGCAATTTATTACTTGTATTTATTAAATAAACTTATAAAAAAGTTTCGCGGGAATACAATTGCTTTCCCTTTGTCAAATCTGAATTAGTTGGTAAGCCTACACTTCGAACTTTTTCGGATGGCAAAAGTGAGGTTAGTATACTGAAAATGAAACTCGCCAGGTACATAATAAACAAACATTCCAATAGACAATAACGAAAACAACAAAGCAAACATCGAAAAACGTATTTAATGTAAAGAAAAACTGTTTCATTTATTAATTTAAATTTCATTTTACAAGTTTTAATTTAAGTTTCTCGCATCACTGTTCTCTCCGTGCAGTTGCAATTTGTATGGAAGATGTTTCGGTCAGTGAACCTGAATTTGCTCTAAATGGATTGTTTTACAAAGAGACTTAATTCGCTTTTGTCTTCGATGTTTATGATAAATGCTCCCATTTCACCAACTACCTGCAAATCTGAACTTAAGTTTAAGAAGAAAGTACGCCTCTGGGTAAAATAAAATATCCTGAACAATGAGGGCCTAAATAGAATTGTTAAGACTGTACTTTCACCTCGGGACTTTCAGTTGCACACCATTCTCCATGGTACATAATTGTTTACTAAATTCAATTCTTCTCTTAATTGATAAAGATCCTGCTTGGATCGAAACGTGGGCCCTCCTAACTCAAAACACTTAATCGTGTGAGTTAAAGGACAGCTTTTCAAAACATAAAGGTCAATTGTAAATATATGTAAAAAAAGACAGACATAAGAAAATATCCCTCGTTTAGTTAAGATTCAACAGTTAAAGGTAGTATCATACTTAGCATACCGAACCAGAAATCTTCACAGATTTACCTAGCTATACGTACCTTACAGGGTATAAAGATGGTGATGGTAGAAACATACCGTTAAAATATTTCTGCCTGAAATGCTGTATTTATCCAAAAAAGAGTAAAACCAGTGACCAAAATAATTTTTGATCTTTTAAAGATCACAAATAAAAGAGAAAAGCCTTAAGAAATACTGTGACCGTTTTTCACTGTTTTCTCAAAACGTGTGCACCGTATGGGACTGAAATTTGGACATATGACTGTTACTGTATCTGTCGATAGTTGTGCTCATGAATCTGTGTTTCTTTGACAAAAAACAAAGTACGATATTACCTTTAAAGGACAGCTTTAAAAAAACAAAGGTCAGTTGTAACGATATAGGAAAATAAAATGAAAAAGAATGGACGAAAACGTATAAAAGGCAAGCGCAAGAAAATATCCCTAAGATTCACAGTTAAAGGCATGAAATGTAAGTGGTAATGGTAAAATAAAAGAGAGAAAATAATCAGGAAAAAAATCCAGAAGTCGCTGGTTCGATTCCTACTCACCCGGTCAAATGTTCTTTGTTCACGTTTTTTTTAATGTCAATATAAGTTTCTGTGTTAAATCAATTTTATACAGGGTGCATGTCCCCCCCCCAAAAACAAAAACAAAACAAACACTTGTGTCGAGAACTATTATAATGAAAATTAAACTGTTTGTCACTTCAAGATTCATATAATGATACAGCTATATATTGGCTATCACCATGCAGAAATTAAGCAAAATTGGACTGAAATTGAGCGAAAAAACTAAGACTGAATTACCCAACCTCAAAACCCGATTTTCATCTTTCTGTCATACACATCATGTGTGTATTGACCACTATATATGGGTGTTATCCTTGCAAATTTGTTTTTAACGAGTACTCTTTCAATTGGTCATATTTTCGCCAATTTCAGCCCCAATATGCTTAAATTCTACATAGTGATAGCCAAGACATGGCTGTATGACATATCTGAATCTTGAAGTGATAAACGTTTTAATTTTAACATAATGGGTCCCGACGCAGTGTTGCGTTTTTTCTGGGACACCTTGTATTGTTTATGATTTTGATCTTGATTTAAATATCACTGTGAAATATTTATCTCTGAAATATTGTCCTTATCCTAAACACTTGAATACATACACACAAAATGCAACAGCTGGTTTCGACATCATTATAAATGGGCGTGCACAAATTCACGTACAACACGGGAACGTTAATACGCGATCATACTTCAAAAATGTGACAGAATCGATCTTGCATGCTGAAATGCCACAGGTTAATTTCATGATAATTATACTGTACATATTAATGATATGTATTGTGCAAGTCAAATAATTGTAGTAAATATTCTTTCCCAAACAACAGTGCTGTTATTCATCTCGTTTAGATGACACCGTCCAGTGTTTTACCTGTCATCATGGACCCACACGGTAAGGGCTGAACGATAATCGATTGTGCATTTGTGTTTTGTGGCATCAGCAGCAGTTCACAACGCTTACAAGTTAAATATACATAGCAGTGAAATGCAGCCTCACATAATCAATAATTCAGCATGATGGGGCCAATTTCATGGAGCTGGTAAGCGTAAATATGCTTAGCACAAAAATGTGCTTAGCACAAGAACGTCTTGCCCAATAAAACAAACCACCGACGGTTAACAATTCCATTTGATATTCATGGGCAGCCAAAGAACAATCACAAGCGATACAAAAAGCATGGAAATTTGGTTGTCAACCCTGTTTGTATTAAGAAGGAAATGTCATGCTTATTGCACAGTTTTGTTCTAAGCAGCGCCTTGAAATTGACAGCGGGCCAATTTCATAAAACTGTTGAGCACAAAAATTCAGTAGCGCAAAAATGTCTTGCTCAATAAAACAAACCACCATTGAAAATTCCATTTGATATTCATGGTCAGCGAACAACAGCCAAAGAACAATCACAAGTGATACACAACATGTGGACATTTGGTTGTTAACCCTTTTTTTTATTAAGACAGAAATGTCATGCTTAGCTTTGTGCTTAACAGTTTTATGAAATTGGCCCCTGGTCGTGTCTTTCTACATTGTGATTGCAAATTATTTTGTGGAAACGGCTGCAGTGACTGGCTAGTGGCTTTCATAGGTGCGTGTGTAATTTGCGGCCGCAGCCAGAAATAGTTGGCATTTCTCAAAGCTCGGCTCTGGCTCCGGCTTCGTCTCTGCTTTCATACGCTGAAAATATAGGTTGAGGTTTACCATTAAATCTGAAATTCTGTTCCTTTTCAAACCAGAGAATCTACTTCCTAACTGCAGCCAAAAGCCTCTACATGTATTTTGATACCTGTAATTTTGAAATGGATTCACGAAATGGAGGCGGAGCCGGAGCCTTAGCCGGAGCCGAGCTTTCACAAATGTTGTCATATTGCCTTATAAATCTACATAGATGACATCATTGGGAAACATTATTAAAAAACTTTCCAGACGTTGGCGGCAGCAGAACACACTAAAACAAAATACAAATGTAGTTTGAAAGTGACATGCATATGGTGTTCATCATGTTGGGATGTTTGTTATTAAATTGAGACTATTCTGGTTTTAATTTGACTGTAGTGAATACAAAAGTTTGTATTTTCAGGGAAATTGCGATTACTATTTAACACAAGAATGTGCGCGCATCCCATTTTAAACACATTAACACTTAAAGGTATATATCATACTTTGGTTTTTATCAAAGAAATACAGTTTCATAGGCAAAAATATTAAGGAATATAAAGTAAAAGTCATCTTTGAAATTTTCAGTTCCATGCGGTGCCCACTTTTTGAGAAATCAGTGAACAACGGCCACAATAATTGTTAAGTCTTTTCTCTTTTATTTTTGATCTTTTAAAAGATCAACGGTCGTTGTTTTTACTAATTTCTGGATAAATACACCATTTCAGGCGGAACAATTTTAACGGTATGTTTCTACCACTACCATCTTCATACCCTGTAAGTTATACGTAAATCTGTGAACATTTCTGTTTCGCTTTCTTAACAAAGTATGACACTACCTTTAAAAGATCAAAAAAAGTGGGGTCACTGGTTTTACTTTTTTTCTAGATAAATACAGCATTCCAGGCAGAAAACTGTTAAACGGTATGTTTCTACCATAACCATCTTTAAACCTTGTAAGTTATAGGTAAATCTGTGAAGATTTCTTTTTCGGTGTGCTGACAAGGTATGATACTACCTTTATTATGATGTTTAGTGAAATCCACCAGCATAGTTTGACCATTGAAATAACTTCCCTATACGACAATTTGTGATCTAAAACAAAAAGATATAATTATTAATTTTCAGGCCCCCTAATAATATTGTTCACATATTTAAATATAACAAAATCCCCCGTTTTACAAAGCCATTCAAAGGAAAACCAAATGCTGGTTTGAAACCAAAATAAACTTGCCATTCAATATTTGTCAGTATATTCTTTGTATGAAGGCAATAAAATAACCTGACTGAAAAAAGCACTGCAGCCACCCTTTAACAAGTCGACTGACGTGCAAACAAAATGAGCACCAAGCAAGCCAACAATCAAAGAGCTACATGGAGTTAACAATAAAAAAACACAAACAATCAAATAATTGACATTAATCATAAACACAAGTAAAAGATAAAAGTCTTTATTTAAGTTAACAAATAAACAATAGATGCTGATGAAAAATGAAGTTATGTAACAATGGATGAATACATAATATAAATAGTTAAATATATAGAGCTTAATTTTTGCCCAGAAAAGTGACATAACTAAAGCCCCGTTCACACCGGGCCTACGTAGAGTTGCGTAGTGTTGCGTATCGTGTACGTCGAAATAAGGCGGTGTACTCAAGGCTAGTCTGCGCAGATGTGCGTAGTGCAATGGCGTATGGTTGCGTACTCAGTGCAAAGGCACAGTGTACCTACCAACATAATAATTATGATTGGCATTGGCGTACAGGCGCGTAGTGATGCGTATATCATACGTAGGGTAGCGTACTATTGCGTAGGCATGGCGCACAGTAGCGTAGTGTAGCGTAGACTTGCGTATAAACTGCGTACTTCCATTGTCAAGTGCTCTACGCCAAGAGTACGCGAACAAATTAAACATGTTCATTTTTTTGCGTACATGTCGCATACTCCTTTTGAGTACTCGGCGTATTGTTACGTAAGCCAGCGTAGACTAGCGTAGGAACAGCGTAGGGCAGAGTACTAGCTACGCAACGCTACGCAACGCTACGCAACGCTACGCAACTGTACTTAAGGCCCGGTGTGAAAGGGGCTTAAGAGTGGGGCTTATTCAGGAAACATAATACATGTACCTATCAGACAAAAAACAAAACAAAACCAAAAAGGGATTATACAAACGTTGAGGTGTATCTTTCTAACTCTCTAATTAGTAAAAAAAAATAATCAAATAACCACAAGGGAAACTTACTGAATTTTTAAGTCATTGAAAGGTGAACAAAGATAAATTTACTGGAGCAGGATTCGAACCAGGGACCTCCCGAATACCGTATACTGAATACCAGGCACTGTACTTTATTCGGGAGGTCGTAGGTTCGAATCCTGCACTGTATGGTATTCGGGAGGTCGCTGGTTCGAATCATGCTCCAGTCAATTTGTCTTTGTTCAACTTTCAATGTCTCTAATAAAACACGATTTTTGTATTTCGTCTTTTGTAATTTTTTTTTCTGTGAAATACAATGAAGTCATAAAGGGTAACACAAAACAAAACAAAATTTGTATTAATATTGACAAGGAAAAAAAAAATCTCGGTTATGTTTTCTCTATGCGTCTGTCTCTGCTTTGTTATAGCTACTTATAACAACTTCAGTTACAAGCTAATCATGACATGTGGGACCTTTATTCTAGAATTGCTTAGCAGTAAGCGATGATCCTTACATACTATAGCTGAAAGAAACTGCTTAAGCATAAACATATTTCACAGGCTAACTTCAACGCCTGCGGTGATTAACATTGTTGCGTCATAGATTGTAAGCAGTAAATGTTTAGTTCAATGTTTAGTATGATAGTTAAATGTACTATCATACTTTGGACAGAAACACAACGTGTATAGATGAAAAGGTTTCAACAAGAGACTACAAATAAACTGCATACTCTGAGCCATAGCCATATCTAAGGCTCCAAAATGGGCAAAAAGGGACCTTGGATAACCAGCGCCATTTGAGCCATAGCCTTGTACAACATTTCAAGGGCAAAAAGGCACTATGGACAAACAACACAAACATAGCCACAGCCATAGCCAGGTCTAAGGTTTCAAAATGACAAAAGGGATCTATGGATATAGCCATAGCTATATCCAACTTTTCAAAATGGCAAAAAATAGACTATGGACAAACAACATCCTCAGAGCCATAGCCATATCCAAGGTTTCAAAAAGGCAAAAACGTACTATGGATACTCGGTGCCATCTGAGCCATAGTCATATCCAAGATTTCAAAAAGGTCAAAAGGGACAATAAATACCCAGCAGCCTTTGTTTGAGCCACAGCCATATCTACGTCCAATTCTTAGAAAGACAAAAAGGAACTATTAACAAACAGCGCCGTCTAAGCCATAGCCGAAGGCGAAGCCGAAGCCGAAGCCGTAGCCAGAGCCGTAGCCAGAGCCGTAGCCAGAGCCGTAGCCAGAGCCGTAGCCAGAGCCGTAGCCAGAGCCGTAGCCAGAGCCGTAGCCAGAGCCATAGCCAGCGCCGTAGCCAGAGCCATAGCCAGAGCCGCAGCCAGAGCCGTAGCCAGAGCCAGAGCCAAAATTTCAAAAAGGCAATTGAGTACTTTGGATACACAATGTCATCTGAGCCATAGCCATAGCCAAGGTTTCAAAAAGGACAAAGGGGACCGTCGATAAACAGCGCCCTCTACATAAAGACGTGTAGTCTGCCACTGGCGTTGCCCCCGGAGATGATGTCTCGATGTGGATGCCAGACTGTGATAGAGCAGACTGAGGCTAGATTGTCTGCATCTCGAGGACTGTGCAGGAGATGCCCGTTGATGTCTAACACATCAATCTAAAGACAAAAACAAACAATTGCATCTCACTTTTATTTCGTTAAAGGGTTCATGCAGTGATGTTTTCAGTCAGGTTATTTTATTGCCTTCATACAGAGAATATACTGACAGATAATGAATGGCAAGTCTTATTTTGGTTTCAAACCAGCATTTGGTTCTCTTTTGAACGGCTTTGCAAAATGGGGGATTTTCATGCATACTCATGTAGGGAACCAACAGCCAAAATATAATGAAAAAACATAAACAAATGAAGAGGCAAACATGTGACCCACAGAAATGGTTGGTCACAAAAATTACACCACCAGTTCAGTGAAAGAAACATATTTGGCAAAATAAAACCCATTGAGGAGGAAAAGGTCTGTCAGAAAACATACAAAACAACCGCAACTTTTTGTGCACAAATCAATGGACCTTTCCCATGAAATATGCTAATTAGATATGCGCATGCACAAATGCACTACTGGTTGGCAAGAAAGTTGCAGCTTAACCCTGAAACAGTGTGAGAAAGTGGGTAAAATCACAGTCCCCATGTACAGTTTTTTTATTGGCACATGTTCAAGCCATAATATTCCGATTGCAGAGACCCTTAAAAGGCCAATTTCACGGCACAGCTTAGCCAACAAGTTCCTAACCATAAAAATGTCTGTCTTAATCAAAACAGGATTAACAACCAAATGTCCATGTGTTGTGTATCACTTGTGATTGTTCTTTGGCTGTTGTTCCCTGGCCATGAATATCAAATGAAATTGTGTTCTCATCTATGTCGGTGATCAGAGAAGGGTAATAAATCATTTGCATAAGACTTCAAAGTGTTCCCTTGGGAAAGTTGCAAATGTTGAAGATGTGTCAGAAAAACCTTAACTAATCAACCTCGAAAGATAAGGGTTAGGGTTTAAACAGCTAAGGCTGCAGTTTGTATCCGGTTAACCGGTTAACCGACCGTTCAAAAGGGTACCCGGGTACATTTTCCCAGTTAGGTTAATCGAAAAGTATCTTTTTAATGGCCTCTTCTTTTTGAAACATAAACACTTCTAGAGTTCACAAAGAAAACATGTCAACGATCTTTTGAAAATTGGACCAGCAGGCTTATGCAAAGCAAAGGCCAGACATTTTGCTACATGTATGTCTACCACTGCCAACTGTAGTGACAAAAGAATGTTGTCAACCAAGTTCCTAAAAGACCCAAACTTACTATTTCTTTTTTTTTTTTCTTCTTTTTTATACGGGTAATCATAACTGTAACCGAAAAACAGATGGGTAACTGGTTACAAAATTATTTGTAATAACTTACAGCCCTAAAAACAGCTAGACTTACCCTTCTAGGTCGCTGCATGCTACCTACAAGAATAACATCCTCACGTCTAGGGTGCCAGACGGTTCGGAATGTGGTTAGCCAGCGGCCAGTGTGGTTATCGTGCCTACAGATATGAGTGAAACAAAATTTATCAAAATTAGCATTCAGTTTAAGCTTTGAAATTTGGAAGGGTACATTCTGGGGAGGCAGGAACTACAAGTAGGGACAACAAGCTAATGACCAGGGGCAGCAATGCAATGAGCAGGGGCAGCAAGGCAATGACCAAGGGCAACCAGGCAAAGACCATGGGCACCAATGCAATGGCCAGGGGCACCAAGGCAATGACCAGGGGCAGCAAGGCAATGAGCAGGGGCAGCAAGGCAATGGTCAGGGGCACCAAGGCAATAAAAGGGGCATCAAGGTAATGGCCAGGGGCACCAAGGCAAAGACCAGGGGCAGCAAGGCAATGACCAGGGGCATCAAGGCAATGACCTAGGGCACCAAGGCAAAGACCAGGGGCAGCAAGGCAATGACCAGGGGCACCAAGGCAAAGACCAGGGACAGCAAGGCAATAACCAGGGGCACCAAGGCAAAGACCAGGGGGAGCAAGGCAATGACCAGGGGCATCAAGGCAATGACCATTGACCAAGGGCACCAAGGCAATGACCAGGCCGGGCAGCAAAGCAATGACCATTGCCAAGGGAACCAAGGCAATGACCAGGCAGGGCACCAAGGCAATGACCAGGGGCACCAAGGCAATGACTAGGGACACCAAGGCAATGACCAGGGGCACCAAGGCAATGTCTAGTTGCAGCAAGGAAAGGACCAGGGGCATCAAGGCAGTGATCGTGTAGGCCTACAATGTTGGTTTAGGTGACAGAACACCACTCACACTTAGTCTTTTCAAGCAAGTACATAAAATAACACACCTGTGAATATTAATTGAGCTTAATCGGACATGCGAGTCCCAAGAAAATAGCGAAAACCTGACTAAATGTTTCTTACAAAACATGAAGAATTGTTGATGCTTCCAAGAACAAAAATGTTTTTGGTGTTTGGTTTGACTCTTTTTAGATAACTACTGGTAAATACACCATTTCAGGTGGAATAACAGCATGTTTTTACCAGGACCATCTTTATACCCTGAAAGTTATACGGACATCTGTGAACATTTCTGTTTTGGTTTCTCACCAAAATATGAAACTACCTTTAAGACAAACTTGAAATTACCCACGACAAACAAACAAACAAACAAACAGTGTGATAGACAGACAGATGCTGGACATGCTCTCCGTACCTAATGGAACGTTCAATATCTAGCTTGCCAGACTCGTTCACGTTCAGGATCCTGATTTGGTCGTCGTATGCCGTCGTGACGATCTTGTTACCCGTCAGAGGTGAGAAATAAGCAGACGACACAGAGCGACCGTGGGGCAAGACAGAGATGGATTTACATCGACCTTGCTCCTTGAGCGTCCGAAGATCCCACAATGCAACAGTACTGAAACAATGGTAAGCAAAACAAATCAATCCAAACCCTAATACGATTCATGGCTATGCATTAGGGGGTACCGGTGTAGTGAATTTCAAAAAAGTTTGAATTCGAAGTTCTGAATAGGCTAAAAGGATGTTCTGGCAATATATAAGACCTACCAGAGTGAAAAACAAAATGTCATATTAAATATTAAATGTCATGACTTTAATGTCCACAGCATTTTCCTGCGTCTTTTGGAGAGTTTTAGGACAAGCGCCGTACTTAAAGCGTGTACAAAAGTTTTCAGGAGACTGATTGTATGCTGCCCTCTATCGACAGCCCGCTCCAAAAGTCTCCCATTAGGCCGAAAAAAAAGAAATTGTTGTGTTGCCCTCAAGTGGAAAAATTTAAATTTTGGGTTGGTCGGTCGATTTTTTTATTTATTTTTTCCCACACTTTCAAACATGATTTTATTGCGAATACCAAGCAGGATGTATGGTCACCAGGGCTTATAAATCAACGGTCTTGGGTCGTTTTGAGGAGACATGCTTTTTTACTGCTAAATCTTACATTTTCTGTAAAAAATGGCGAGTTTTTATACTTAAGGACTCGGAGAAAAAAAAAAAAATCCCAACCCAAAGTTTTGGCATTTTACGATCGGTCGCTGAAGGCAACACAACAATTTTTTTTTTTGGCCTTATGAGTACAAATCGAATACTTACCCATTATTAGAGGAAGTGACAAAGTGATTTTCATTGGTTGGACGGACATGAACTGTTTTTAACAATCTGTCGTGGAGCCAGAACCCGGGACCACTGCTATGGCTGTGTCAATCATAAAAACAAAAACAACAAGGGGATAAAAAACATGGCGTCCTACGGTTCTCCACGAGTCCACTTATCCGGACAACCACATAATTCTTCTTGCCAAGTCAACTCATTAAAGGTATAATACATGATTGGTAAAGGTCACAGAACAACACTTTGTCTGATACAGCATGCACATGAAATAATAAACCAGTGAAAATTTGAGCTCAATCTGAGTCATGAGACAAAAGCAAAAACCCGACTCAATTTTTTGGATAAAACATAAAGAATGGTTTTGATCTTACCTCGAGATCAAAACTGTTTTTGGTCTTTGTTTTACTAATTTCTGGATAAATACACCATTTCGGGCGGGAATATTTTAACGGTATGTTTCTACCAGCACCATCTTCATACCCTGAACGTTACACATATACCTGTGAATATTTCTGTTTGGGTATGTTACCAATCCTGTACTAAACCTTTAAAGGTAGTATCGTACTTTAGTTTTTGTCAAAGAAATACAGATTCACGGGCAAAAATATCAAGGAAGATACAGTAACAGTCATTTGTACAATTTCAGTCCCCCATACGGTGCCCACTTTTTAAGAAAACAGTGAAAAACGGCCACAGTATTTCTCAAGTCTTTTATCTTTTATTTTTGATCTTTTAAAAGATCAAAAAGATTTTTGGTCGTTGTTTTACAAATTTCTGGATAAATACACCATTTCAGGCGGAACAATTTTAATGGTATGTTTCTACCATCACCATCTTCATACCCTGTAAGTTATACATAAATCTGTGAACATTTCTGTTGTGGTCTCTTACCAAAGTATGATACAACCTTTAAGTGCCAAATGTCTTGCTTACGGATTCCATGAAACAGATTTCATGCGTAGCAGTGCCTGTCAGCACAACAATAGGACATAACAGATTCCATGATTGAAATATGGGTGATTCACAATAGAGAACCACCATGAGTTCTTAAAGGTAGTATCATACTTTGGTACTAAGAGACCAAAACAGAAATGTTCACAGATTTACGTATAACTTACAGGGTATGAAGATGATGCTGGTAGAAACCTACCGTTACAATGTTTCCGCCTAAAATGGTGTATTTATCCAGAAATTAGTAAAACAACGACCGGAAATCTTTTTGATCTTTTAAAAGATCAAAAATAAAAGAAAAAAAGACTTAAGAAATACAGTGACCGTTTTTCACAGTTTTCTCAAAAAGTGGGCACCGCATGGGACTGAAATTTTCACAGATGACTGTGACTGTATCTGTCTTGATATTTTTGCCCATGAATCTGTATTTCTTTGACAAAAACCAAACTATGATACTACCTTTAACGTGTTAGCCAATCACAATGTGCGAAATTAATTTGGCCAACAAACTACGCATGTGGAGAGATGTGCAGTTTGTCAACGACTTACCGCTTTTGTCGCGAGTCAATAACTTGGACGTGTCCTTGCTGCTGATTCACCCCGAGGAGTAACTTGGTACCATCCGCAGACAAAAAATCAAAATGAGGGAAGTACCTATCATCACTCTCATCTGTGTAGCTTATCTGCTCAATCAAACGCAACACAGACACACAGAAACAAAATGAAAACTCAAAGTACATGATTATGTCATCTACAGGGCCCAATTTCATAAAACTGTTAAGTAGTTAAACCAGGGGTGGGCAACCCGGGCCGCATGCGGCCCGCCATTGATTTTTGTGCGGCCCGCGAGACCAACCAGTAAGAAAAAAATGGTATGTGCTTCACACAGCGTGGTACGGTATAAACACAAAGAACGAGCTAGCTCCGATGTGCCTAAAATTTATGCTTTGACAAGTTTTCACAAACAAAGCTCAGTTGTCAGATTGTGTTCCTTAGTGGGGTTGCCTTCTAAGAAAATCCTTGTTAGGCCTACTGAATGCTTGAAATTGAAAGTGCATTGTTGACCATAGTGCGGCCCGCCAAATTTTCCATTCCTTGTTTCTGGCCCATTGATTCATAAAGGTTGCCCACCCCTCTGAGTTAAACTGTTAATTTTGCTTAGCATGACATTTCTGTCTTAATTAAAACAGGGTTAACAACCAAATTTCCATGTCTTGTGTATCACTTGTGATTGCATGTTCTTTGGCTGTTGTTCGCTGACCATGAATATCAAATGGAATTTTCAATGGTGGTTTGTTTTATTGGGCGAGACATTTTTGTGCTAAGCACATTTTTGTGCTTAACAGTTTTATGAAATTGGCCCCAGGCCCTTGCTTTGTACACATTAAAACAAATACAAATATAACAAGTAATTGAAAAGTGAACAAAAAAAATAAATTCGAGCAGGGTTTGAATCAGCGACCTCCAAAAACTGTACCGGCGGTCCACCACCTGAGCTACCAAGCCCTACATGTATATGTTGGTGGTGTCTCTAATAGTCAATTATCTTTGTTCATTTGGCAGTCAGAAGCCATGAAACCACGCACACACCGCCATACCCCAAGGATCGTTTTAATGATACACAAAGCAATGCTGCAACCTGGAAACAGTACATGGGGGATCACTCAAAGAGGATACGGCTTATTAATTAATATAATCCAGTCAGTTTCCCTAATGGTTATTTGATAAATATACCTAGATCCAAAATGGCACTAGAAAATACACCAAAACAGTTTAGATTTCAAGGTAGTATCATACATGTACTTTGGTTTTTATCAAAGAAATACTGATGCATGGACAAAATTACCAAGACAGATACAGTAACAGTCATCTGTGAAAATTTCAGTCCCATACGTTGCCCACTTTTTGAGAAAAAACAGTGAAAAACAGCCACAGTATTTCTTAAGTCTTTTCTCTTATATTTTTGATTTTTTAAAAGATCAAAAAGATTTTAAGTCGTTGTTTTACTAATTTCTTGATAAATACACCATTTCAGGCGGAAAAACTTTAACCGTATGTTTCTACCACTACCATCTTCATACCATGTAAGTTATACGTAAATCTGTGAACATATCTGTTTTGGTTTCTTACCAAAGTATGATACTACCTTTAAGGTTATGCAAGGCGGAAGTAAATAAGATGATTGAAGTACATTAATTTATGTCATTCTGGGGAGACGACTCAATGTCTTTGATACTTGGTCTCTGAGGAGGATCCTTGGGTACCGTTGGTCGGACCGTGAGTCTAACGAGAGGTTACTCAGGGAGAGTCAGATGAGACCTATTACCTGCATGATACGTGAGCGCCAGATTCGACTGTACGCTCATGTGGCTAGATTCCCTTCGAGCGATCCTGCCAGGCGAATGGGAGACTTTGGAGAACCCGTCTTCAAGTCAACAGCGCCCGCGCACACACACGTACGCATGCGCAAAACAACACGCGCATGCTCATAATTGCATGCACGTGCGCTGTTGACATGAAGACCGGTTCTCCAAAGTGTCCCATTCTCTCTATGAGAGAACCTACTGGTTGGACTCGCCCGGTAGGGCATCCACATGACACATGGTTGTGTTAGATGGATCGTTATTTTGCTGAGATGGGGATGGGTCGTGTGGCTGCCTGGGGGATGGCCATCTGGGGTGCATTCTGCTTGCGCGAACATACGAGAACATGTTCGCTCTGTTTGAGTTATTCTTGGATTTTGTAGTGGAACGCACACGCAACAAATGGCGAACATGTGTTGCGTACTGCGTCCATCTTTCTTTCAAAGTAGTTAGCCAACTTCAGAAAACACCTCCTCTACACCGTTTGCTATGTTAGGCGAACGTTGTGTGCGTGTTTGGTGAACAGCGCCTTCCGGTTTGAAAACGGTGGCGCACATTGTGCGCCGTGCGCGTAGTTAGCTGGAGTGGAACGCACCCCAGGAGACCGAAGGAGTACCGCTCGAAAGGTAGATGCGGCAACGCGGCGCATGCTCCCACTGATTGATTGATTGATGCTAAGTTGATATTGATTAATACCGGTATTTACCTCGTCAAATACACCCTTTTCAAAGTCTCCGCATCTTGCCGTGCCGTCGTAGCTGCATGAGAAGAGCTTTGTCGGGTTGGCAGGGGCAAACTTCAGGCAGCTGACAGGGCGTGAATGGGGCTGAAACAGGTACACACCATCGTCGCCCTCTTGAGACTCCTGAAAACAAAAATTTATCAGATTGAAAGATAGGGATGCTAGTGAAATAATTTTGTGTTGGATCCTAGCTTGACCATACAATCATAGCTAGGTCAACAAGAGAAACCGTGGGTTTTTTAAAGCTGTTATAATCCTTCTAGTCTCGTTTGGAGTTGATTTCACGGAACGGATTGTAACTCGAGTTACGAAGGACAACTGCCTGCAATGCATTATAACTCCTATGATTGATTGTAAGTTACGATGAGTTTCATGAAATCGACCCCTGGGGTCGATTTCACTAATGCTTTCCGATCATCGTAAAGCCCAAATCCATCGCTAAACAGAAAATCCATCGCTACTTCATTTTGCATAGCAATTTTCCATTTAGCGATGGATTTGGGCTTTACGATGATCGCAAAGCGTTAGTGAAATCGACCCCTGGACTGTTTCTTTTCCATATGTTTATCACACATGCAGTACTAGGCATTCTTGAACTTTTATTGTCCACAAAGATACGCTTATTGTGGTACATTCACCCCCATAATTTGCACTTGAAAAGATCTGCATTTTTGAGTGGACAGCAATCTCCGAGTTCCGATCATCTGGGCATGAATGGATTAGAGTCCGCCTTGAATGCGATCTTTTGTGCGGGGCTATTCAACCAATGCGTGCCTGGTTGTTTACGCCAAGCACTCTGCACACCAAGCCGGGCCAGCTGACCTCTATAAGACCGGTGGCTGATAATGAGGTCGGAACAAGCAGGGCTGAAAATAATCCCGGGCTTAAGGGGTAAAATCTATGGTGCTCACTGATCAAGTTTGCTTGTGTATTAAAGGTAGTATCATAAATTGTTTTTTGTCAAAGAAATACAGATTCATGGGCAAAAATATCAAGGAAGATACAGTAATAGTCATCTGTGAAAATTTCAGTCCCATACGGTGCCCACTTTTTGAGAAAACGGTGAAAACCAGCCACAGTATTTCTTAAGTCTTTTCAATTTTATTTTCGATCTTTTAAAAGATCAAAAAGATTTTCGGTCGTTGTTTTACTCATTTCTGGATAAAAACACCATTTCAGGCGGAAAAACTTTAACGGTATGTTTCTACCACCATCATCTTCATACCCTGTAAGTTATACGTAAATCTGTGAATATTTCCGTTTTGGTGTCTTACCAAAGTATGATACAACCTTTAAGGTAGAGAAGGCTTCTACACGGAAACCACCCGCCTAAACAAAATAGTTACTGATAAACAGAAGTCTTGTAACACTTACCACATCCCAAACTCCAACCTTCCCCCACTTGTCACCAGCACAGATGATGATCTTCGTCAGAGACGGATGAAAGTTCACTGAAAAGATCCTGTCTCTGGTAACCTTGGCAACGTGCTCCGGCACCAGCCTCATGCTCTGTACCGTCTCCTTAAAGGTTGCAAGATCCTGTGGGTGGGCAGTGGCGGTACCTTTGGGAGAATTTGAGAGTCCTGTGATGGTTTTGCACAGGGGTGCAAGTAATTTCTCCCCACCTTTGCTGGTGATGTTAACTGGCTCCATTTCAAGTGGACCTGGTGGTTTCCGACTTTCCTGTTCCTGCGAATTGGAGATCGAAACAAATAAAATGATAAAAATGACATTTACACAAATGTCTTGCACCAATGAACTGTTCAGAATTGATACGTCCATTCCAAAGATGGGTATCACTGTGCAAAAGCTTGCCCTGAATAGTGTGATATAGGACATGTTTGTTTAATGCAAAGGATCCCACATTTAGGGATCCACGTCCTATGCAGGGTACGCTAAAATGGGATCTGGATCCGCAGAATCCAAGATCTTTTGCATTAAACAAACAGGCCCTTAGTCTTGGTTCACGACTATGCTTTTACTTGAATGGACGAAAGGATTATCCGCACTGACCCACCCACATAAAGGCCTCTCTGAAACAGAGTCTTGGGAATCCTGCAAGGGACGTGAGTTGCTCGCGCACCACCATATCACTACCTCGTCTCCATGACACACTGTTGAATATCTTATTACATTAAGGTGACCAGACGTCCCCGATTTTCAGAAGTTAATTCCATGACTCCTTCTGTTACTCCATCAAGTTCAAATCTTTAAAAGGGGGAGGAGAGACAGACACTTAAAAAGCCATATCTTATAATCAACACGTACATAAACTGGTTCCTCAATGACAAGAGGGGCTGGTACATATGGCAGCGGTCGTCCCTCTGGATCAATCCTCCGAAGTCGCAGCGACCGAGGTCGATGAGGAAGTTCGGCCTTTTTAATTACCCTCTTTACCCTGTGAAAGACGATAGAAACAATGGGATTGAAGTACGGTATAGACCTTTCTTTTGTTTACAAAACACATTGGCAATACTTGGCATGGGCGGCCAAATGTTGCAAATCATTTCATCTTCTTGACAGACGGAGTGACCAAATTCAACATTTTTACAAACTTTCCATAGCATACAAAATACAATCATTGCTTATGCTATTTCCATTACATTCAGCAATATCTTTCAATGTTTATGAAACGCTGTGTTCAAATTGTGGTTATTTTGTATGCCTGGCTTTGACGGCTCGCCATAGTTTCCGCCATGTTGGTTGGCAAAAACATGGGCTGTGACGTAGCAAAAGAAAGGTCTATAAAAACATGTTTTGCTTTTATAAAGCGCTAAGGGAAAGGAACTTAAGTAATGGGGCCAATTTCACAGCTCTGCTTAGCACAAAAATTTGCCTAATAAAAACAGGATTTGCTACATCACCATAGTTATTTGTATAGTAACCTGGGGTCGACTTCACAAAGCCCTACAATCGATCGTAACTTCATTACGAACAACAACCCACCATATCCTACGCAAGCCTGGAAATAAACAGAGGCCACGGAGGCCATGGCCTCCGTTGCCCTTGTTCTTGGCCTTGGTGCCCCCTTCAAATGTTTTCACAGAAAAAATTATGATTTCCCAATGGAAGTGCCCTTGCAATGGAAAACTGGCCTTGCCCTCACCTAACATTATTTCCAGCCCTGCCTACGTAGGGCTGCAATGCATCATACATCCTACGATTGATAGCAAGTTACAATGAGATTGGTGATATCGCCCTCTGGTGACATTATACTATTTTGCATCTAGGAATTCCATTCGCATCTTCAAACTGATCTTAAAGGTAGTATTATACTTTGGTTTGTATTAAAGAAATACAGATTCGTGGGCAAAAATATCAAGACAGATACAGTAACAGTCATTTGTGAAAATTTCAGTCCCATACGGTGCCCACTTTTTGAGAAAACAGTGAAAAACAGCCAGAGTATTTCTTAAGTCATTTCTCTATTATTTTTGATCTTTTAGAAGAACAAAAAGATTTTTCGTCATTGTTTTACTCATTTCTGGATAAATACACCATTTTAGGCGAAATAATTTTTACGGTGTGTTTCTACCAACACCATCTTCATACCCTGTAAGTTATACGTAAATCTGTGAACATTTCTGTGTTGGTCTCTTACCAAAGTATGATACTACCTTTAAGAGGTATAACAAAGTAACGTACGGTTTAAGACCCCTCGTAGAAGCTTTCTGCACAGCCGTGCTTGTACTGTGCTCAAGTAGTTTCTCCTTTGTCTGTAAGAAACAAAAACAAAATTATGTCAAAAAAATATCAACTCCAAAAAAGACTGCATCTGCTATCTCTTCTTAAACTCTATTTTCTTAAAAATCTTAATAATGGGAGACTTTTGGAGAGTCGGTCTTAAGTCAACAGCCCACGCGCAAACCATGCTCGCGCAATTGTGAGCATGCGCGCGTTGTATTGCGCGTGCGTGCGCATGCGCTGTTGACTCAAGACCGACTCTCCAAAAGTCTCCCATTGAAAGGTGAACAAAGACAAATTGACTGGAGCGGGATACAAACTGGTGACCTCCTGAATACCGTACACTCATACAGGTGCTCTACCAACAAGTATCTAACCCTACTTGGTGGTGTCCCTAATAGTCAATTATATTAGTTCGTTTGGCAGTCAGAAGCCATGAAACCACGCACACACCGCTATATCCCAAGGATCATTTCATCGATACTCGCTGCAATGCTGCAACCTGAGAACAGTACATGGGGGATCATTCAAAGAAGATATAATGGCTTGACAATTTTCAGTAAGTTTCCCTTGTGGTTATTTGATAATTACATGTATATTGATTAAAAACCTGCATCCTCTTTGATTGATCCCCCATTTACTATTTCTCAGGATGCAGCATTGTTAATGCTGCGCGTATCTATGATCATAATTATGTGAGCGGTTTCATGGCTTCTGACTGCCAAATTTTGGGACACCAGCAACTTAGGGCTCAATAACTCAGTTGTTAGAGCACTGGTACGTTGTGGATACTCCAACCGCACTGACCAGCACGCACGTACATATGAACGTATGTCCAGGTGATCCGCACACACATACAAATGAAACTGTCGTTCTAATAACGTCTTTGGAATCCTGTAAAATCTCCCTCCGAAAACGCATGCGTTGCTTTCGAAATCAGGCACAGTGCTTTCGTAGTCAGGCACAGCCAATGGGAGACTTTTGGAGAGTCGTTCTTGAGTCAACAGCGCACGCACGCGCAATACAACGCATGCATGCTCACAATTGAGCAAGCATGGTTTGCGCGTGAACTGTTGACTCAAGAACGACTCTCCAAAAGTCTCCCATTAACATACACGTAAAGGTCAGTGCATGAAGGCCAGTGCGGGTAATCATACATATTCAACAGTGTGTCATGGAGACAACGTAGCCGGCTACATAACGAGGTTCGCACGCAACTCACGGCCCTTACAGGATTCCCACTTGAGACAGTCTTAAAAGAGAGGTCTTTACTTATACACGTACGTTCGTGCGGGTCACTGAGGGGAATTGATTCGTACGTTCTAGTAATAACAACGTCGATCATGAACCAAGACTATACTCTTATGCTAGGTGTCCACTGGGCCGGCATCAATTGGTGCCAGTTCGCGCCAATGCAATTTGCTGTGGCGCCTAGTGTCACCAATAAGGTACCTAGTGGCATGTAGTGGCTCAAACTGCCTCTTGGTGGCCCGTAAAGGCGCCAAAAATTGAATTTGGCAACGAGAAAATTTCAAAATGTTTGAAATTTTCGTCGCGCCACTTGCATCGAGCAATCAGCGCAAAGTGTCCACCAAGTGGCACCAAATTGCGCAAACAATCCGCCTATTGGAATCCACTGGAATGTAATGGTGCACGCCAAAACGAGCCACTACGCGCCGAGTACCCAATCACATAATCTTTGGCGCGAACTGGCACCAACTGGCGTCGGCCCAGTGGACTCCTAGCATTACATCTGCAATGCATCAGCGTCCTATCAACACCATAGTATCACTGGTCTATAGAGAGCATGCACATGACGTCACTTGACAGCTTATCAGCCATTTTGGACGGCACGCGTACGTACCAGACAGCATCATTATATGCACGCACTTCTGCGTCTGCGTACGCGTCCGGTTGATTTTCAAGCTACGAACACATGTGGGTTACATACACTGTATGTACATGCACAATACATGTGTACAGCGTAGCCGTCCAAAATGGCGTCCTGATCAAGTGACTGCACACCCTCAGGCTCTATATGAGAATTGTAAAATTCTCGACGGCAAGATAGGCCTAATATTATTGGGATTTTTTTCTGAAAAACCAACATCTAAACAGAATCAGGAATAGACACCTTTGATATTCCAAGTGAAGCGAAGAAAAGTGCGTTCTCCTCAATGTTCTGGAGTCTTTTCTTTTCATATGCGCTCAGTTCTCCCTGCGGGGAAATAGATAAGAAGGGGAGATACAAAATGAAAATCAAGTGATTAAAGGTACAGTACAGGATTGGTAATATACACAAACAGAACTGTTCATAGATTTATGTGTAAATTTCAGGGTATGAAGATGGTGCTGGTAGAAATAAACAGATAAAATATTTCTGCCTGAAATGCTGTATTTATCCAGAAATTATTAAAACAAAGATCGAAAACAGTTTTGATCGTGGGGTAGGATCAAAACCATTCTGAATGTTTTTTGCTATAGGCCTTTCTTTTGTTTACAAACATTGGCATGGGCAGCCAAATGTTGCAAAACATTTTATCTTCTCAAAAGACGGGCGTGACCAAACTCAACATTTTTGCAAACTTTCCATAGCTGTACAAAATACACACCATCATTGCTGGTGTTGTTCCCATTACATCCAGCAATATCTTTCAATGTTTATGAAACGTTGTGTACAAATTGTGCACAAATTGTACATTTATTTTTATGCCTGGCTTTGATGGCTCACCATAGTTTCCGCCATTTTGGTTGGCAAAAACTCAGTTTCAAACTATGTTTTCATGACTCATGTTCGATAAAAAAACAACATTTTCATTAATGACGGAACAGCTTACGTTTAATGCTCCAAGCAAACTTGCGAAGCCAAGTGAATTTTCTACCATCAAAATTGGAAACGGGTGTTTTTGTTAGGCCTAATTGTTTTGACTTTTGCATATAAAATAAAAAATAATAATAATAAGCCGCTTTTATATAGCGCATACATGTATTACAATCAACATGTCTATGCGCGTATCCCTGGTCATTTGGCTACAATGGGAGACTTTGGAGAACCAGTGCTCAAGTCAACAGCGCGCGCGCAAATCAACGCGCACATGCTCACAATTGCACAGGCAGTGGTTTGCACGTGCGCTGTTGACTCAAGACCGATTTTCCAAAGTCTCCCATTACTATTACATTCCTGAAACAATCTCAACTCTCTTGGGAGTATACTGTACATGTACGTAGGCCTACAGCCCCGGCCACTGTAAGGTGCACAAAGGCTAATTAAGCACAAGCTTCTAAGCCATCTCAACCCTCACAGGCACCCAAGCAATATGTGACAAACCGTCTTGCCCAAGGACGCAAGCACCACTAACCCATGGCTGGATTCGAACCCACAACCTGTGTAATGTCAAACCTTGACTGCAGATCACTTACATTCTCAACATCTGAGTCTGAGTCGCTTGAACTGTCATCGCCACCGCTCTCTTGGTCGCTTACCAACTCTGCCTCTTCTTCATCTTCCTCCTCCAATTCCTGTTTGACGGCTAACGATTCTTTCTTGATGTTTGAGGATCGTAGAGTCCGGATTCTCTCTGAGGTTCTTTGAGAAGGTTGCGGTTCCTTGTCTTCAGTCTTCATGGTACTTGGGGCCTGTGAGCAAAGGTGGGAGAGAACTTAGTAGGGCTGGACAATCTAGAGCTATACTAAAATTACTAGAGTGCTAGCTGCACGTTCTCAGTGCGTAGACGCTTTGAAGCCGTCCTGTGCGCAGTAATTTTGAATTTATGTGCGTGTCTTTCTATAGGCCTATTCGAAAGTAAACAATGACACAAACTGGCACATGTTTAGACAGGCACGGGACAAGTCAACAGCACAACAACTCCACTCCCACACAGTCTCTCGACAGCAAAGACAACTCGACTCGAGACAGCTCTCAACCCGAAAACAACTCCACTTTGAGACAGCTCTCGACCGAAAAGACACCTGGACTCGAGACAGCTCTCCACCAAAAAGACAACTCGACATGAGAAAGCTCTCGACCGAAAAGACAACTCCACTCCATCCAGACAGCTCTTGACCGAAAAGACACCTCGACTCGAGACAGCTCTCGACCGAAAAGACAACTCAACTCCAGACAGCTCTCAACCGAAAAGACAACTCGAATCGAGACAGCTCTCGATCGAAAAGACAACTCGACTCGAGACAGAACTCGACCGAAAAGACAACTCAACTCGAGACAGCTCTTGACCGCAAAGACAACTCCACTTCGAGACAGCTCTCAACCACAAAGACGACTCAACTGGAGACAGCTCTCGACCGAAAAGACAACTCAACTCGAGACAGCTCTTGACCGCAAAGACAACTCAACTCCAGACAGCTCTCAACCGAAAAGACAACTCGAATCGAGACAGCTCTCGATCGAAAAGACAACTCGACTCGAGACAGAACTCGACCGAAAAGACAACTCAACTCCAGACAGCTCTCGACCGAAAAGACACCTCGACTCGAGACAGCTCTCGACCGAAAAGACAACTTAACTCGAGACAGCTCTTGACCGCAAAGACAACTCAACTCGAGACAGCTCTCAACCGAGAAGACAACTCGACTTGAGACAGCTCTCGACCGAAAAGACAACTCTACTGGAGACAGCTCTCGACCGAAAAGACAACTCAACTCGAGACAGAACTTGACCGAAAAGACAACTCCACTTCGAGACAGCTCTCAACCACAAAGACGACTCAACTGGAGACAGCTCTCCATCGAAAAGACAACTCGACTCGAGACAGCTCTCAACCGGAAGACAACTCCAGTCCGAGACAGGTCTCGACCGAAAAGACAACTCCACTCAAGACAGCTCTCAACCGCAAAGACAACTCCACTTCGAGACAGTTCAACCGAAAAGACAACTCGACTTGAGACAGCTCAACCACAAAGACAACTCAACTCGAGACAGCTCAACGGAAAAGACAACTCAACTCGAGACAGCTCTCGACCATAAAAACAACTCCACTCCGAGACAGCTCTCGACAAAAAAGACAACTCCACTCCGAGACGGCACAAGACTGCAAAGACAACTCGACTCGAGACAGATCTCGACAGCAAAGAAAACTCCACTAAGAGACAGCTCTCGACCAAAAAGACAACTCGACTTGAGACACCTCTCGACCGAAAAGACAACTCAAATCACAGACAATCTCTCGAGTCTTGACCGCAAAGACAACTCGACTCAAGACAGTTCTCGAAAGCAAAGACAACTCTACTCCGAGACATCTCTCGAACGAAAATAACACTCCACTCTGAGACAGCTCTCTCGACCAAAAAGACAACTCGACTCGAGACAACTCTTAACCCGAAGACAACTCCACTTCGAGACAGCTCTCTTGACCAAAAAGACAACGACTCCAGACAGCTCTTGATTAAATGTTTTTTTGTTTTTTTTCTTCAATTTGTCGCCCACATTTTGTGGTGGAGTCAAGTTGTTTTTGTAAACGAGCCGTCACTTAGTTGAGTTTTCAGAAAGAATTCCACTGATGACCAAATGTTACAAAAAAAGGAAATGTCCTAAAACAGTTTAACTTATTTATTTGATACAGCTTTCAAGTCACGATGACAAACTTTAATCTCAGGTGTACACATGTGTATAACACTGGGGTAGCATATCTCTGAGTTTTGGGGGCTTTTTGGACCTACAACTACTTTGAATGCAGTGGAAGCCATTTGTCTAAAAACGCCAAGTCAGTTCCCCTTGTGACTTTTGTGTACAAGTGTAGTTGCGATGATCGTAACCCTAGGTCTGACAAGGTCCCAGTCCCCATGTCAGACCTACATGTAGGGTTACGATCATCGCAACTAGTACTTAGTAGGCCCTGCTACAACTACAAGTACAACTACAAGTGATGGTCGTCAATGGAATTCTTCTCGAAGGAAGGACAGTGTCGGTACGTAGTTAGGCTACATCATACATGACAGTGTTAAGTGTAAGCTTTGCTAGCACTTATTAGTAGCAATACCAAGCACAAGCAGTCTAAGTTAGCAGTAGCAGGCTAAGGCATAATTCGAAAGTAATACAATGCCAACATGATCATGATGATCAAAACGACACATGACAAATACAAACCAATAACGGCAAGCACACGTTGAAACTTGAAACATTGAAACTACATCTAACGCTACACACTGATTTTCCACACAGAAAATTACCGTATTAAAATCAGGATGCAAACTCGGCAACGATGTACCGAAGCCAGAGCCAGATGATGCCGCCCATGATGGCAGCTTCGTTACACAAACATCAGGCCTCCATTTCAATTCCAACTGCCCCGAGTGTCGAGCATTTTTCTCGACCAAAATACCGCCAAACGTTCGCCTTACCCTTCGCTTTTTCTTGGGCACTGGACTGATCGCCTCCATCTTGGCAACAGGATTGGTTTTTGAGGATCTTGGCATGATTTTAGGGGTTGATTTGTAGAATTCTGCGGTGCCAAGCATGTTAATAAACCTGCTTTTCTCACTTTATTTACGATGCATGCAATTCTGCTTGTTATGTAATTTCGCGCGATCGCTATTCCATAACACGCGCGAAAATATAATGGCTACGTTCTAAGTTAATGGCTATGGCTAGATCAACCATGCACTCGTGCACGTATCTGTGGCAAGCCATAATAAAGACGCAGCCGTTTATAAGCACAAGTCGACCGTTTGACAACTCGACTCACGAGTGTTCAACCTCGATGTCAAAGCGTGTGCAGTTAAATAGGAAAACATGGCCGTGCATGATCTCAATCGTGGAGAACAAGGTTTAGATAACTCGACCGTCGGGGCAGATGTACTTGCTCGACTAACAAATATTTCTGCCGTAGCCTTTTGTCGAGGCGTTTGTGAGATGTAAACCTAAACAAAATCCTAATAGTCAGTGTCGTTATGATGACTCAATTAGATGATTATCGGAAGTAATTGTAACTAGACATTTAAGTGTTCGTGGACGAACACGGAGCTTTTCCGACTTATTTAGTCAGCTTTAAAAGCTGTGATGACGTCATGATGACGTGACTGTCAATTTCATGGCAGCATGCACATCTAAACAATGTAGCAAAAGAATCACGTGTGTAGCATTTGCCGTTCTCGGTATAAGCTGCGAAGAAATTTTTTCTAATCAAATATTCAAATGAGCTGTCACGTGCTTAAAGGGATTGCATACGTTTGGTAATTTGAGCCTATTGTTTGTTTCAAACCAATATAATTGTAGGCCTATATATATACCATAAAACTAACCTGTGAAAGTTCCAATTCAAAAGGTGGTAGCGTTAGTGAGATTTTGGCGACAAACTAGAGAGGTTATTTCACGCCAGATAACAGTTAGTCAATAGCTGAGAAGCGTTACGGCCATAACGCTTCTCAGATTAATAATTTTTGGAGATAAAAAGTGACATATTTTTCCATAACCGCGGTACTTCGAATTGAACGTTTCTCAATATGCATTATACTATCCAAAGCAGCTGTACTTCTCACCAAGTAAGTTTTTATTGCCATACATTTTCAGAGTCATTACCAAACGTATGCAATGCCTTTAATTAATTGCGAATTTAGTGGCCTTACCAAAGAGTTATATTTTAAAAAAGTAGAGGGCGCACGTCTGATTATGCGCGGCGCAAATTGAAGAGTTGGCCGCCATTTTGAAAGGGGACAAACTCAGCATAATCCCGAATATGTTTACGTTTGTTTGCACTGGCGACGTCTGTGCTAGCAAGGCTTGATTTGCCAAACAATAATGGCTGCAAAATTCGGAGCAATCAGGTAAAAACGTCTCATTTCACAAGTGAGTATTATTGCTTAGCCTATAAAGGCCCTATAGCCTGAATATTATTAAATTTAGTATTTTAGAGATTTGTCATGTCATGGAGCACTACCGGTATGTTGATAGCTTCAAAAAGGTTATGCCACAAACAAAATCATGTTCCAGTGAAAAGCCTCATGCAAAAGGTATTCGGATCAATAATAATTATCTACAAATTGAGGATTCTCGGAATGGTTTCAGCGCAGCATTATTTTTCACGAATACTATATCTTAATAGACTGATCCAGTCATTCCACATACACTATATTTGAAATCTGACAAACTTGAATAGCTTGCGAGTCGAGTAATTGTACTCGACTCGGCTATTATATTCAAAGCAGCGTTTGTTCAGTTTTGTCATTATTGAATTGTTCCAAATGCTTGATTGACATGCCCATGTTAAATAATTTTGTCATCTATTTTACCACTAGTTTGTGTCACTCAATAATGTCATCTTTCTTATTTTATTCCTATTGCTCTTATAATCCCGTATTTGATGGAATAAAAATTATTTTCTTCAATAAACCAGTATGTCGTCTCCTTTCTGTACTTTAACATCCTATATAAAAGCCTCTTCTGAAATTAGTATTTTTAATATAGAAAAAAAAGGTGATTCATAGTACTGGACAATAGTACGCCAATGTACCGGTGTGCATACATCTTAGGTTTAAAAGTAAAAGCCATTTTTTTGTTTTACTATACTCCAAATGACCATGGGCCAATTTCATAAAACTGTTAAGCACACAAATTTGCTAAGCATGACATTTCTGTCTTAATTAAAAAAAACAGGGTTAACAACCAATTTCCACATGTTGTGTATCACTTGTGATTGTTCTTTGGCTGCTGTACGCTGACCATGAATATCGAATGGAATTTTCAATGGTGGTTTGTTTTATTGGGCGAGATATTTTTGTGCTTAGGAACTTTTTTGTGCTTAACCGTTTTATGAAATTGGCCCCATTTAAGACATAACCTCTAGTTATTATGTAACATTGCACTGCTTTGGTCTCAGTCTAAAAGATTGGTCAAGTTTGGGTTGGGTTCTGTTTGTTTTATTTAATGTTTTGGTAAGCCTACAGCCTGGTATTTTTTTTCCATCATTTTATAGTAAACAGCTAGACTATTCAATAAAACATTTGCCCCCGTTTTTCATGCTAATGTTAGCCGGAAACATGTTTATCACCGAGATTCACTGTTTAGTCACGTCGTTCTATATACAGTGTGTCCCCTAAAAAACGATACACATTTTCAAAAAATTATGAAAAGAAATTGTTTGTTTGTAGGTATTTGATTTTTAGTCTAACGCATTCAATATCTCCAAGGCCATGTTCTGATGAAATTTCAAGGCAATCCATTCATGCATCACTGAGCAATTACTGATTGTCTGGAAAAGTCCATTTTGCTACCATTACAATTGAGTGTCAATGGTGGTCATCTTAACATTCTTAAGTTGTGATCTGTAAATCTCCCCTCATTGTGGCCGCCCACATTCACTACACACAGATCACCACTAAGATGACCACAACTGTCACTCATTTGTAATAGTAGCAAAATGGACTTTTCAAGACAATCAGTAATTGCTCGGTAATGCATGAATGGATTGCATTGAAATTTGGAGTCAGAATTTACCCAGTGAGATAGTGAATGCAATAGGCTAAACATGAAACAGCTGAATACATACAACTTCTTCTCATATTTTTTTGAAAATGGGTATCGTTTTTTTGGGACACACTGTATATAAACATCATTAATACCAATACAAGTCCCATTGGTTTAATTTCCGAATTTAACGCACGCCTGTATACAAAGATGTATTTGACCTCCATGACCGTGTGTACCTATAAATATTGAGGTTTTAATCAACCAGGCAGAAAATGATAAAATTACTAAATATTATTAAACCCTTACCCCTTTTCCCAAACCTTAGGACTTACATTCAGGAGGTTTTCCCCAGGGCAAAATGGAACCAATATAAGCCAAAATGCACCAAGTTCCCCAATTTTGAAGCATTATGGGACCCCAAGATTGTTTTAACTTACAATCATTACACCATTATATCTAATGCATGATCCACAATTCAAAATAGTTGAGGGTATTATAAATATGATAACCAGGTCAGCGTATTGGCCTATTAAGTGTGCTGCATCCCTAATGAGAGATATTACTAATGAGTAATAAAAATCCGATAGTTAATTGGTTTTGACGTTTTTGTCCTTTTGTATAATTTAAAGAATAAATTGATTTTTTTTGTGTCATTACTTTGAAGGATTTCTTCTCAACTTTCAATTAGTCAGTAAGTGAATGGAAATTTATTTGCTGGTATTTGAACACAATACTGTTCACACAAGAGTCACATATTTTTTTTTTCATTTAAAACTGATGGATGCTTTGTTTGGAAATTGCTTTGAAAGATTGTCGGCTTGAGATTGTGACACAAACTACACTTGTACCTGTTCACCTTGGCAAATGATGTCAACAGTAGTATAAATTCACTAGCTCATTTCTCTTGGAATCAGACACCGAGACATTAGCCGTTTGTTAGTCGTGTGCAGTTAGAGTTGCTCGTCCGCAGTCACTTCATAAACGTGAGTATAGGCCTACCGGTGTACAACTTGGTCACATTCATTAGAACAGAGCCTAGCTATCTGTTTTCCTCCTTTTCTTCCTTTTCTAGTTTCATGTCTGATTCAGACTCTACAGTGTGTCCCCAAAAAACCGATACCCATTTTCAAAAAATTAGAAGAAGTTGTATATGTATTCAGCTATTTGATTTTTAGTCTATTGCATTTACTATCTCGATCACTGGGTAATAATATTCTGACCAAATTTCAATGCAATTCATTCATGCATTACCGAGCAATTACTGATTGTCTTGAAAAGTCCATTTTGCTACCATTACAAATGAGTGACAGTTGTGGTCATCTTAGTGGTGATCTGTTTGTAGTGAATGTGGGTGGCCACATTGATGGGAGATATACGGATCACAACTAAGAATGTTAAGATGACCACCATTGTCACTCAATTGTAATGGTAGCAAAATTGACTTTCCCAGACAATCAGTAATTGCTCAGTGATGCATGAATGGATTGCATTGAAATTTCATCAGAACATGGCCTGGGAGATATTGAATGGAATGCGTTAGACTAAAAATCAAATACCTATACAAATATACAATTTCTTTTTGTAATGTTTTGAAAATGGGTATCGTTTTTTTTTTAGGACACACTGTAGTTGCATGTCTGATTAAGACTCTATTATACAAAAATGTATCTTCACAAAAAGAACGATTTCTTCCTCAGTTAAATAAATTCCCTTGTTGACAGATTGCCTTTATGGTATCCAAACATGTCATCTGCTGTCTTCCTCTTTCTCTATTTCCTAGCTTACGACCCTCATTTGCGGCCTTAATTTGGTAATTAATGATGTATCTCCGTTTGGCGTCATTTTGAGAAAAATTAACGTAAAGATTGAGCCATTGCCTTTTCGTTGTTACAGTTGCCAAGACTACAAAGCTGTCATTTTCTAATGTCCTGCAAACCATGATTTTGTTTTGTTTTGTTATTGTTCATATCGTATGGATATTTTGTGAAAATATTGACATTTTTGTGAAGATACATCATTTTAAATTAAACATAGACCGCTTAAAGGGAGGGTACAGAATTGGTAAGACAAAATACACTTCATAATCACAGATTCACATAAGACTTACACAGTATAATGGTGATGATAGGAGAAAACATCACATGAAATGTTTTTGTCTGAAATGCCATATTCGTTGAGAAATAAATGAAACTATTTTCCGATTGGAATAAATCGCTTCGAAGCGTTTTATTCATTCGTTGAAAATTTAATGTGTACAGTTCTCCGTACACGGGTTTTCACTATTTTCTCGTGACCCAGATGGCTGATTGACCTCAAACTTATACAGGTTTGTCAGTTAAGGTATATGATGGATTACATAATGTGCTTTCACTGTTAGCAACGGTTTTGTCGCAAACACCAGTTCAGAACCATCCCTTTAACAAAAATCTTTATTATGGGGAAATGATGTATGTGTGTACTTAATCACCATATACCGGTACGCATTAATACGGTAAAATGATGTACGTACGAGATACATCATTTTACCGTATTAATTTGCCAGATTTGGCAAGGGATGTACATGTATGTCCGACATACATTATATACTGAGAAAATGTCTCTCTAGATATCTTTTTACGCAAAGATACATTATTCTATCTCTTAAACGCTTTACTTCTCGGGTTTGATATTGTCAGAATCGAAAACAGCGCCCTCACTTTAGTGGGATATGGCTCTAACTCAAATTCGCCTAAAAATCAACTTACATCATTTTACCAAATGACTGATGCCTCGCTCCTCATTCGTATAGTCAGTCTGATTGTGACATATTAGTTTTCCATTTGTTTCCCAGTTCGTTTTCTGTTTGTCTGCTTTTCGTCCGCTGTACAATTTCTAGTTTTTTTTCCTGGTTTGGTATGAATGTCTGGACATGCTTTTGTAAATTTTCTTTAAGCCATGCACTAGCTAAGAACTTGGACTACAATTTATCAGAAAAAAATATTTGTGGAGTATCTTGGGTTTAGTTTACAACTTTCGATTGTTGTCTATATAAAGGGTGCACAAAAAGTAACTTCCGTTGATTTTGACGCCCGACCCCTCTAAATCTAATCGGTTTGGGGTGATATGAGTAGTGTGAGTCTTTAGAGCACATCTTCAGCTGGAGTTTGATACCCTACTTGATGCCAAGGACCCAACACTGTTCAATACACACAGCATTGTTTGTCAAAAGGTACAAAACCAAAAGTTGCTTTTAGGTATACAGTGTGTACATCTGTGCGTAACCCATTGTAGACCCGAACAATATCTCCCTATATGCAATATAGCGCATGGTTATTTTCAACCAGTTTGGTTTTGTACCTTTTGACAAACAATGCTGTGTGCATTGAACAGTGTTGTCTCCTTAGCATCAAGTACGGCATCAAAATGCAGCTTAAGATGTGCTCTAAACACTCATACTACTCATATCACCCCAAACCGATTAGATTTAAAGGGATCGGGCGTCAAAATCAACGGAAGTTACTTTTTGTGCACCCTTTATATCCGAAGACAGGTTGTCCATCGAGACAACAAGAGAAACATTCAGGATGTGCGTTTTGACAATGGCAGCAAGAGCTTGGACTGTGGAGTTATTACGCTACACAATAATAAAGTAAATTCTCGCAATAAAAGATCATATCCAGTACTGCATCATGTATTGACGTGACAACAAAGGACTATAGATTTGTTTGTTTTTTTGTAGTAACAGTACCAGTAGCGTAGACACGTCCTTAGACCTGGGGTCGATTTCACCAAACTCATCGTAACTTACTATTAATCGTAGGACTTTTGATGCATTGAAGCCCTACGTCGGATAGGCCCCCTACGATGGGTTATCCTTCGTAACTCGAGTTACGATCGATCGTAGGGCTTCGTGAAATCCACCCCTGGGGGTATGATCCTGTAGGTGGGTCGTACTTCCATATACGTTTGTGCACAAAATCATCTTTTTAATAAAAAGTGAAAACCGGGGGGGGGGGCGATCTACGCCCATGAACAGTACCGACTCCGGTGTGCAATATTACTGTGACATTTTAATAAGGCCTTTTTTTTCTCTGAGTCCTGAAATATACAAACAAACAACATAATATGGGATGCTTATATATTATGCGTACAGAGGGAAGGGCAGTGCGTACGCCATGCGTAGAGGGGGATGGGTCTGAAACAAAATTCGTGCGTATGTACTTGGACTGCCCACAAGATCGTGGCTTAAATTTCTGTCATAACCGAGATTACAATTATGAACTTCTGTGTTCTCCCAAATAATGAACCCGTTATATTAATTTCCCACTGAGATACACTACTCCCCACCGGCACCACATCATTCAGTTCCTTGCTATGTAGGCATGGGAGTTTGTCTATTATTATTGTGCAGTTAAAAATAAAAGTGTGCAGTTCAGATGAGTGTATGGTTTGAGTGCAAGTTTCTAGTCATTGACCACACCCTCCGATTCAACAATAACATAGCAGAGGGTGGTTTGCAAACAGTAGCCAAGATGTTGCGGTATGCCGCCCAGCCAAGCCAAGCCAAGCCAAGCCAAGCCAAGCCAAGCCATGCCAAGCCAAGCCAAGCCAAGCCAAGCCAAGCCAAGCCAAGCCAAGCCAAGCCAAGCCAAGCCAAGCCAAGCCAAGCCAAGCCAAGCCAAGCCAAGCCAAGCCAAGCCAAGCCAAGCCAAGCCAAGCCAAGCCAAGCCAAGCCAAGCCAAGCCAAGCCAAGCCAAGCCCAAACACAAGCCCAAGCGCAAGCCCAAGCCAAGCCCAATCGCAAGCCCAAGCCAAGCCCAAGCTCAAGCCGAATCACAAGCCCAAGCCAAGCCCAATTGCAAGCCCAAGCCAAGCTAAGCCAAGCCAAGCCAAGCCAAGCCAAGCCAAGCCAAGCCAAGCCAAGCCAAGCTAAGCCAAGGCCAATCGCAAGCCTAAACCAAGCCCAAGCCAAGCCCAAGCCAAGCCAAGCGCAAGCCCAAGGCGACCCTAACTAACCCGAGCCGACTCGAACCGACCGGCGACCCGATCAACAATGCATGTGGATACAATTGTCGGCACTGTCCTGGTACATGTCAGCATCTGGCCAAATTATTCAGTATCAATTGTAGAAGTTTCCTTCCAATATTTATCGATTCTAGATGAATGGAACTTCCATTTACAACACAATATTGTTGTTTTGTTACAAGCGTGAAACGGAAGATCGAGATGGCCGTGAGAATGCTTTTTTTGTCGGCACTGCTGGTTGGTGGTGCTATGGTAGTTTGCTCAGGATGGAGCAAGTCTCAAGTGGAGACTACTCAGGACGCTGTGGTAAGTAGATCCTAATATCACAATCAGTCCACAATTATTAACTGTTGACTTTCGAGATGCTCCCTTCCGCGTCCTCACGAACAGTTTCTTTCATTCAACATTGCATAATCCCAGACTTGTACCGTCTTTTACCATGACACATTTTATATAATTTTTGTTTTAATTTCCTAGTTGTATCTGAGGAAGTATGGGTACTTATCAGCAATACCGTCTGAGGATGAGGCATATCACGTGACTGAAGATGAAATGGAGGAGGCCATATGTCACTTCCAGTACATGTTTAATCTGGACGAAACGTGTAAGTCCATTGTGCGTCACCTGATAATGAGGATTTGGACGTTTTGGGCAATAATTATGTGGTCATTCATTTGGACAGTTGCTGTTTAAAGACTAGTCACTCGCTCCCTGAAACATCATGCTTTTCATATCGGTGCCACAGAGGCTGCATTGTACATAAATACTCATAGCTGCTGGTTGTTACCTTACCATCTTTTGGTTGTAAATCCAGGCTGTTTCTTTCTGAATGGAGACACAAGACAACAACCTTTTCCCAATCTTCAAGATTTCCACAGCAACTCATAAACCAATACCACCTATAGCGGCTGACGAGTCCGAGAACGGACGAAAATGCATTCCCGCTTAATTGCCCAGGTATAAACACACCCATCCAACCCTTTGCTTGGGTACTGTTTGGTTCGGATCGAACATATGCGTTTTGAAATTCACTTTATTTCTCACCATAAAACGAAACCCACTATGTTTTGTTTAAGATAAATAAACACAAGGAAAACCTACTATTCTGAATAAACCCATTGTTTTATTCTTGTCAAACTATAAGTGAGACGTCTCTGGATGGGACAGGGCCACCACTTATCTCATTATTATTTTTTTCTTTCATAATCCAAGGTAAACTTGATGAGAAGACGTTGGCTATGATGAACGTTCCTCGCTGTGGTGTGCCAGATGTGAAAAGTCATGAAATTGGACTCAGGAAGCCAAAGCGATACAATCTTTGGCACAACAAGTGGTCTAAGACTGACATATCTTACAGCATCGAATCATACACCGATGACTTGCCAATAAGTGACGTGAGAGCTGCATTGCATTATGCATTCAACGTGAGTCTCAGCGGCAGTGCACTGCCGTTTATCATCGTTGTATGTTCACCTACCTCGTGTGCGAGGGTGTGCATGGGTGGCATGGGTGGCAAGTGCGTTAGGCACTCGCCTCTCACCAATGTGTCCCGGGTTCGAATCCGGCCTGGGTCATTTATGTGAGTAGAGTTGTGCGTTGGTTCTCTCCTATGCTACGAGGGTTTTTCTCCAGGTGATCCGGTTTTCCTCCCTGCACAAAAATCAAACACTTTCGATCTCAGGTTGTACTCCGTGATCATATATTTATGGTGTGCCGTTAACGCGTCGCATTATTGTTGGCGGCGCATTTTTTTTTTCCGTCGCATTTTTTTTTTTCCGTCGCATTTTTTTTTGGCGGCGCATTTTTTTTTTTTCCGTCGCATTTTTTTTTTTCCGTCGCATTTTTTGTATGCGTCATCACTCCACGTGACTATCACATGATCAGTAATTGTTTAACTTTGAGTGTGGAGGGAAAAGCCAATCATACATGTAGCCGTGTTAAACAAATCAGAAGAGCGGACCAAAATGGTCTAGCCATATGTAAACAAATTGCCGGTTATGTAAATAGTTATAAGGAGTCCTCTTGAATTTCAATTTCTACCTCCATGATAGTGCTAAAAATTGAAAAAAAAAAGAAGCTTATATCAGTGTAATCGAGCCCAGAAAAACTTCAAGCGGCATACAGTTTGTAGTTTGTAGTAGGGGGGGGGGGGGGGTTAAGATAGAAGGTAGGGTTGGGAGAGGGTCGTGGTATAAACGAAGGCAAAGAAATGTGCCCGCACCAGTGTCTAAACAAACTTACGACGCCCCTCCATAACTGCCCCTTTCACACCGGGCCTTACATACAGTTGCGCAGCGTAGGGACTTGTACGCTGCCCATACGCTGCCCTACATACTGTTCCTACGCTACTCTACGCTGGCTTACAAAACAATACGCAGGAGTACGCGAGATGTACGCAAAAACTGAAACATGTTTAATTTGTTCGCGTACGTGGCGCAGAGCACTAGACACCAGGGCCCAATTTCATGGAATCCGTAACCGTTAGCAAAAAATCTTCGCTTACGGTAGCAGAATTTTGTTGGTTACGGTTAGCGTATTTCACGGAAGAGTTTCCTTTTTGATAACGGTAAGCAAGGAATTTGTGCAGAATGCATACGAAGCGCGTTAGCAGAAAATGATCACGGTTACCCTAGAAATTCTTCGCTAACCGAAAGGTCTTGCATACGGATTCCATGAAATAGATTTCGCGCGTAGCAGTGCACGTTAGCACAAAAATAGGCCGTAACGGATTCCATGAAATTGGGCCCAGAAGTTATACGCAGTTTTAACGCAAGTCTACTTAACACTACGCTTCTGTACGCCATGCCTACGCAATAGTACGCTACCCTACGTCTGTTATACGCAACCTACGCGCCTGTACGCAAATAGTATTATGCTGTTATAGGTGTGCGGTGCCTCTGTACTGGGTACGCAACCATACGCCGTCGCACACACATTTTATGCAGGCTCACCTAGAGTACGCAACCTTATTTCGACGTACATGATACGCAACACCACGCAACTCTAAGTAGACCCGGTGTGAAAGGGGCTTATTAAACATGCGGCGGACACAGGGGGAAAGAAACCAGCGGAACTAACATAATTAAGTGTGGAAATCAGTTAATTAACATTCCAACTGAGAAGAACAGGGGTGTTCCTCAGCCTTGTTTTTAGCAACGCCTTGTCAGAAAATATCAATCAACCAGATTTAAATATGTTAACGTAACGCGTTTTGTAAATAATGTTTTAAGCCCTTCATAAAAGAATACAAACAAAGGGCTCAGATGCGCCGCAAAAATGCGCCGCAAAAATGCGCCGCAAAAACAAATGCGCCGAAAAAAAAAAAATGCGCCGGAACAAAAAAATGCGCCGCAAAAAAAAAAAATGCGCCGCAAAAAAAAAAAATGCGCCGCAAAAAAAAAATGCGCCAAAAAAACAATGCGCCGCCAAAAAAAAAATGTGCCGCCAAAAAAAAAATGCGCCGCCAAAAAAAAAAATGCGCCGCAAAAAAAAAAAATGCGCCGCAAAAAAAATATTGCGCCGCAAAAAAACCGCTACGTGTTAACGGCACAAATGGAACACCATACATGTATAATATGGGTTGGTGTGGCTGGATCACGTTGAAGTCGCATCCTTCGCAATTCAGCACCCCAGCTGCCAGTAAGGATGATTAGCCTCCCAAATTATTATTATTATTATATAATTATTGGCACCAATTTTGGTCATCATTCTGGGGCCAATTTCATAAAACTGTTAAGCACAACAATTTGCTAAGCATGACATTTCTGTCTTAATAAAAACAGGGTAAACAACCAAATTTCCACGTGTTATGTATCACTTGTGATTGGTCTTTGGCTGTTGTTCGCTGACCATGAATATCAAATGGAATTTTCAATGGTGGTTTGTTTTATTGGGCGAGACATTTTTGCGCTAAGCACATTTTTGTGCTTAAAGGGAGGGTACAGAATTGGTAAGACAAAATACACTTCATGACCACAGATTCACATAAAAAGTACACAGTATAATGGTGATGATAGGAGAAAACATCCCATGAAATGTTTTTGTCTCAAATGCCATATTCGTTGAGAAATAAATGAAACTATTTCCCGTTCTCTGTAAACGGGTTTTCACTATTTTCTCGTGACCCAGATGACTGATTGACCTCAAACTTCTACAGGTTTGTCAGTTAAGGTGTACGATGGATTACATAATGTGCTTTCACTGTCAGCAACGGGTTTGTCGCAAAAACCAGTTCTGTACCATCCCTTTAACCGTTTTATGAAATTGGCCCCTGATTGGGCCCCACACTAAAGTTACAAGTTCATCTCCCATAAAAATACCCCCACTTAGTAACAAACTGGGGGTTATTTGGGTTGAATCGAACCAGCGATCACTCAAACGCCGTGACGGAACTGTAACAACTGAGCTTTCTACCCCCTAGACTGGTTCTCGTCCCAATATATAAAATATATTTTAGGGACAAGTTGGTAGCAGTACATGAACGATCCTGAATGGGTTTGCAAAAGCAAAAAGATTTATATTTACATATATGATGTTGAACACTTTTGGGGATTTGGGGATATCAAGACAACGGAGGCAACGGGAACCAGTCTATCAAGCCCTATTATGTTGGTGGTGTTCCTAATAGTCAATTATCTTTATTCGTTTGGCTGTCAGAAACCATGAAACCACTAACATACCGCTATATCCCAAGGATCATTTTAAGATACGTGAAATGATCATCAAATAACCACAGGGGATTTGAAGTCATTGAAAATTTGAACAAAGAAAAATTAATAACAAACAATAAAAACATTCATAACATATTCAATAGGCTAGCCGCAAGAAGGCGTTTACCCAAGCAACTTCACATAATCCTTTATTCATGCCTGCAGGAATTATTCAGGCTGATTCAGGTCGATCTCCTACTGGTAGAACTTTCACCGTTCATACGCACTTTGATTATTATAAGTTCTTATTCAAACACTGCAGTAATACTCCTCCTCGGGTTGGTCTAATATCATTCGATTTATTTTCACCCTTGTAGCTTTGGGCAGAAGCGAGTAATATAAACATGTACGAGGATGGGGCTGGTGCTGACATCACCATCAATTTTGTCACCGGAGACCACGGTGACGGTGACGCCTTTGACGGTCGGGGCGGCGTCCTGGCTCACGCCAGCTTTCCAGAGGGGGGGATAGTGCATTTTGACGATGACGAGATCTTTGGAATGCCGCCACTGACACCAGTTGGTGAGTCAAACAACAAAAAACGATGACGATGATCATGTTGACGACGACAATGACCATGACAATGACGACTGGCAATTCAACTTTAATTTTCGGATAATTTGAAAGCGCAAAATAATAACAAAGGACCAAATTATATACTCGATCAAGAACAGAACAATACAAGTAGATATAAGAGAAGAAACAGTAAACATACACACGTGATAACTTCATCTAGATGATAATATTTAAATATACATGATAATTAACTAAGTCTTGTCGCACTTTCTTTCAGATACCAATTTGATCTATCTAGCTGTTCATGAGTTCGGTCACAGCCTGGGCCTAAATCATTCGGGAGATAGAGAAGCGGTGATGTATGCCTACATAACATCCAAATTAAACTGGCAAGGGCAGCTTTCCATGAACGATATCGCTGGTATCCAAGCCCTTTATGGTGCACGAGACTAGTATATTTATTCAACAAACAAAAGGGACTTGTTTTGTTTTGCGGTTTTTAGTCAATCATGTCAATGTTTTACTTTTTGGTCAAAATATTGAAGCCTAAATAATGACGGGAACAGTTATTTCTTACTTGGTTTTTCATGCAAAACTTTACATGTGATTTTCTCCTAATTTTTCTTCCAAGATTTGTGTGACCTCCAATACTCTTCCCGGTCCTACGGCGTCGTGTGAATATCATTACCCCAAGTGTTATATACCATTGGAAAGCTCTTTTTATGCTGAATTCAAAAATACCAATATCTCCATTTTCCAAAAAATCCGACTTTAAGCTCATTTTGTCGTGACAGGTCACAATTTGGCAAGGAAAATCCATTTTATTCTGTGAATCGTTATCAACATAAAATTAATAATAATAAAAATTAATAACTCGTTTTAAATTTAAATGTTTAGTAGATCGATAAAACGTCATAAGCCACAAACAAAATCATGCTCCAGTAATAAGCCTCATGCCAACACTACCTGGTCCAAAATATCTACAAATTGATAATTCTCGTTTGGGTTTCAGCGCAGCATTATTTGTCACAAATACTAAATATATGTGGACCTTAATAAACTTATTCAATCATTCTATATTTCAAAACTAATAAACTACAATTCATTATACTCAAAGCAACATTTGTTCAGTTTTGTCATATTTGATTTGTTCTAAATGCTTGATCAACAGAACCATGTTAAACTAAACATTTAAGTGTTCGTGGACGAACACGGAGCTGTGCCGACTTATTTGATCAGATTTTTACGTATATTTTATTATTAACCATTGTAAGAAATCAATCAATTATAAGTACCTTTAAATAGAAAATACAAATTTAGAATTTGATGAAATCATGATGACTTCATAAACTTCATGTCACAACCTCCATGTTCATCCTCTCATACTTTCTTTCATTTCAGCCTCATGAGGGCGCTATGCAAATTGTGGACACAACACGTCATAATGACGTCATGGTCACTTTCGTAGTAGCATGCACAACTACATGATGTAGCAAAGCTTTTGCAAAAAGAATCATGTCCGTAGCGATTGAAGTTCTCGAGATATGCTGCAAACAATATCAATTATCCAGATTACCACATAATTTATCTCGCCAAGTCGACTGTTGGAGTGGTAAAAGTCGTCTTGTCTCAATAATTATATCAACGAGATGACTGTTAAGAGAAACGAAAAGTCAACTTATCCTGATAATTTATCTGGCCAAGTCAAGTTAGTGCATCTAAAATGTCGTCTTATCCTGATATTTAGCCTCAGTTTTATTAAGACGTCTTTACAAGGTAAACTATCAGGACAAATCGACTTCTTTCTTTCAGTAAGTCGTCTTGGCGAGATAAACTATCAGGATATGTCGACTTCTTAGTTTCTACTAAGTCATTTTCCTACACTTTTTATCTCGATAAGTCGACTTTTAGGGCTAAATAAGTCGACTTGGCGAGATAAATTATGTGGTTATCTGGATAAGTGTAATGGCACTTGTGAGCTCCGTATAATTTGTCTGGCCAAGTCAACGAAGTGTATCTAAAAAAAAAAGTCGTCCTATACTGATAGATACATTATCTCGATAAGTCGACTTAAGGCCTAATGAGTCGACTTGGCGAGATATAAACTAATATGTGGTTATCTGGATAAGTGGAATGGCACTCGTACAGCTCCGTACTTTTTAGATGCACTTCGTTGACTCTGCCAGATGAATTATCAGGATAAGACGTCCTTTTAGATTCGCTTCGTTGACTTGGCCAGATAAATAAAAAAAAGCGTCTTTTTGTTTTCCCTAAAACTCATCTTGTTCAGATAATTATAGAGACAAAACGACTTTTACCACTCAAAAGTCGACTGAGTGGCGAGAAAAATATTTATGTGGTCATCTGGATAAGTGGAATGGCACTCGTGAAGCTCCGTAATAAACAAGGGGGCGCAGACAAAACTGCCCAATGAATTAAAACGCATTCAGACAGTTAAACTGTTGTCAAAACAGCAATCGTTTTAATTGAATGACAACATGACTCAATTGATTATACTGTTAATTGGAAAAAAAATTAAATTTTAGGCCTAGCTCTATATGCAAAGAGAGCGGGGCGAAGCGTGTAAACTACGAGACATCACACGTTTAAACGGGAATTCAAACTTAGCATATCCAAACAGATTCCCAAATTTCAACGAACTAAATATTAAATAATTTTTTTTAAATGATTTTGTAAGTCTAACATAAGTTATAAGTCATTGAAAAGTGAACAAAGAAAAATTGACTGGAGCGGGATTCGAACCGGCGACCTCCTGAAGACCGTACAGGCGCTCTACCAACTGAGCCATCCAGCCCTATGTTGGTGGTGACCCCAATAGTCAACTATCTTTGTTCGTTTGACAGTCAGAAGCCATGAAACCACGCACACACCGCCACACCCCAGGGATCGTTTCAATGATACACGCAACAATGCTGCAACCTGGGAACGGCACATGGGGGATCACTCAAAGAGGATACGGCTTTTTAATTAATATATTCGTGAAATAACCACAAGGGAAACTGACTGGGTTATTTTAAGTCATTGAAAAGTGAACAAAGAAAAATTGACTGGAGCGGGATTCGAACCGGCGACCTCCTGAATACCGTACAGGCGCTCTACCAACTGAGCCATCCAGCCCTATGTTGGTGGTGACCCCAATAGTCAACTATCTTTGTTCGTTTGACAGTCAGAAGCCATGAAACCACGCACACACCGCCACACCCCAGGGATCGTTTCAATGATACACGCAACAATGCTGCAACCTGGGAACGGCACATGGGGGATCACTCAAAGAGGATACGGCTTTTTAATTAATATATTCGTGAAATAACCACAAGGGAAACTGACTGGGTTATTTTAAGTCATTGAAAAGTGAACAAAGAAAAAATTGACTGGAGCGGGATTCGAACCGGCGACCTCCTGAATACCGTACAGGCGCTCTACCAACTGAGCCATCCAGCCTATGTTGGTGGTGACCCCAATAGTCAACTATCTTGTTCGTTTGACAGTCAGAAGCCATGAAACCACGCACACACCGCCACACCCCAGGGATCGTTTCAATGATGCACGCAACAATGCTGCAACCTGGGAACGGCACATGGGGGATCACTCAAAGAGGATACGGCTTTTTAATTAATATATTCGTGAAATAACCACAAGGGAAACTGACTGGGTTATTTTAAGTCATTGAAAAGTGAACAAAGAAAAATTGACTGGAGCGGGATTCGAACCGGCGACCTCCTGCAGCATTGT
>OZ020265.1:7682783-7753527 GCA_963971285.1 Astropecten irregularis | reverse complement strand
TCCGAGGTCCTTTGAGAAGGTTGCGGCTTCTGATCTTCAGACATGTCAGACTTCATGGTACTTGGGACCTGTGAGCAAAGGTGGTTGAGAACTTAGTAGGGCTGGTGCGTGCTTACAAGTTAGTCTTGGTTCATGACTATGTTATTACTCGAACGTACAAACCGATTACCCGCACTGAATCGCACGCACGTTCGTATACGTGTACATAAAGGCCTCTCTCAAACACAGTCTTGGGAATCCTGTAAAATCTGCGCATGCGTTACGTTTGAATCAGGCACAGCCTATTATTTACATACACGCACATGTCCATGCACCATGGCTTCCACACCCTGTGTGCAGGTTATCATACTGTTATGTATTGATTGTCAATACTTGAACATGTGCCTTCCAGGTGTATTCAACAGTGTGTCATGGAGACGACGTAGTGCGCTCATGTTTAATGAGGTGCGCGCATGCAACTTAAGGTCCTTCCAGGATTCCCAAGACTATGTTTCAGACATGTCAGAGAGGCCTTTATGTACATGTACATACCTGCGTGCGGGTATAGCGCTCCGCACTTACGCTAAAAATAGCAACGGACCTCAGACAAACATTGCAAACATGCACACGTGCGTGGGTGTGCGCGTGCATGCACACTACGCATGTGAGACAATGTTTGTCTGACATTCGGGGATTTTGTGACGTCATTAGTGTGGAGCGCTATTGGTTTGTAATTGTACGTTCGTGTAATAATATAGTCGTGAACCAAGTCTACTCAGGCTTACATGTACCATGGAGATTTTTCATCGGGTCGTCAATGGAATTCTCCTCGAAGGAAGGACATTGTCGTTATGGCGGTACGTAGTTAGGCTACAGAGTACAGTGTTCAGTGTTAGCTTTGTTAGCACTAGCAATTAGTAGCAATGCCAAGAACAAGCAGTCTCTAGTAGGCCTATGGGCCTTATGTTTGTTTCGGACGAATCCCGCGGATCCGGATCCCATTTTAGCGTACCCTGCATAGGAGAAGGATCCCAAAATATCTGATCCTTTGCGTGAAACAAACAGGCCCTAGCACTAGCACTTAGCAGGCTAACTAACAAAAAAATAGCCTAATTCAAAAGTATCGTTAAAGTTTACAATGCAAACGTGATGATGATCAAATGACACATGACAAATACAAACCAATAACTTGCACACGTTTATAAATGCAAATTGAAACTACATCTAACGCTACACACTGATTTTCCACACAGAAAATTACCGTATTAAAATCAGGATGCAAACTCGGCAAGGATGTACCGAAGCCAGAGCCAGATGATGCCGCCCATGATGGCAGTTTCGTTACACAAACATCTGGCCTCCATTTCAATTCCAACTGCCCCGAGTTTCTAGTATTTTTCTCGACCAAAACACCGCCAAAAGTTCGCCTTACCCGTCGCTTTTTCTTGGGCACTGGGCTGATCGCCTCCATCTTGGCAACAGGATTGGTTTTTGAGGATCTTGGCATGATTTTAGGGGTAGATTTGTAGAATTCTGCGGTGCCAAGCATTGTTAATAAACACTCACTTTATATTTACGATGCATACAATTCTGCATGTTATGTAATTTCGCGCGAGCGCTATTCCATAACACGCGCGAAACTATAATGGCTACGTTCTAAGTTAATGGCTATGGCTAGATTAACCATGCACTCGTGCACGTATCTGGTGCAAGCCGCAAACAAGACGCAGCCATTTATTGGCACAAGTCGGCCATTTGGCAACTCGACTCACGATTGATCAACCTCGACTTCAGAGACGTGTACAGTAATAGGAAAACATGGCTGCGCAAGATTTTGACCGTGGAGAACGAGGTTTACATAACTCGACCGTAGAGGCAGATGTACTTGCTCGACTGCCAGATGATTCTGCCGTAGCCTTTTGTCGAGACGTTTGTGGGAGGCAAACCAAATTCCTACTGTAGTTTGTGATCGACGCGCTACGACCCAGTAAAATCATAGTGGAAGTAATTATAATAATAATAAAGAGACATGGAAATATTAATGGAATGGGCTCAACAGCCCGCCGTGCCAGGCTGTCCGAGGGGATATGCTATGAGCCCACGTTTTTTTACGGAGCTCCCGGCCACGATCGGGTGCCATTCCACTTATCCAGATAAACCACTTTAAAGGTAGTCCATTGTGTATCATATTTTTGTAAGAAACCAAACATGTATAACTATAGGATATGAAAATGGTGGTGATCGAACCATGGTACTGAAACATACCATGAAAATGTTTCCGCTTGAAATGGTGTATTTATCAATTAGTAAAACAACGACCGAAAATATTTTGATCTTTTAAAACATCAAATATAAAGGAGTCTGTTTTTTTCTGTTTTCTCAAAAAGTGGGCACCGTATGTGACTGAAATTTTCACAGATGACTGTTACTATATATCTGTCTTTACTTTGATAAAAACCAAAGTATGATATTACCTTTAAGCAAGTCGAATTTTAATATTAAGCCCTAAAAGTCACTTGAGATATCCGTGCAAGATGTCAGTGGTTAAAGGTAGTAACATACTTTGGTAACATACCAAAACAGAGTTTTTCACATAGGCCTATTTGCCTATAACTTACAGGATATAAAGATGGTGATGGTAGATATTAACATACACCGTAAAAATTGTTCTGCCTAAAATGCTGTATTTATCAAGAAAAGAGTAAAACAACGACCGAATAACTGTTTGATCTTTAAAAGATCAAAAATATCACAGAAAATACCATGGCCGTTTTTAACTGTTTTCTAAAAAAGTGGCCACCGTATGGGACTGAACATTTCACAGATGATTGTTTTTGTATCTTCCTCGATATTTTTTGCCCATGAATCTGTATTTCTTTCAGAAAAACCAAAGTATGATATAACCTTTAAGCAAGTCTTATGATTAAGCCCTAAAAGTCAACTTTTTTAGATAATTAAATTTTATCCGTGCAGATGACTTGTCAGTGGTTAATACTATAGTCGAATACATTCCCCGATCTTGCCAAGATGACGTACTGAAAGAATTGGAAGTCGAGTTGTCCTGAGTCATGAGAAAAGTTGAACTTGTAAGCCAACTTAATAAATGATGCACTCTTACGGAGCTCCACGAGTGCCATTCCACTTATCAAGATAAAATAACGACATAATGTATCTCATCTCACCAAGTCGACTTATTAAGCACAAAAGTCGACTTGTCGAGATAGTTTATTCATAGAAGATGACTCGTGCAAAGTTCATTCGTACAAGATGACTATTGAAAACTAAGATGTCTACAAATATCCTGAAAATTTTTCAAGCCAAGACGATCGACTTAATTACTGAGAGGCAACTTGTCCCGATAGTTGACTTGTAAATGAAAGACGACGCAATAAAACTGAGGTTATTTATCAGGATAAGACGACTTCCGTCGTTGACTTGGCCACTAAATAATCGGATAATTATGTCAACTTTTCGTTTTCCCTAAAAGTCATCTTGTTCAGATAGACAAGACGACTTTTACCACTCCAAAAGTCGATTTGGCGAGATAAATAATTATGTGGTCATCTGGATACTGATTGGAATGGCACCCATTAAGCTCCGTAGAAAACAGGTGGCACGGACATCATGAGTTAAAAACGCATCCAGGCAGTTATAAACTATTGTCAAAACAGCAATCGTTTTATTGAGTTACCACATGACTCTTGATATTGTTCATCGACAAAACAAAAAATATTAGGCCTAGATCTATGCAAAGAAAGCAGGGCGAAGCGTTGAAACTACAAGATATGATACGAAAGGGGGGCATTCATACTTAGCATATTAAAACAAATTTCACAGATTTAAACGAACTAATAATGATCAACATTCCGTTGATTGAAGGTACAGAACAGGATTGGTACAACATACCTTAACAAAAATGTTCACATAATTATAAATTCCAGGGTATGAAGATGGTGCTGGTAGAAACATACCGTTAAAATAAAATTATTTCCGCCTAAAATGGTGTATACATAAATTAGTCAAACAAAGGCCGAAAACAGTTTTGATCTCGGGGTAAGATCTAAACCATTCTTTATGTTTTATATGAAAAATTGAGTCGTTTTTTTTTTTTGGCAATTCAGATGTCCGATTGAGCTCAGACAAAGCGTGCTGTTCTGTGACCTTTACTAAACATGTAGCCTATTATACCTTTAATGATTCTTTATACGATGCCTTTCTACGGAAAATAAAAAGTCATGTGAACGGAAATCATGGACGTTTTTCACTGCATGTTTTACCAAAAATTTAAAGTGGGCACCGTAGTGGACTGGGAATGTCACAGCATTTTTCTTTACTTTGTTTTAACTCATGAATATTAATTTCTTTTACCAATAATACGTACTGTCGATAAGGGAACTTCATCCTAAGTTTACGAAATTCTAAAAGATTTAATTACAAAATTTGGTTCGCTCCTAATATATAATAATTCTTAAAACACCGATGCTAAAACAATATTGCAATTAAATAAATACGCATTCATTGCGAATTGAATAAAATGAAAATTATTAAATTAGAGAATAATTATATTACACTTTCTAAAATAATGTAACATACCCGAAAAGTGAACATAGAAAAAACATTGACTGGAGCGGGATTCCAATAAACGACCTCTGGAATACCACACCGGAGCTCTACCAACTTAGCTACCCAGCCGTCACTTTTCAATTCAGTCAGTTCCCCTTCGTAGGTAATATCATGCACTTATATGGTTTCGTTATTTTTAATGCAATATTTAATGCAATTTCATTTTGTATTTTACCCATCAATTGAAAAAAAAAGTACAAAGATTTGCAACCTACACTAAAAAAAAATGCGTAACCATTATTGACTTAATAATGGTCACGTGATCATAAGCTATGATCACGTGAGTTCCCATTGATGTCCATTACGAACTATAGACCTTTTTTTTCAACGTCACAGCCCGTGTTTTTGCTCAACCAAGATGACGAAAACTATGGAGAACCATCAAAGCCAGGCATAGAAATAACCACAATTTGAGCACAACGTTTCATAAACAGTAAAAGGTATTGCTGAATATAATGGAAACAGCACAAGCGATGATAGTATACATACATACTATGTATAGTACATGACTGTATGGAAATAATTGCTAAAACGTTGAAGCTAGTCACGCCGTCTGTCAAAAAGGAAAATGATTGCAACATTTGGCCGCCCATGCCAACCATGAGCCTAATTATGTTTGTTAAATAAAAGAAAGGTCTATTGAACGAATGGGAGACTTTTGATAACCGGTCTTCAAATAAACTGCGCCCGCGCCCCACCAACAGCGCAGGCGCAAAACAACGCGCGCAAGCTCACAATATTGCGTGCGCGTGTGCTGCTGACTTGAAGACCGGGGCCCAATTTCATGGAATCCGTTACGGCCTATTTTTGTGCTTATGTGCACTGCTACGCGTGGAATCTATTTCATGGAATCCGTAAGCAAGACCTTTCGGTTAGCGAAGAATTTCTAGGGTAACCGTGATCATTTATTTCTGCTAACGCGCTTCGTATATTTGCATTCTGCAGAAATTCCTTCCTTACCGTTCGTGAAATACGCTAACCGTATCCAAAAAAACTCTGCTACCGTAAGCAAAGAATTTTTGCTAACGGTAACGGATTCCATGAAATTGGGCCCGGTTCTCAAAAGTCTCCCATCATTGTGTACTCGATGTTTTTTTCTAGCAGCCAATCACCTCAAAGCGCATGCTGCAGTGGCTGTTCCACTTAGTGGGTAGAATACGAATGAATCTGGTGTGCAGCGCAGTTGGGAATCTAGTGGTCACGGTACTGCCCTCCTCGATGTTACCAGGGAACTGCATGCAAAATAGAAATAAAATTAAAAAGACTTGAATTCAATTTTTTCAATTTTGGGGGCATAGGTGGCAAGTGCGTTAGGCACTCGCCTCTCACCAATGTGGCCCGGGTTCGAATCCGGCCTGGGTCATATGTGAGTAGAGTTGTGCGTTGGTTCTCCCACGAGGGTTTTTCTCCAGGTGATCCGGTTTTCCTCCCTCCACACAAAAAAATCAAACACTTTCGATCTCAGGCTGTACTCCGTGATCATAATGAGTTGATGTGGCTGGCAGCCAAGGGCGCCCATGAAAGCCTGCTACTCGATCACGTTGAAGTCGCATCCTTCGCAATTCAGCACCCCAGCTGCGAGTAAGGATGATTAGCCTCCCAAATTATTATTATAATCAAACAAACTCCATTGTGCGGAGGGATCATGGTTATGCACATTCAAGAATCATCGTAAACAGCTCTCAAACACACTTTACATTTTTGATATGGGTGCTAAATAAAAAGTATATGATTCCAAATGGACCTTTCTCACAATTAAACTGGAAAGACAATTCCAGAACTGAGCAACCCTTATTTCCAAAGCCTTTACAAAAGTGAGCAGTACTCAAAATAAGCATGAATTATGTCTGGACTTTGGGTGTCATATGAAAGTTGGGTGCAAAGCTTTCCATAACTTTCCCCCTAAAATAATATATTTGTTCATTAAGCAGCTATTTCAAAGGTGATTTTCTTGACACCCTGCAAAGGCCCAAATGTAGGCATAGTATTCTATATCTTCTTCCTTTTCCGTTAGACTGTTATAACCATGGGCGTAGATCCGGGGGGGGGGGGCTAGGGGGGTTGCAACCCCCCCAGGTTTTCACTTTTTATATATATAAAAAATGATTTTGTGCACAAACGTAAATGGAAGACCGACCCAACTACACGATCAACCCCCCCAGGTCTGAGGACGTGTCTACACTACTGGTTATAACTGTGAAAATTTTCACCTCCATGATACTGTCTTGAACAAAGATAATATAATTGCTACGCGCAAGATGGATAACTGACCATAGGTCGCGTGGTAATCTGTATGGAGGTCGCCATTCTACATACAAATTAAACACGATCCGCCATTTTGTGTGCAAATAGCGAGTAGTTTGTACACGGGACGTATGGGAGCTGGAAGAATTTTCAAAGAAAATGAGAGTGTTAGGTAAGATTTTGGCCCGGATTCGATTAAAACTTATTGTTTATTGTAAATAGAAATATTTGACATTGGTGTGAAGCAGCTGAATATGAAAATTAACGGCGATTTTTGGTGGTTTTCTGGACCTACTTTTACAACTATCGCACACATCGCTCATATCATCTCCGTACATGGAGCGCGCGCCACGGCGCCCATGGCGACTACACGTTTCAGGGAAAGTTCCCCATCTTGCGCCTAGCGCTATATAATCTTTGGTCTTGAATACAATAATTTGTAGTGCATTTGTCATGAGACAGTGCGCAGACAGACCGGTCGGTTGTACAACTTAAAAATTCACCAGGAAAGAATAACAAAATAAAATACTTCGTTCATGGTAATTTTTTTTATCAGAATACCTAATTTTTATACAATGTTTTGTCATGTATGACGAAATGCATATAATTTTGTATCAGTATATGCAGAAAATGTAAATAACACTGACCGTGAGAGCAGTCCCATCTTTAGTGGTCATATGATCCCACGACTGACCATCTTCGCTATGCGCCACCTGGTACTTCGTCACTCGTTGGTGACCATGTCCATCTTCCCCACGGCCTTGAGTGATGAGTCCAGTGATGGTGACTGTGGTGGTGAAGTCAACTTGAAGCCAGGGAGTGACGTCACCGTCAGCCGCAGCCCATGCAGCTGCATAGCCTGCTCATCCAGGGAGTTAAATCGAAAATTGATTACATGTATACGTAGTATCATACTTTGGCAGCATACCGAAACAGAAATCTTCACAGATTTACCTATAACTCGGTATAAATATGATGATCGTAAAAACGTACAGTGAAAAGTTTTCTGCTTGAAATGCTGTATCTATCTTTTAAAGATTAAAAATAAAAGAGAAAATAATTAAGAAATACTGTGCCCGTTTCACAGTTTTCTCAAAAAGTGGGCACCGTATGGGACTGAAATTTTCACAGACGACTGTTATTGTATCTTCCTTGATATTTTAACCCAATCTGTATTTCTCTGACTGAAGAATGATATTGCCTTTAGACAGAAGAGTGAGAAGGGGGGTGGGTTTGTTAGTATTGTCTTTGGTTTAGGGGGTATTTGTTTGTTTGTTTTGTTACATCTAGCTTAGCTGTTAATCCGACTGACCCAATTTCGCTTCTAATTGTTTCAGACGTCGAACTTTCTATGTACTTAATTCAAATCTTGTCTTTCAATTACTACGGCGCGGCGCTGGAACGCCTGTCTGAATCGGGGGTATATTAGCATTTGCTTATACTGAAGCGAGATCAAGCTTCATAACATCAAGCTCCAAAACGAAAAAATAGTTTCACCTTTTCTTACGTCTTTCTCGATTTCAGCAAGAGCCTGACGTTTATTTAAAGGGTCTATGCAATGGGAATATTATGGCTTGAACATGTGCCAATAAAAAAACTGTACATGGGGACTGTGATTTTACCCACTTCCTCACTTTGGTTCAGGGTAAAAAAACAGGGTTTTTTTTATTTCTATATTCATGAGCAAAACTGTGATGTCATCTGGGGAACTGAGAGCAGTAACTCAATTGATTTGTGCACAAAAAGGTGCGGTTGTTTAATAGGTTTTCCGACAGACCTTTTCCTTCTCAATGGGTTTTATTTTGCCAAAATATGTTCCTTTCACTCAACTGGTGGTGCAATTTTTTTTACCAAACCATTTCTTTAGGTCAAGTTTGCCTCTTAATTTTGTTTATGTTTTTTCATTATATTGTTGCTGTTGGTTCCCTACATGAGTAAGCGTGAACATCCCCCGTTTTACAAAGCCATTAAAAAAAATGCTGGTTTGAAACCAAAATAAGACTTGCCATTCATTATTTGTCAGTATATTCTCTGTATGAAGGCAATACAATTACCTGACTGAAAAAAGCACTTCAGGAACCCTTTAAAACATCATAATATTGATATATCATTTTGTGTTAATTCATTTATACTTGGACGTAAATAAATAAATGCACGTACCTTGGGTATTGAGCCGTGCCCTGGCCGGTCCATGACCTACCCTTTTGTTCCAAAAAGATGAAGCTGTAATGCTGTCATCCGGGATGCGTCCATCCTCCATACCAAGAGGTTCCTCCTTCGAGCACTCAACTGCACCTGTCATGTTATCAAACCAATCAATTAGTAAGACAGTGAAGATGACTTCAAATAATTATTACCAGTATGAACCAAAGTAATGGAAAACTAAAGTGAAAGATGTTACTAAAATTACTAAAAGGTAGTATCATTCTTTGGTATGAAACCAAAACAGAAATGTTCACAGATTTACGTATAACTTACAGGGTGTGAAGATGGTGGTGGTAAAAACATACAGTTAATTTTTTCCGCCTGAAATAGTGTATTCAGAAATGTGTAAAACTACGACCGAAAATCTTTTTGATCTGATCTTTTAAAAGATCAAAAATAAAAGAGAAAAGGCTTAAGAAATACTATGGCAGTTCTTCACTGTTTTCTCAAAAAGTGGGCAACGTATGGGACTGAAATTTTCACAGATCACTGTTACTGTATCTGTCTTGATATTTTAGCCCATGAATCTGCATTTCTTTGATAAAAACAAAAGTATGATATTACCTTTAAAGGGTCTGTGCAATATGAATATTATGGCTTGAACGTGTGCAAAACGCAGCTGTATCATGGGGCCTGTAATTTTACCCACTTCCACAACTGTTAACAGCAAGTTTTTGGTTTGTATGCTAATTAGAATTTCTATATTCATGAGCAAACCTGTGATGTCATCTAGGTAACTGAGAACAGTAACCTAATTGAATTGTGCACACAAAGTTGGGGGTTGTTTTATATATTTTCTGAGAGACCTTTTCCAAATATGTTCCTCTCACTCAACTGGTGGTGTAATTTGTTTTGCCAAACCATTTCTGTGGGTAAAGTTTGCCTTTTCAAGTTTTATATTTTTGCTGTTGGTTCCCTACATGAGTATGCATGAAAATCCCCCATTTTGTAAAGCCATTCAAAAGAAAACCAAATGCTGGTTTGAAACCAAAATAAGACTTGTCATTCATAACCTGTCAATACATTCTCTGTATAAAGGCAATAAAATAACCTGACTGAAAAAAAGCACTGCAGGAACCCTTTAAACTCACCAGCGCAGTTGAGCCACTTCTGGATTTGTGTCCGATTATCGGTATGCAGAAAGCTGTCATAGTACTTGACTTTGAAGGGTCTTTGAGGGGTGTAATTGTTAACCCCGCCCACTCTAACCTCGGTGCACTTACAGGGGTCCTTTACAGGGATAACCCAGCGGTACTTGTTAGAGGCCGGGTCAGGCTCCTGCCCGATGATGCAAAGCATGGCTTCAAACAGAAAATTGAAACATTTGAACATTACATTTCCAAGTAGGCCCTACGACTTGTAGGAGATCTAAAATTCAGACAAAAAAAACCCAATCAATCAATCAATGGGAGCATGCGCAGTGGCAGCGCGTTGCCGCATCTACCTTCGAGTGGTACTCCTTCGGTCTTCTTATGGCCATCCCCCAGGCAGCCATGTGATCCATCCCCATCTCAGCAAAATAACAATCCATCTGACACAGCCACGTGTCATGTGGACGCCCCACTGGGCCAGCGCCAGTTGGTGCCAGTTCGCGTCAAAGATTATGCGATTGGCGCGTAGTGGCGCAACTTGGCGCGCGCCATTACATTCCAGTGGATTCCAATAGGCGGATTGTTTGCGCCATTTGGTGCCACTTGGTGGATACTTCGCGCTGATTGCTCGATGCAAGTGGCGCGACAAAAATTTCTAACATTTTGAAATTTTCTTGCCGCCAAATTCAATTTTTTGGCGCCGTTACGGGCCACCACGAGCCAGTTGGGAGGCAGTTTGAGTCACTGCACGCCACTAGGCACCTTATTGGCGACACTAGGCGCCACAGCAAATTGCATTGGCGCGAACTGGCACCAACTGGCGCCGGCACAGTGGACTCCTAGCATAGAGAGAAATTCGCCTGGCAGGGTCGCTCGCAGGGAATCTAGCCACATGATCGTACATACGCATCTGGCGCTCATGTATCATGCAGAGGTAATAGGTCTCATCTGGCTCTCTCTGAGTAACCTCTCATTAGGCACATGGTCCGACCAGCGGTACCCAAGGATACTCCTCAGAGACCCACTACCGAAGACATCGAGTTGCCTCCCCAGGCCTCAGTCAAGGTCCATGTCTCACAACCGCAGAGTATAAGACAGGCAAGACCAGTGATCCGAAGACCCGAATCTTTGTCCTCTTGCATAGATATCGCAAACGCCATACAGACCGGTCCAGTGAGTCCATCACTCCACAAGCACTACCAATCCGCGTGTTGACTTCATGATAACAGCTTGCAGTGAAATGGATATCACTGCTGAGATAATTGAACTCGGCAGTGGGAGACTTTGGAGAACCGGGTCTTCAAGTCAACAGCGCACGCGCACGCAATTGTGAGCATGCGCGTGTTGTTTCGCGCGTGCGCTGTTGTGCGTGCACGTGCGCTGTTGACTTGAAGACCGGTTCTCCAAAGTCTCCCATTCCACATTCTCATCACATACGGGGACTGACTGAAGAGCATCTCCCAAAGAGTCATTGAAAACTACAGATTGAATTCGTTCATGAATGGGAAAAATTTCTTGTGTCTCGCAGTGCATGCAACAATTCCCCTACAGTACATTGCATCATGATTGTGGGATTGTTCAAAGTAATGGAAGCACAATCCCTTTGATTTCATTACTAATGTGGACTACTGTTAAACCATTAGCTATTTGATTCTAACATGAAGACAATATTACATTCAATATCTCCCTTCACCAAATGAAACACTCTTACCTTGAAGTTTATCAGTGAGCATTGCCAACACAACAAAACCTAACATACGCACAAACACTGCCATTTCATATGCACGTCCACTGGAGATAGTTACAAGATCAGACTAAATGAACTTGTCCCTATTGCAACTAGCTCAGTCCCTTGAATGTCAGAAACACGTTACTTAAGGGAGAATATATCCAATAGCAGAATCGGCTCCCATGGTGATGATAAACAAACTGATGCCAGGTTAATTAAAGTTTTGAATAAACATACCAATATCGATGATTGCTTTGACTGGTTCATATTGGGCATTTGAAGAAGAATACATCAAACCGAAATGTCATTACATAGAGTCGGTATATATACTTCAAACAATATTTAGGTTTAATATGTCCACCAGAAAGGCTGTTATATTAGAAAACTGCATTTTGTAAATCAACACAATACTACTGACTGCAGCAATGAAAACTACACTTGTTTTGAGCCAGTACAGCGTCGCTTAAAAAACTGTACCACGTTGTTTTTGTTGACATCGTCAACATGGATTGTGATGACTTTATTGCAATTTTCTGACTTGCATTTTTAAAACTAGATGACTGGTATTGAATGCTGTCTACCTATAACTTATTCTCTCCGTGCTGAAGTGTGAAGAAAGCGAATACATACTACCCAGGCGATTGTAAATGTTGATCTCATGAAACCTATAATAGTAAGTTGACAGTTTTATAATATCATCGTATCCAACCAAATAACGACGAAATAACTTATACAGTGTACAAGTACATGTAAATAACAAATAACCCACAATCAGTGCTTAGGGAGACTTTTCCATATTAAGCCCTTATTCTAAACTGAACCCCTCTTTAACCCCTTATTTAGAAACTCAGCTGATCCAAACGTATAGACAAAGGTTTTACAGCTACAAGGAAAAGGAACAATATATAACTTGTTAAAAATAGCTTTCGAAAATTTCGTTTAAAGGTAGTATCATACTTTGGTTTTTGTCAAAGAAATACACATTCGTTGGCAAAAATATCAAGGAATATACAGTAAAATTAATCTGTGAAAATTTCAGTCCCATGCGGTGCCCACTTTTTGAGAAAAGAGTGAAAAACGGCCACGGTATTTCTTAAGTCTTTTCTCTGTTACTTTTGATCTTTTTAAAAGATCAAAAAGATTTCCGGTCGTTGTTTTACTAATTTCTGGATAAATACACCATTTCAGGTGAAAACATTTCAACTGTATGTTTCTACCAGCACCATCTTCATACCCTGTAAGTTATGCGTTAATCTGTGAACATGTTTGGTTTCTTACCAAAGTATGATACTACTTTTAACGTTAAGATCATGCAGGATCGAAACGTGTCAGGCCCTCCTAACTCCAAGCATTTGATATATTTCAGGTCATGGTTTTGGCTAATGAACAGTTTGCAGCAGCGTATTGAGTTTGTAAGTTGTATTTATGTAAAGACCGCAATAACATCATTTTGAATAATAAAATACGTTTGGTGTACGCTCTTTTTTATGTGTATGCCTTCGCCTGATATACAAGGCCAGAAGCAACACTGGGATATTTGGTTAATTCATATGCAGGAAATTAAACTAAAAAGAATAGAAATATTTATACACGCGTGGAAGATTCTTAATTATGAGAGATGTGCTTGGTTTGTCCCACGGTTTGCCTTCAAACGGATCACACGTGGGAGGTGAATGTATGTACTAGATGCACGGTGCCATTTTCAGATGCACCACTTAAGTTTTGAAGGTACTTTAAATGTTAAAAGAAAATTGTACCGCTTTTAAAGCATACACCGCCATACCCCAAGGATCATTACACCGATACGCACAGCAATGCTGCAACCTGGGAACGGTACATGGGCGAACACTCAGAGCATTGGGCTTTTAGATGGCGGAGTGTGACTGGTTTCATGGCTTCTGACTCAATATATTTTTCTATCACTAATTTTATTCATTATATGGTGCAACAATTAGATTATGTAATATATAATAACAATAAATGTAAATAATGTAAGAATAACATAGGTATACATGTAAAAAATAGCAAAATGTAACAATAAAGTAAGAATGTTTAAATTATTTGTGCCCTATACTCCAATGCAAAGTCAATGTGAACAGTCACCGAGTCGAATTTTTTAATCAAATGACCATTTTTGTAAAAATTTTGTCAAATATCACACATAATTTTTTTTTTCGACATTTTGTAGCAAATTATGATAAGAAGAATATAACATAATTTTTTCAATAACATTTCATTTTCACGCATTCGTGTTGACGTGATTTTGCCTCCTCGATCGGTTGAAACCGTCACTCGATTTCACTTTGATGCATCCGTATTTATATAGCATTGCATTCAATTAAATTCAACTGACGTTCAGTTTAGCCATGCAAAATCGGCATTCAATTTAGCGGAGTAACCGCAATCAACGATTTATACCAGACCGTTACTTACGTTTTCGTTTTGAGACAACCCATTTCACAAAATTAGCAAACAAATGCAAACCCCTTTATTGCAGTGTATTGCAATGGTGTCGCATCTCATCATCCATTTTGAAATGAATAGCCCCTCCTCTGACCAACCTCTCTCTTCGTCCGGATCTCAAATACGTTGCGACAATGCAACATAAGCAAACAAATGCAAACCCTTTTACACCTGTTTATTTCTTTGTATCTTGTGTCATTTTCCCTTTCCATGAATCACTTCTTTGATTTGTTATTTGTTTATTCTCAAGAGAGGATTGGTGCCATGGATGTGTATTGAAAATCATGGTGTTGACGTTCAAATTGACTGCAAGCTCAATGTAATCTAAATCATTCGAATGCATCAATCAACCGTCAACATTAGATGTTCTGTCGTATACAGCGACCGAAAGCTGCCATTATTTTCGAGGATTTTTCAATAACAAACAATTGTCGTCAGGGGACATCGCATAAGTGGTTTCCATACAAGAAGTGAACCATAATACCCTTTTTTTTCTTAAGGTACATTCATAATTTCAGACAGAACGTTTAATTTGCTGAACAATTTACAGAAATGCCTGCCCCAAAACGAATTCGAATGACTATGCGCACGCTGCCAAAAGCCGTTGCGAATTTGAATGCTGTTCGAATGGAATTTCGAAAATGACCGGGAAAACCTATATTTCAAGAATGTGAGCCGTCCAATACCTAGAAGTATTCTTTGTGAACCGTGATATATATAATTAACTGCAATATGATGCAAGCAAATAATAACACTATAGTATTATAACAATCCATAACAATTTGAGACATGTTATCCACTGTTACAAGCAATCTAAAACACTATGGTATAAGCAATTCACAACACTATAGCAATCCACAAATAACTTACTCCACAGCACTGTAATACAAGCAATCCTCAACACAATGATAATTATAAGCAATCCACAGAACTATGATTCATTAATCCACATCACTATATAAGCAATCCACAACACTATAAACAACCCACAACACTGTACCACACTAAAACTGCCCACAATACTATAAGCAATTCACAACATTATAAACAATGCACAATACTAGCAATTAAAAACACTAGGGTACAGCAATTCACAACACTATAAGCAGTCCATAACACTACAAGCAATCCACGACACTGTGTTACAAGCTATCCACAACATTGTGAAACAAGCAATCCACAACACTATGATACAAGCTATCCACAACACTGTGATTCAAGCTATCCACAACACTGTGATTCAAGCTATCCACAACATTGTGATTCAAGCTATCCACAACACTGTGATTCAAGCTATCCACAACACTGTGATTCAAGCTATCCACAACACAGTGAAACAAGCAATCCACAACACAGTGAAACAAGCAATCCACAACACTCGGAAACAAGCAATCTACAACACTGCGATACAAATAATCAACAACAAATATATGATATAAGCAATCCACAACAATGTTATATGAGCAATCCACACCAATGTTATATGAGCAATCCACACCAATGTGATGAAAGCAATCCACACCACTAAAGATAGAAGCAATCCACAACAATGTTATATGAGCAATCCACAACAAAATGTGATAAAAGCAATCCACACCACTAAAGATAGAAGCAATCCACAACATTGTTATATGAGCAATCCACACCAATGTGATAAAAGCAATCCACACCACTAAAGATAGAAGCAATCCACAACAATGTTATATGAGCAATCCACACCAATGTGATGAAAGCAATCCACACCACTAAAGATAGAAGCAATCCACAACAATGTTATATGAGCAATCCACAACAAAATGTGATAAAAGCAATCCACACCACTAAAGATAGAAGCAATCCACAACAATGTTATATGAGCAATCCACAACAAAATGTGATAAAAGCAATCCACACCACTAAAGATAGAAGCAATCCACAACAATGTTATATGAGCAATCCACAACAAAATGTGATGAAAGCAATCCACACCACTAAAGATAGAAGCAATCCACAACAATGTTATATGAGCAATCCACAACAAAATGTGATAAAAGCAATCCACACCACTAAAGATAGAAGCAATCCACAACATTGTTATATGAGCAATCCACAACAATGTTATATGAGCAATCCACAACAAAATGTGATAAAAGCAATCCACACCACTAAAGATAGAAGCAATCCACAACAATGTTATATGAGCAATCCACAACAAAATGTGATAAAAGCAATCCACACCACTAAAGATAGAAGCAATCCACAACATTGTTATATGAGCAATCCACACCAATGTGATAAAAGCAATCCACACCACTAAAGATAGAAGCAATCCACAACAATGTTATATGAGCAATCCACAACAAAATGTGATAAAAGCTATCCACACCACTAAAGATAGAAGCAATCCACAACATTGTTATATGAGCAATCCACAACAATGTGATGAAAGCAATCCACAATACTATGATATAAGCAATCCACAAAACTATGATATAACTTATAAGCAATCCACAAAACTATGATATAACTTATAAGCAATCCACAAAACTATGATATAACTTATAAGCAATCCACAACACTTTGATATAAGCAATCCACAACACTATGATATAAGCAATCCGTAACACTGTTTTATCAATGTTATCATATGTCCATTCACTACGTATAGAATTGTGTACTAAATCTTCGAATTTTTCGAGAAACACCACAAGAATAATTAAAATCCAAATAATGTATTTAAAGTTTGAACTTGCAAGCAATATCAGGACGCAGTTAGATAATGATGAAAAAAAAAATATGACTAAGTAATGGCGTAACAGTATTAACCGAAATTTTGGGGTCAATCTGTGCTGTGCACTCTAGATATATTTCGGTTACTGAAATTGTGGCTGATACTTTACAAAGTCTAAAAAATTACAAACAAAAACCAATACGTGAAATAACCACAAGGGAAACTGACTGAGTTATTTTAAGTCATTGAAAAGTGAACAAAGAAAAATTGACTGGAGCGGGATTCGAACCGGCGACCTCCTGAATACCGTATTCAGGAGGTCGCCGGTTCGAATCCCGCTCCAGTCAATTTTTCTTTGTTCACTTTTCAAAAACCAATACGATTAGCGAAAAGATCAGAATTGTTTAAATTCCAATCAGACATTGGTTTTACTTTTAAGGTTGTGTGAGTAGTTTGCTTTTTTTGTGTTTCATAATAATGTATTGTAATTTAAATTCAATTTCTCCGGTCGAAAACTGAAAAACTTGAAACCAAAGAATATCAAGACGCCCAAGAAGCAGACAGGCGTGTTGCTATATTAGAAATAAACTCAATGTACGGCATGGGCCATTGCATTTATGTTAAAGCATCATACAAGTGGAAGCTATTGTTATAAGACAATAGCTTCACAATTTTGTAAATTTCAAAAGGTACATTTAACGTCTATGTCTATCGAAATGAAGAAAAATGTTTTCTCCACATCTGCAACGTATTGAATACTCTCATATCAGCAAGTAATGAGTTAAGGTTGTGACACTTACAACAAATTGTCCTGCCATTAAATGTTTGATAGAAATATTCCAATTCCAATGAGATTCACAAATGTACAGTTAAATTTAATTTATATGAATGCAAGTGATAACTTAATGAATATTCATTCCTTACATGTTTTCCATATTTCATTGTCAAGTTAAAGCTTCACTGTAATCAAACATGGGAAAGGGGTGAAAGTGTTTTAAAACTATTGCCAAATACATGATTAATGACAATATAAATTGTTTTTGTTTGTAAGTGCATAATTTTGACAAAACACTTTCAAAATCGATACATGTTTGTCCCGCCCCTAAACAATTGGTGTTCTGCATATGACGTAAGCAGGGTTTTTCGTCGTGAAAAGTGGGGTGCTCAATTATGGGTCTAAAATACCTCTTTTCTCTATATACAATATTTATTTAGCGTAAACAAAGATAGATAGGTTGAGTTTTATAACAGTACAGATGTATTTAACATCGGTTTCTTTTTTATTACAGTGAACCTTTAAAATGCGAAGAAGAAACCACATTGGAGCAGTAATGCAACGTTCGACCGCGTGTAACGTTACATCTTCATTGCAAGATTTGTGTCTAAATAAACCACTTTGCAATTTAAAATAAGACTGTATAATAATTGTTTTGCTGAAACTGTTTTTAAATGTCTTTAAAATCACAATATTATTGTTAACTGCATTTAAGAAAATATTTATAATTATGTCAACAGTTCAACAAGATTGTGTTACACCTCAAATAAATACCTTATATTGTAATTGAAACGTATTTTTAACCTTAAACTTTTTATAATGCATAATGACAGAGAGTTGTTAAATATCAGTTTCACGTATCTGCATGGTGCTTCGTTTAAGGGAATATTTCCGCCCTTTTCAACCAACCCAAAGAATGCCTTGTTCATATCTGGTTGTCACGCCTTTATTATATCTGCCATTCAAATGACAACCAAAGCAAGACCAGAACCACCAGGCGCCTTTATATTCCTTTGCACATGACCATTGCATATTATCGTTATCCAAATCATTAGTAGAGAAGTCAATCCCATTGTGATACGTCAGAGAGTTACCAGCAGTGCTACTGGTATCGTATTGGCCAATGTTCAGAGTGTACATACCCGGAGATATTTTGAAATTCTCGTACTTTGCCCATGCTGTGTTGTTATCCCAGTCCTCCAAATCAACTCGTAGCTTCCATGTTCCACGTGAATCATCAGACGTCAGAGTCACTAAGTGATCATTGCCAAGCCAGAACTCACCGGTCAGATTACCGAAACCAGACTGGTACTCGGCCCAGTTACGGTGGAAGTCCTCACTCCCGTCTTGTCGCCTCTGAAAGACCGTCCATCCACCGCCATCAGATTCCATGTCGCAGAAGACCGGAATACCGCTATCAAAGATGCCACATGGGTAGATTGTGTACACACCGCTTGAATTATAACCGGCATCTAAGAGCATCTTGCAACTCCTCTTTCGGTTCAAGGAGATATCACGTAATGATAAGAGATATGTGTCTTCATCTCCATCAAAGTAAACACTCTCATCAGATTTAATGAGGTATTTACAATTACTCTCCCGAGTCATATTGTTCAATTCGCAGAGATTACTACCTTTATAGTAATTGAATGATTTGCAAGTCACATCCATGCTGCATTCCCTTCCACAGATGACATGGGAACGCACTGTGTAGTTCGCATAGGCAAACCCTCTTAATGTTCTGTTTTCAGCAGCATAGAAATTCAAGGTGCGTTGAGTGCAATGTTTCCCATTCTCAGTAGTAGCTGCAACTATTCCTAAAAGGATAATAACTCCGATGAGCCAAAAGTCATAACCATTTGCCATCGTTCAGCTGGTTGGATAAAATTGAGGCTTACAAAGAACTGAATATCAGTTTTAAGTTAAAAACCAGATACGTTTGATTTGTGTTGCTCTGAACTGTTGGTAGGCCGAAAACAAGGTGATGTAGACTGGATTTCAAATACAATGTCTTCAAATGGCATTTGATAGTTACGTTGAAATGTTTTTAAAGATCGTAGCTTCGCACGTAATACACTTATATATTGTTCTAATGCGCAAAATGACACGGGTGCTAATCTTATTTCTGTACGTCTTCGGCAAAGGACGAGTTAACAGTGACAGGGAAATTGAAAGGCTTCGCTTTTCCAGCTCAACCCACAGCGCCCAGAATCTAAAGCCAGGTTTGCTCCGTGGCCCTCTCCTATTGGCAGTCGTGGTTCTTATTTTCACATAGAATGCATATGAATATTCATCAACTGTTACCAATGGGGAGATGCGATTGGTCAGTTGCCTTAAGGAATATCTGACGTTCTTCTGTACGCAGATGATATCATCAGGTACAGCATAACATATCCCTTCCAGGATGAGATACACGATTAGGTAAACACGAACTCAGAGTCTCTTCTACGTGCAGTACACGCACTCGTTCCATCAATTAGTCTCTAATGTGATATCGATCCGGCTTCGCAAATAAGAAGGAAGGGTACAGATTCTGTAAAAGTGAATCAAAGATGCCAAAATGTGCTTCATAATACCCCCTTTTTCCATTGCACCAAGTCGCAAGTTCGCTGAAATTTACTAGTGGTCATCACATGGTACAAGTTGGGGGTCATCTTATCAACCACCAAAACAAAGCAAGAAGAAAAAGAAGGTTTCTCATTGTATACGCACGTTTGCTGGCGTGTGCAATGTGCTGTGTTTTTTCTCATCAAATAGTTTAAATTTCACGTCATAGTGACTAATTGAAATTTGAGTTCAATATTAAGAATGAAGCTCGGTACTACTCGGTACTTTTCACTTGGTCTTTCCAGTTACCTATTCCTGGAGAGGAGCAAGTAAGGGAAATGCTTCTTTGAGATTCATACTCTGTCTGTGTCTGTGAAATGTGATATATTTTGTGCTTGTGAAGCAATGGTTTCACGTTGGACATTTCATCTATGCCATACGCATTTTTGTTATAAAGGGAGAAATGTACAACCATGGTTGCTTTCATTAAGTTTAATCAATCGCCAATTATTACATGGGCAGTGATAGACGTAGTTAATTATCATTTCATCGTCGGCTACGAAAGATAAACAACTACAGATGGAAGACCATCAGGAAGGAAGTTGACAGCTTTATTGGTAGTCTGATAGACAAAGAGCTTTAAATTTAATCGTGTCACACGTCTCTGATCAAATTAAGGAGATCTGGTTCAACACGATATGATTCTTGCTGAGAGCGAGTGCCGAGTATCTTTCATAGGACTGTGGTCGTTTGTAGCTATCACGCAGATGCGGTAAACGGTGGCGACGGAGTTCTCCATACTGAAAATACAACTGTTACATCCCGTGGGAAGTTGACGCACCTGGTTTATTTGTCGCTTGCTGAGGCGTCGTCACTGACTTCATGTCGAGTATCACACAACCTAGCAATTTTGTATGACTAATTGTATACGGGCAGTAGTTCGAGATCAAATCAGAAGATCCAAACCCATTCTAAAAATTATACCATACCATATTCTCTACTTGGCTGTGACGAGCAAGGAACGTGGATTGTGAAGCTGTGGTGATTTGAGGTAAGCGAAATCCCAACGATTAAACCTGCAAAGATCCGAACATTTCTTCTTGGTATGGACGTCAACCGAAGTTTATCAGTGATATTTTATTACCTGAACAGAAAAGGAAAGTTAGGGATATTTAAAGGTAATATCATACTTTGATTTTTGTCAAAGAAATACAGATTCATGGGCAAAAATATCAAGACAGATCTTTTAAAGATCAAAAATATTTTCGGTGGTTGTTTGACTAATTTCTGGATAAATACACCATTTCAGGCGGAAGAATTTTAACGATATGTTTCGATCACCACCATCTTCATACCCTGTAAGTTATACGTAAATCTGTGAAAATGTCTGTTTTGGTTTCTTACCAAAGTATGATACAACCTTTAATCATAAAACAAGAGGTAAAAGAATGCCACCAAATGGCAATAAAATCTTTCTTTCGGTTCCTGTTTTTGGATCATTGCAGGTAATATCTTTGCCATCGGAATTAGCACCCTCACACTACCGAACATGGAAGCATCAAATGCGACGACCAGTTTCTTCAGTGATGCTTGTTTGGCTGTTTCTGTAACCTTTGGCATTATCGGTATAATAGGCAACGCCCTGGTCTGCGTCACCATCTACAGGTCAAAGTTCATGCACAGAGCCACCAACTACCTGATCGCCAACCTGGGCGTCGCAGACCTTTTGGCCAGTATAGCTTATGTATTTTTACAGGAGCGTTACCTCGAATTGTTCGGAACTGATCCGAAGAATGTGATGATGTGCATTTTGTTTAGACAGCATCATGTGCACCAGCTTGCTTTCAACGTATCCATTTTGACCTTACTGGCGGTTACCGTTGAACGTTACATAGCCATAGTACATCCGCTGCACTACCCCCGCTACTTTACAAGTTTAAGAGTCAAGCTCACTATCGCCGGGACATGGCTTTTTGCTGTACTTTCGATTTGCTTGGTAATGTTTATGCCGCCAAACAATTTAACCAGCCTGTCGTGCCTCCAGTCACAAGTCAGTCACGGTTTGGACTTGGGAAACACCGTCATGGTCATTTACCTCTCAGTCCCGATAGTTGTGATGTTCATCTGCTACGGGAGAATCATCCTGAATCTAAGACAAAGCGCCCGAATGCTGCAACGCGTGAACAACCCAGCCCCTGCAGATGAACTCTTGATGGCGCAACGACGGGTAGCAGTGGTTCTGATGATGACTTCGGCAGTCTTTGTTTTCACGTGGTACCCATTCGGGACCTGGCTAATTATTCTGCAAAATGGAATCCAGAACGCAATTGAGTACTATGAATTTGTACAAGTGCTGCCGATACTGAACTCCCTGGCAAACCCGATAATCTATGCTTTTAAATACAAGGAGTTCCAGCGGGGTGTGCGTGAGGAGGTATTCCCATGTTGCTTCAAGAGGCAACGGGCGGTGGCCGCGATAAGCGCTGACAACGAAGTCGCAAGCAAGCCGAAGATACAACATCAGTAGCTGACAAGTTTAAACTCAGCACACAATTTTTCTTTTTCGATAGAATTAAAATGAAATAAAACAAACTACCAGCTTTTGATTCCTACAAGCAGCAAACATTGGGTGACACCTAAAAAAAAATTCCTCATTGGAAGGTGTATTCAAATTAGTTCCTTGCCTTTTTCATCTTCATTTGAACATCTTAAAGTCTGTTTAATACATTTCAGAGTTGTGACTGTCACATAGAGTAGTGTATTAAGCCCGTACTCCGAATGTCACAGGATGTTCCAAGTCTGACCCGGAGTACAGAATGCCACCTGAATTACAGTAACCCGGAGTAGAGAGTGCCACCTGAATTACAGTAACCCGAAGTACAGAATGCCACCTGAATTACAGTAACCCGGAGTAGAGAGTGCCACCTGAATTACAGTAACCCGGAGTATATTACAGTAACCCGGAGTAGAGAGTGCTACCTGAATTACATTAACCCGGAGTATATTACAGTAAACCGGAGTAGAGAGTGCCACCTGAATTACAGTAACCCGGAGTACAGAATGCCACCTGAATTACAGTAGCCCGGAGTACAGAATGCCACCTGAATTACAGTAACCCGGAGTAGAGAGTGCCACCTGAATTACAGTAACCCGGAGTATATTACAGTAACCCGGAGTAGAGAGTGCTACCTGAATTACATTAACCCGGAGTATATTACAGTAAACCGGAGTAGAGAGTGCCACCTGAATTACAGTAACCCGGAGTACAGAATGCCACCTGAATTACAGTAGCCCGGAGTACAGAATGCCACCTGAATTACAGTAACCCGGAGTAGAGAGTGCCACCTGAATTACAGTAACCCGGAGTACAGAATGCCACCTGAATGACAGTAACCCGAAGTACAGAATGCCACCAGGAGTGCAGAGTGCCACCTGGACCACCTAGTGTCACCTAGATTATATAGTGTCATCATGAGGAACTACTATATGGGTCTCTCGTTTTTGACTGAAAACGAATTGTCGTGGACAACAAATTAATTTGTGCTTGATTTTACTAAGCTTATTACGATTCACATTTTAGAGGAGCGTCAATATCTTTCCAGTCTGACTTTACATGTTATTTTCGTCTGTATGCATTTGAAGATCGATAATAGTAGTGTGTAATCAGTACCCAAAAGAAAGAAATTCATCAGCTATGAACGTCGTGTGAAGTGTTTGGTGATAGCTTGTGGTTGTGTAGCAACAATTTTCTGTCCCTGACATGTTAACTGCTTGTGCCCATAAAGGCCCTGCAAACTTGATTTTAACAGACACGTGGACGCTTGCTTGAAAGTTAATCAATCCTCAATTACATGCCTGAGAAGTGAGAGACGAGTTGATTTATTCTTTCATTATTGGTTATGAAGGATATATCAGTACCGAAGGAAGATCACCAGCAAAGTTGACAGCCTTATTGGTAGTCTGATTGACAGATTTGAATTCTGGTGGGTCACTCGTCTCTAATCAAAATGTAGGAGATACAGAGTGTCATCTATGAGTACAAAGTGTCACCGGGGTCCACGGTATCACTAGGAGAAATTTGACTTGGGCCTCTCTTTGCTTGGGTAAAAACTTCGAAGAAGTGTACATACGTGGTCACTTGCACGAAAGTTAATAAATCGCCAATTAGTACCTGAGCAGCAGTGACAGAGATGTTGTTATTCTTTCATTATCGGCCATGAAGGATAAGCAACTACCGAAGAAACCATCATTTTTGCTAGGTTGACAGCTTAATTGGTAGTCTGACAGAAAAAAAAACAGCATTCAATTTAGATCACTCGCCTCTGAACAAAATAAGGAGATCTAGTTCAACACGACAGTATATGATTCTTGCTGATGGCCATTCGCAGCCTATATACGAGGTCACGTGGAGAGAGCGAGTGCCGAGTATCTTTCATAGGATTGTGTGCATTTGTAGCTATCATGCCCGCAGATGTGGTAAACGGTGGCAAGTGCTCCATACTGTATTACAGTTACATATGTGGAAGTTGACGGACATGGTTTATCACTAGCTTGCTGAGCCGTTGTCGTCAGAAACCGTGATTATTTGAAGTAAGCGAAATGATGCCGATGATGTCAGCTTTAGGCCTATATCCAACTTAACAGAGATCAATTGAATTACACATAGATCTGAAAAGTACCGAACCTTTTTCTATATTTTCTATCGATTCCACAAATTTGATCAGCATCCATGCACAACACAGCTCGAGAATGGAGGCATCAAATTCGACTACCAGTAGCCACGGTGATACCATTGTGACCGCCATGGTAACCCTCGGCATTATCGGTTTCGTAGGCAACGCCCTGGTCTGCGTCACCATCTACAGGTCAAAGTTCATGCACAGAGCCACCAACTACCTGATCGCTAACCTGGGCGTGGCAGACCTTTTGGTCAGTGCAGTTTGTGTCATTTTTCAGGAGCGTTACCTCGGATCGTCCGTAACTAAGAACGTGTTAATTTGCCTGCTGTTTAGAGAGGAAGTTGTCACAGCGCTGGCTTTGGGCGTATCCACTGTGACCTTATAGTGACGGTCACCGTTGAACGTTACATTGCCATAGTGCATCCCCTGCACTACCCCCGCTACTTTACAAGTTTAAGAGTCAAACTTACCATCGCCGGGACATGGCTAGCTGCTGCACCATCGACTTGCTTACTGATGTTTATGACTGCAGACGAGGTAACCAACCTGTCGTGCCTCCAGTCACAGGCCAGTCACGGCTTTGTCATAACAGGCATCATCGTAATGTTCACATACATCTTCGCCCCAATTGCTGTGATGTACATTTGCTACGGGAGAATCATCCTGAATCTGAGACAAAGCGCCCTCAGGCGACGACGCGAGAACAACCCAGGGCCTTGACACGAACTCTTGATGGCGCAACGACGGGTCGCCGTGGTTCTGATGATGACTTCGGCATTTTTTATTTTTACGTGGTGCCCGTTCATGATCTTGTTTCCTATGACGGAAAATGTAAGTTTAAACCACCTGCACCTGCTGCCACTTGTGAACTCTCTGGCAAACCCTATAATCTATGCTTTTAAATACAAGGAGTTTCAGCGGGGCTTGCGTGAGGAGGTGCTCCCCTGTTTCTTCAAGAGGCAACGGGCGGTAGCAGCGAATAACTCTGACACTGAAGTCGCAAACAAACCGGAGATACCACATCAGCAGTAACTGATGTCCCCACTAAGCAAAGATTATAAGCTACGCGCAAGATGGATGACTGACCATATGGCGCGTGGTTATTGGTATGGAGGTCGCCATTCTCCATACAAATTATACACGATCCGCCATTTTGGTGTGCAACTTGTGAGTAGTTTGTGCACGGGACATATGGAGGCAGGACGCTTTTTCTGAGAAAAGGGGAGTGTTAGGCAACATTTTGGCCCGGATTCGATTAAAACCTATTGTTTATTGTAAATAGAAATATTTGACATTGGTATGAAGCAGCTGAATATGAAAACGGCGATTTTTTGTGGTTTTCTTGACCTACTTTTAAGTACTGTACCTCACACATCGCTTATATCATGCTATGGAAACTCCGTGCGTGTAGCGCCCGCCCAACACCACCATGCCGCGACCATGGCGATTACACGTTTCAAGGAGAAATCCCCATATTGCGCGTAGTGCTATGTAATCTTTGCCACTAAGTCAAAAATAGCACCCACATTTTATCTATGTATATTCGGCCAAAAGGAAATGATGACTCCGGGTTCTAAGATAGACTAGATAAATAATTAATCTCAAGGGAACAGTATTAAATTCAAATAAACTTTTATATTTACAAATTACAATAAAATTAAGACAGTTACAATTAGGAGTTGTTTTTGTATATGTTTCTTAATGATTTAAGGCCCTTTTACCCGACACAAATTAAATGACTAGAAAAATTGCACCGGCAGTTTTGGCAGTTTGGCGCCGGCGGTGGTCACTTGATAATCCCCACGAATTTCAGTGTTCCCAGCGACGGTGTCCGCCGTAGATAATGGTGGGGCTGCCTGGTAGTCCGCTCTCAGGGACCATGGGTTTCCGCCATACGGCGGCCAGGACTGGATGACACGGTAATCGTGCCGTCACATAAACGCTCTCAACCCAAGGACGGGACCATCTACTTAATTTTTTTTTTCGCACAATTGTATTGCCCTTCGTCATTTTCAACATACTTGGTCGAAAAGTGAAATCCTCTTTGAGCTGCCAGAGAGTCACCTCCTGTGCAACTGGTATCATTTTTGGCCAATATTCCGAGTGTTCTTTGAGATTTTTTGAAAAACTCGTACCTTGCTTGTGCTGTGTTGTAATGCCAGTCCTCCAAATGTTCCTCGTGAATCAACAGATGTCACAATCACTAAGGTATTCTTACCAGGTCATTTAATACAACACAAATAAACATTTGAAGCGAAATTGAACATTGTCCTGTTGTGGTGCGTGGCAATAACGCGCAGATTTCGTGATGTTTTTCTTGTTCCCGTTTCTGGTGCTTCCTTTCAAGGAATATGCATAGTCATTCCAACGACCCCGAAGAATGCCACTATTCCCAGAGGATTTAAAATGTTGGTCAAACCTACCATTCAAATTGCTACTGAAGCAGGCTCTGAACCACCAGCCTCCAGTATATTGTGCACAATTACCTGACCATTCGTCATTGTCAACATCCTTGGTCGTAAAGTGACGTCCCCCGTGATGCATCAGAGAGTTACCAGCAGTGCTACTGGTATCGTATTGGCCAATACTCAGAGTGTACATAGCTGGAGATATTATGAAATTCTCGAACTTTGTCCATGCTTTGCCGTTATCCCAGTCCTCCAAATCAACTCGTAGCTCCCATGTTCCCTCGTGAATCATCAGACGTCAGATTCATTAAGTTACCATTGCCAAGCCAGAACTCACCAGTCAGATTACCGAAACCAGACAGTGACAGTGACAGGGACAGAGACAGAAACTGAAACAGAAACAAAAGCAAAAAAAATGATTAAAATTTGGTACGGTGTGACTTTATACCATTCCCTTGAAGGTAACGGTTACCGTTTTTGTTCACGAAACGGAGGCTCGGGCTCCGTCACGGGCTTCGGATTTGTTTCGTGGAGCTTTTGGCTGTAGTTCGGAAGTAGTTTCTCGGTTTGAAAAGGGCTTCTCAGCTTCATTGAAAAACCACAACTAATATTCAAAGCATATGAATGTCACGGCCTGAGCCAGAGCCTCCGTTTTGTAAACCCCATATATAAGATAAATATGAGTAGAGATCTCGGATTAAGGGCCAAACTACTCAATGCCACACATAGTAACAACAATGAAAAGAAACAAAAAAAATACACGTTTCAAAGTTGTACAAAGAAGTCTGCATGGCTTTCTTTTCATAACATGTAGTGTAAAGAGGCTATTTTATATGGCACTCGATATCACAATAGTGCGCAAACAACAAACGTACGCGATGTCACTGAGGCATCGTTAATGGTGAAGACGACAAGAGGGAATGCGCGGTATTTTTGAACGCTAGAGGGCGCTTCGAATTACTTCCGGGGGTCATTTGACAATGCCTTGTTGTTGTGTACCGCTGTGTCAGAATACAACTCGTACATGTCGTAGTAAAAATATACACTTCTATCGTACCCCAAAAGACAACATTTTCCGTAAATGACCTATGCTCAATTGACAATTAACTGGACCGTACCCCCGGAAGTAAATAAAGTTGTACACCTAACAGCGCCCTCATGCGTTCAAAAATACCGCGCATTGATTTTGTGCCACGGGCAAAAACAGCACTGGACGGGTCGATGGGAATAGAATGGAAAGAAAAGTAGACAAAAAAGGAAAGGAAAAAAGAAAAGAAAAAGACTTGACTTTCTTTTTCAAGTGGAACTTTTCCCAACAAATAAAAACAAACAAGGAAAGCAACCTTAGGGAATATAATTGAAATGATTGATATAACTACATGTAAAACAAAAAGCTATGCAATTAGAAATACATACTAATGAGATTAGGAATAATAATTATAATTCTTATAATTAACCGAGGATGGGACCTTAGGGAGACTTTCCCATAGGGTCATGCACAAACTTTACTTACCTATTTATAAACATCCTCCAAACCAATGAACTTGAAATTGACATATGTTCATATTGAGAGCATTCTCTGTCTTCTATTAAAATATGGACAATACAAATATGTCTTTAAAAGGTAGCTGGTACCTTAGGGAGACATCGAAAAGTCTCCCTAAGTCACGATGTCTCCTAATGTCCACTTTTAGATGCTAACGTGTCTCCCTTTTACCCCATTTGTAATTATTAGAGTAAAACTTTGGACGTGATGAACATAACAAGGATACAAAAAAAATTAAGAAAAATTGAAGAAAAAAGTGTCAAAGTAAAGGAAATTGAGAAAGTAAACAGAACAAAGAAATAGAACAATGAACACAGTGAAAATACAAAAGGCTTAAAGGTAGTATCACACTTTGGTTTTTGTCAAAGAAATACAGATTCATTGTCAAAAATATCAAGGAAGATACAGCCATAGTCGTCTGTGAAAATTTCAGTCCCATTTCAGGTGGAACAATTTTAACTGTATGTTTCTACCGTCACCATCTTCATACCCTGCAAGTTATACGTAAATCTGTTTGGTTTCTTACCAAAGTATGATACTACCTTTAAGAAATATAAAATACAGCAGAACAGAAATAGAAAAAGGACAGGGGAAAAGAAAAGGATAGGAAAAGAAAGCACAGTTATTAAAGTTGCAACAATTTCATCGATGTAATAAAAACAGTTCCTTTTGTAGATCTCGTTGGTAGTGGGATCCCGTCCTTAAAAGTCAAAGTAAAGGTAAACAAAATGAAATACAAATAAAGAAAACAAATAAAGTGTATCTATTTTGTGTGTATGTACGTGTTTGATTGACTTCTAAGAGGAACAAAATCGATACAATGACCGTGTACAAGTGCCATTCTTTCAAGAAGGAAGCGAAGTGTTAATAACCAACCAGGCGTCGTGCTGTCCTCGAAGCAAAACGAAACGAACATCGATACAAACGAATCAATTGTGTTGTTCGTGGTCCATCTCACGCATTCCCATATGAAAACAGAACACTCACTTGACACTAATTGTTTGTACGTGAGTGCTTCGTGCAGCCTGGCAACTATAACCAAAAAATCAACAAGAACTGGCTCTGATACAAGTTAGATATAATTAAATGAATGCTTCGTACAAGAAAACTGAACTTGTGGTAAATGCAGAAGTTGACAGTTCTCTCCGGGGACGCAATACAAGTGCCATTCTTTCAAGAAGGAAACGAAGCGTTAATAACCAACCAGGCGTCTTGCTGTCCTCGAAGCAAAACGAAACGAACATCGATACAAACGAATCAATCGTGTCGTTGGTGGTCCATCTCACACATTCCCATATGAAAACAGAACACTCACTTGAAACTAATTGTTTGTACGTGAGTGCTTCACGCAGCCTGGCAACTATAACCAAAACATCATCAAGAATTGGGTGTGATACAAGTTAGATATCATACAATAAATGCTTCCTACAAGAGAATTGAACTTGTGGTAAATACAAAAGTGAACAGTTCTCTCCGGGGACGCAATACATACGTTGCTTTGAGAGGTAACAAGGATTAGTACCCATTGAATTGGGCAATTATGTTGCAAGTCTATGCCCAGGAGCATAAAACGAACAACGCAGCATTAAACTAGACCGTGGCGAAAATAGGCACGTTTTCACTCACCAAAAAAGCGCGACTATTTGGGTCGCGATTTGCAGTGTGACCCAAATAGTCGCGCTTATTTGTGTGGGGACACAATGATCGCGATTTGGATTGCGATTCGGAGCGCGCTCCAAATCGCACTAGTAGTGCGTCTTTTTGCAAATAGTCGCGATTATTTGCTGTGTGAACGGTGCTCCAAAAAAATACCGTTTTTTATATCATATCCCATCATGAAAGGCGGGCCCGCGAGTTTAGCACAGGATGCATGCCAACTTCACGCTTCACTGCGGACGGGCAGTTTGATAGAAATCGTACTGGTACGATTTGGGTCGCGCTTTTTTGGCTGTGGGGACAGACAAAATGCGCGACTATTTGGGTCGCGCTGCAAATCGCAACCCAAATAGTCGCGCTTTTTTGGTGTGTGAGAAAGTGCCTAATGTATTATTGGTTGGTGCACGAGTTCAGTTTCTGAAGAAGAAAATCTCTTAATGAGAAAACCGATAAAAAGACGCCAGTCGACAAGCTTGAGCTTATTTTAAGAATTCTTTATTTCACATTTTAAACACTAAGTAACGACATTTATTAACACATATGGGCAAAAGCTAAAGTTTACCTCTTCGTCTGGGTATCTATTATTATAACTCTTTAGAAGTCAATTTAACTATTTTCTAAGACAAATACTCAAAATATTACAAATGATCCAAGATACAAATGAAGAAAATATCATCAGAAAATAGAAATCCTTATAAAAAAAGGCAAATTAAAGAATAAGGTACACTATAAACTTGATACATTTTTGTCAATTATGCTTTTTAAGAATTTAAAGATATTTCTTCATTTTCAAAATTGAAGTCGTTTTTGTTTTTCAAAACGGGATTCAAATGTCATTTGTGAAGATTGAAAACACTGTACATTTTAGAAGGAAATATGGGAAAGTGTCGTATGCAAATCTTATTACTTGGATCATTGGAGGTATAATCATTTATATTTTCTGATTGGGGTTTCATAGCAATAATTCCTGAATGCCGAATCGATTTAATTTTGAGAGCACTGGGCCTCGTTTCTATCTAAAAGTTAAGAATGTGGGAGTCCCATTTATACCAGTTCGTGTATCTATTGAATGGCTCTTTTTTTTTTAACTGTTTCGATAGCCTAGTGCATACATTAAACACAGTGAAATCTAACTCTATCAGTGGATCATACAGATCTTGATGAATGACACTAGTTGTAGTCTATTTCGTGGCATGATGAACTTAATAAACTTGGCTTGAACCAGAGACATGCGCTTGAACATGGAGACCGAAAGACCTTGATATAGAGGCAAGAGTGAATGGCGCTCGTGTATTTGAACGTGCCTAATGTAGACGACAAGAGCACGTCTATTTCGTGCTCTGGTGTTGATGATAAATTTGATACGAACAGAAGGTTTTGCATTGTGACATATGTTATGGTGGTCGGTTTGCGGTAATGCCATCTTATATTGTGTTCGTAAATTTCGCACTTCTTTTTTCGTCGCACTTCTCGTTAGCATCAACTTTTCGACCCTACTGCTTGATTATTCAAATTAGGGATGTAGGGTCCTTGATATGGAACTTTGCAGAACAAAAGACATTGGAAGATTTGTTTGTTTCATGCTACACGCTCTATCCATTGCTTTATTCAGTCCTTCTTACTATAACCAAATACAATCCATTCACTTTATCTAATCAATAATTTCAAAAGATAAAATTTTTCCTTCGTCGAAAAGCTAAGTCTTTCCAATGTATGAAATAGCAAAAGTGCCAATGAATAGAACAAAATCTATTACAAAAATACTATAACCAAATGCAATCCATTCACTTTACCTAATCAATAATTTCAAAAGATTAAATTTTTCCTTCGTCGAAAAGCTAAGTCTACCCCATGTATGAAATAGCAAAATTGCCAATGAATAGAACAAAATCAATATTAATTCTTTTAATTTGTAATATTAATCTAATTATATTAAAATTAACATCGAATTACATTTAAAATTAAACAGAATAAATGAAACAGACAATTTTCATTAATTTACAATATCCAATTACTAAAAGCAGTCTAATCATAGAATATTAACTATCGGTTTAGTTTGATCAAATTAAATCAAAGTAAAATAACTGTGTTGCCAATTTAAAAAAAAAAAAAAGGTTGAAGAAAACAATAATATATCTGGCGCAATAAGTCGATAATGTAAATTATATAATAGTTTCAAAACTTTGAGATATAAATCCCATGTTATGTAACCTTATCAATATTTCGCATATTATACATTGAATGAAAGATGTAAAGAATTACAATAAAATTCACTTAAGTAATATCACCATCAAATGCCTTAAAATCAATAAGGTTTTGTTTTATTTGACAATAAAGGCTGCAAAAAGTGAAATGGTTATTTACATCTAGCAGTCACAGTGCAATGTTCTTTGCCATTTTGTTGAATAAAGGTTACATATCACATTCTAATCTGGAATTTTAATTACATTATACAATGAGTGAAATATGTACAAAAGGTGCATTTTAATTAACAGTTTTCTACAATCAACCTAAATTTTTATTACCGTATATTTCAGATACATATTAGATATAAATTGTGAATTTAAATACGCCAGAATATCTTTTTTAAAAGCGAAAAAGCGTTGCGTTCTAATGTTGACCACCCAACCGGTTTTCGGTATTTCTTCTTAAAAATGTATGTTCCTAGAGTAAAGCGTGATAAAAAAATCACAGAGCTTTTGATGTCTGATTGAAACCAACTCACATGCAGCAATTTAAAAATTAAAAAATGTTATCTTACCATTTAATGTTTTTTTCTATTTTTATTTCAGCTTCTACAACAACCCGTGTTTTACCATAAGTACACTCATTTATACAAAATATACATCTTTGAAGCGAAACCACATTTAAAGATCGTGCAAAACATTAACGAATAGTTTGATCCAAATTCTGTTTTAAAGTTAATTTCATACATTTTCAAGGAATCAAGAAAGATAGTTATAACAACTGTCATCTATGACATTTTCAGTCCCATGCGCTGTCCATTATAATGAGAAAACAGTGAAAACATCAACGGTACTTTTAAATCTACTCACAGGAGTAAGGATATTCCTGAAATCATTTTCTTTATTTTAGGGTCAAAATTATTTTACTCATTTTTGGATGAATACAGTATTTCAGGCAGATCAATTTAACGGAATGTTTCTATCATCACAATTTGTGTTTTCTGTAAGTCATAGGCAAATCTGTGAAGATTTCGTTTCCGGTATGATACAAAAGTATCATTCAATCTTGCTTCAGATATTTTTTTCATTATAATACAATATTTTATCATAAGTTTAAAACCATACATTTTGAACAATACATGACATTGGCAGTTGTCACGAAAGCCAAAAATCGCACGATGAGTATGGTAAGCATGGTTTCTGCATAAACATTTTTTTAGCCATCTGTAAGCCAACTATTCAACGGATTAGCAAACCTGATGTATTGAAATATAATGGATCATTCGTGGTTTAACGAATCGATTTATTTTCGAATGAATGTTTTGGATCAAGAGGGGGTTTAAATACCAGTTTCGCGTATTGCCATGGTGCTAACTTTTACATACGCTTTCAAACCACGCCAAATAATGCCATTAGCCCCTTGGGTAAAATGTTGTCCAAATATACCATTCAAATTGCAATAGAAGCAGGACCCGTACCACCAGCCTCCAGTATATTGAGCACAATTGTATTCCCATACGTCATTGTCAACATCCTTGGTCGTAAAGTGAAGTCCTCTGTGAGATGGCAGAGAGTTACCTGCAGTGCTACTGGTATCGTATTGGCCAATATTCAGAGTGTACATACCCGGAGATATTGTGAAGCTCGAGTACTTTGCCCATGATGTGATGTTATGCCAGTCGTTCAAATCAACTCGTAGCTCCCATGTTCCTCGTGAATCATCAGACGTCAGAGTCACTAAGTGATCATTGCCAAGCCAGAACTCACCGGTCAGATTACCGAAGCCAGACTGGTACTCGGCCCAGTTACGGGAAAAGTCCACACTGCCGTCTTGTCGCCTCTGAAAGACCGTCCACCCACCGCCATCAGATTCCATGTCACACTAGTGTTCCTTCGTTTTGAACGTACACAGTACCGTAGTACCGTAAAGATTTTGCCATTGCCCAATGAAAAGCTCTGTACAACAAACTCCTCCCAATTCAGACGGTTGCATTCATTGAACATCATACATATTCATGTTATACAAATAGCTCTTTATGAAAGGCAGAAAACCCCGTAATATATACCTGTGTAGTAAATACATGTATACAAAGTTTTACTCATGCGCAGAGCTGCAGCAATGTGCACCTGTAGCTGTATTACCGTATTGTAAAACTTCACTGTAGGCCAACTGTATTACATGTAAATGGTCCCCATTTCAGCGCATTGCGGTACGAATGATGAAAAAGGAACTCCACTTGTGAATAGGCATTGAGCGCGTAAAAGAATGTCATTTGAATGAAGGTTGTGTGCCGTGGCTCTGTCGCGACCCTCATTTTATATAATGGTATTAATCATATACAAAACAGTTTGTTGCTTAATGCTGTGTGCTATGCCAATGTATATTTTTTTTTAGTCCAAGAAATTAGATAACGAAGTAACAAAACAGTTATTTCGGTTTGCTGTAGCTGTTTTCAAACGTCTCGTTCGATGAATACACTGAACTGAAAGCTGTTTGATCATGGAAAGCATATGCACTAACTTTCGATGTGGCATTACATTTCTCTATCCTATTAATTTCCTATCCTATTAAGTGTTCCTGAGACATGTTTCGAATACGCGTGCACATTTTTCAACATTATAAACAAATTGTCCTTAATTTCGATGGATACAAACATTAAATTGATTTGGGTCTTCCAATGCTATTTTCTGGATTTTTACTGTATTTTAGACTGAAAGAATTTCATGCTGCGAATTCTTTCTCCAATTCGTGTTTTGTTTCAACTTTCCGACTTTTGTCATACCGGTACAACAGTTTTACTTATCTTTAAAGAACAACTTATTACCGTCGTGCACAAAAATCAAAATACACTGTAGCTGACGGAATTTAAGGGCAGTACGTTATCTCATCTGAATGTGAACAGCCTTCCTGAATAGCACTAGAGCAGTATACGTTATCTCATCTGAATGTGAACAGCCTTCCTGAATAGCATCAGGCCAGTACGTTGTCTCATCTGAATGTGAACAGCCTTCCCGAATAGCATTAGAGCAGTACGTTATCTCATCTGAATGTGAACAGCAGACCTGAATAGCATCAGGCCAGTACGTTGTCTCATCTGAATGTGAACAGCCTTCCTGAATAGCATTAGAGCAGTACGTTATCTCATCTGAATGTGAACAGCCTTCCTGAATAGCATTAGGGCAGTGATTGTTAGTAGCCTAGCTATGCCTTTCTCAAATACTGACACGAATAGTCGCGTCGACATACACGCCCCACAACCCTCATTCAAATGACATTCTTTTACGCGCTCAAAGCCTATTCACAAGCGGCGTTCCTATTTCATTGTTCGTATACTGCAATGTACGAGCAATGGGATGGGGACCAAACAGTACAGTGAAGGTTTACTCCTGCTCTTCGGTCGACTATTATACTTTGCATTAAAACTGCAATGGGTTTCTGCTAGTATGCCAAAAATATAAATATAAATAATATAGTATAACTGCATGTATGATGTTTAATGAATGCAACTGTCTGAATTGAGTTATAGGCGGTTCATTCAGATGAGATAACGTACTGTCCTAATGATATTCAGGAAGGCTGTGCACATTCAGATGAGATAACGTACTGTCCTAATATGCTATTAAGGAAGGCTGTTCACATTCAGATGAGATAACGTACTGTCCTAATGATATTCAGGAAGGCTGTTCACATTCAGATGAGATAACGTACTGCTCTAATACTATTCAGGAAGGCTGTTCACATTCAGATGAGATAACGTACTGCTCTAATACTATTCAGGTCTGCTGTTCACATTCAGATGAGATAACGTACTGGCCTGATGCTATTCAGGTCTGCTGTTCACATTCAGATGAGATAACGTACTGGCCTGATGCTATTCAGGAAGGCTGTTCACATTCAGATGAGATAACGTACTGGCCTGATGCTATTCAGGAAGGCTGTTCACATTCAGATGAGATAACGTTCTTGCCTGATGCTATTCAGGAAGGCTGTTCACATTCAGATGAGATAACGTACTGTGTCCTAATGGTATTCAAGTCGGCTGTGCATAGTCATAAGCGATACGCTACGGTCAGCTACAGTGCATTTCGATTTTTGTGCACGACGGTAATAAGTTGTTCTTTACAGATAGTGAAACTGTTGGAAAGTACCGGTATGACAATGGTTAAGAAAAGTCGGCCAAAATGTTTTGACTGTCTTCAAAGTTGAAACAAAACACGAATTGGAGAAAGAATTCGCAGCATGAAAAATTGTCAGTCTAAAATACAGTAAAAGTCGAGAAAATAGCATTGGAAGACGCATATTAAATTATTGTTTGTATCCATCCAAATTAAGGAAAATTTTTTTACATGTTGAAAAATGTGCACTCGTATTCGAAACATTTCTCAGGAACAATTATCAACATCAGAAATTAATAGGATAGAGAAATAAATGCCATATCGAAAGTGAGTGCATATGCTTTCCATGATGAAACAGCTTTTAGTTCAGTGTATTCGTCGAACGAGACGTTTGAAGGCAGCTACAGCGACCCGAAATAACTGTTTTATTACTTCATTATCTAATTTTTTGGACTAAAAAAATTATACATTGGTAGAGCACAATAAACATTATTACTTGCACAGTATTAAGCAACAAACTGTTTTGTATATGATTAATACCTTTATATAAAATGAGGGTCGCGACAGAGCCACGGCACACAACCCTCATTCAAATGACATTCTTTTACGCGCTCAATGCCTATTCACAAGTGGAGTTCTTTTTTCATTATTCGTACCGCAATGCGCCGAATGGGGACCATTTAATACAGTTGGCCTACAGTGAAGGTTTACAATACGGTAATACAGCTACAGGTGCACATTGCTGCAGCTCTGCGCATGAGGAAAACTTTGTATACATGTATTTACTACACAGGTATATATTACGGAGTTTTCTGCCTTTCATAAAGAGCTATTTGTATAACATGAATATGTATGATGTTCAATGAATGCAACCGTCTGAATTGGGCGGAGCTTGTTGTACAGAGCTTCTCATTGGGCAATGGCAAGGTCTTTACGGTACTACGGTACTGCGCACGTTCAAAACGAAGGAACACTAGTAGACCGGGATACCGCTATCAAATATGCCACATGGGTAGATTGTGTACACACCGCTTGAATTATAACCGGCATCTAAGAGCATCTTGCAACTCCTCTTTCGATCCAAGGAGATATCACGTAATGATAGGAGATGTGTGTCTTTATCTCCATCAAAGTAAACACTGCCGGGAGATCCGATGATGTATTTACAATGACTCTTCCAAGTCATATTGTTCAATTCGCAGATATTACTACCTTTATAGTAATTGAATGATTTGCAAGTCACATCCATGCTGCATTCCCTTCCACAGATGACATGAGAACGCACTGTGTAGTTCGCATAGGCAAACCCTATCAATGTCCTGTTTTCAGCAGCATGGAACATCCAGGTGCGCTGACAGTACGAACTTCCTAAAGCAAAGGTTGCTGCGACAAGTCCGAAGAATAGGATGACATCAAACATCTGAAAACCGCGAGGATTAGTCATTGTTGCAGCTGGTTTCATCAAAGGCTTGGAGAAGTTGCGTTTGTAAAGTGCACCTGTAGTTGTATGAGACTCACGAACAGATCCGAAGAGATCGCGTACAAAACAGTTGAAATACCCAATAGATGTGTGAATTTTCTACTGCGCTTTTGTTCAGAGAAATGATTTCAAAACACGCTAAATCTGTTGATGTTGTTTGAAACAGCCGATGTTGTTCCTAGTTAAAAAACCAGTATCTCTGTCAGTCACGATATGAAGTTCATTCAATTGTCGTATAGTTGTGTGTACCTGATGCGAAATCTCCCTGTGCTGCAGAAACGGCCATGCAGTGAAATCGAGAATCGCTGAATGACAGCGTAAGTATTCCACCTCAGCCACTAGCACCCAGCCAGGAAGAGCCAGTTTTGTGGAACGCACTTGGTTATTGCGTTGATATCGTATTCAGATGTCCTCATGCATATGCATATATTTGTCCATATTGGGATATGATTGGTCAGCTTCATTCGCATGATCAAAGGTAATATCACTGACGTGAATCTATAGACAAATGCAAAATATATTCAGGAATGGCTGTACGGCATGACATTGACAACATCTAGTTATGCAGGCATACACTAATAGTTTCAATCTGATTTCAGTATAATGCTTTACTGCAAGCATGTGTCTACTGAATTTATGTAAAATCAAGTGACTTTCAATTTCACTAACGTGCATTACCACTGCTTCAATTATACCGATCCCGAAAGGGACGAGGCACTTGTTTTCTGCCAATGCTTACCCTGCATGTAGACCAAACCGATTCTTGTATCTCATTATCATTTGTAAGACTTGCGGTGACACCATGTAAAATACTCTTTAGGGAAGATGTGTGGTCCTACAAAGGACCGATCAGAGTGGATTCTCGAAGTGGCAGTTGTCGCTGACGTGAAACCCGATGCATCCATCATATAAACCACATCCACCGAGTCCGGAACTCTCTCCCTCTCTCTGAGGACGACTAGAGCCATACAGATACATACTAATAAACTAGAGAGCGGTCTCGGCGAAATTTCTGTGACAACATGAGGATCGATCCGCCATTACTGAAAAAGGCACTGCGCCGGCGCTTTACTATCTTTGCTGTGTACGTACGGCGTAGGCCTTTGTACTGTAGTTCACGCAAGTGCTCCGTTACTGTATGGTATGCAGGCGTATTCGTAATTTGTGCCCATAATAGTAATGGCGGCACGGGCCCATGCGATCACAGCGACACTCAGTACAGGGGAGTAGTATGCGTCCGCCCTCTAGTTTATTAGTATGTATCTCTATGACTAGAACACACTAGTCGAAACGTTGAGAATTTACTCTCGTCGATCCTTTTCAGGACCACACATCTTCCTAAAAAGAGTGTTATACATGGTGTCTCCGCAAGTCTTACTCATTCTAGTCTCTCCACCATGCAAAACTTAAAACCCTACTTATTATCATTTATTTTCGAAAACGAAGAGCTACAATTGATCTGAAGCAAATCGCCGTCTTATATATTTCAAATATTTTAAAATGAGGTTGAAACATGAATAATCGCTGCGCCAATAATAATGTTTGGAGAAGGGGATTATGTAATCATAACCAAAACCATTTCATTTCTCTCGTCTTCTTTCTTCTCTTCTCGTCTTTTCTCGTATCTTCTAATCTCGTCTAATCTCGTCTAATCTCGTCTAATCTCGTCGAATCTCGTCGAATCTCGTCTCTTCTCGTCTCCTCTCGTTTCAACCAACTCGAATGGTAAAAAATACTACACATAACAATTACACAGTCATCATTGTAACTATATACGAACAATCCTCCGTAATCACACACTTCAGATTGACTGATGAATATTGTGTGGGCAATTTAACTAACTGCTTTGGGCGTGTGCCAAACCAGATTAATATCAAACCTATCAATTAATAACTTATTCAGTTGCGTTAAGATGCGACGACTGTTTGCTGAGACAGTGGGCGCGCTATATATTATATAAATTGCAACCTCTCTAAGACCGTTAGTCATTTTGATCCTGGATGTAGTGAGAACCGACAGTAAGTCAGCTCCAATGTGTGCATCAGGACGTAGACCATCTCAAGCCACCGATTCAAAACTGTTCTTGTGTGAGTATAGTTGGATGTGTTTAAGTCTGTTTAATCTTTATGATACTTCTGATCCAGGTTATATTCCCTTGATACAAACATCTAGGTAACAGGCCAACTCGCCTACTAACCGACTCGTATCTTACCAACTCGCCCCTCACCGTCTCGCCCGTTGCTTACTGGCCTCCTGACCCAAGCTTGAACTGCAATTGAACCATGAGGTCTCCGCATGAAAAGAACCGTGTGTGTTGGGATTTTATTGAAGTCATTTAAATGTTAACTAAAACAAACAAACATGTTTCGAAACTCTGGAAAACCTTAGTGTGTTTGAGGTTTGTGTTTTTTTCTCAATCGTTTCCAATGCGCGGTATTTTTGAACGCATGAGGGCGCTGTTAGGTGTACAACTTTATTTACTTCCGGGGGTACGGTCCGGTTAATTGTCAATTGAGCAGAGGTCATTTACGGAAAATTTTGTCTTTTGGGATACGATAGAAGTGTATATTTTTAATACGACATGTACGAGTTGTATTTTGACACAGCGGTACACAAGAACAAGGCATTGTCAAATGACCCCCGGAAGTAATTCGAAGCGCCCTCTACCGTTCAAAAATACCGCGCATTCCCTTCAAAACATCAAAAGCCTTCACCTATAACTTTGGTTAAGCGTGGTGTCCTAACAAGGGGAAAATACCTACGGGGATTGATTATGTGCACAAGTCTAACGTCGCCCTATCCTAGCATTAAGAGTTATTATAATAACCGAGGATGGGTACTTATTTTTTTTTTTACATAATCCAAACAAAACTACTCACATTTGTTCATATTAAAGGTAATATCATACTTTGGTTTCTATCAAAGAAATACAGATCCATGGGCAAAAATATCAAGGAAGATACAATAACAGTCATCTGTGCACATTTCAGTCCCATACGGTGCCTTCTTTTTGACAAACAAAAAATTAAAAACGGCCACAGTCTTTTCTTAAGTCTTTTTGATCTTTTAAAAGATCAAAAAGATTTCGGGCCGTTGTTTTACTAATTTCTGGATAAATATACCATTTCAGGCGGACAAATTTTAACGGTATGTTTCTACCATCACCATCTTCATGCCCTGCAAGTTATACGTAAATCTGTGGACATTTCTGTTTTGGTGTCTTACCAAAGTAGATACTACCTTTAAGAGCATCCTCTGTCTACTAATAAAATATGGACACTACGAAATGTCTTTAAAAGTGGTTGATACCTTCGGCAGACATCGAATTGTAATCGTAATACCCAACGTCCTCTTAAATGTCACTTTCAGACACTAAACTGTCTTCCTAATACGCTATTTTCACAAATTAGTATTATCATTACCATTTTTATAACCGAGGATGGGACCATAGCTATGGTACCTATGCATAGGGAGACTTTCCAATAGGGTCGTGCACAAACTTTACTAAACTATTTCTTAACATCCTCCAAACCAATGAACTTGAAATGGACATAACTATTTTCATATTGAGAGCATTCTCTGTCTTCTATTAAAATATGGACATTAAACATATGTCTTTGAAATGTAGTTGATACCTTAGGGAGACATCGAAACGTCTCCCTAAGTCCCGACGTCTCCCTAATGTCCCCTTTTAGATGCTAACATGTATCCCTAATTCCCCATTTGTAATTATTTCAAGGACACACATTTCCAGAAAGACCATGACATGTGTGGGACTGCTGTACGTCGTGCTTATCATACTTGGATGTTCGGTTGTCCAAAGCGCAGCAGGTAAGTAATTTTAAAGCAGTATCGTACTTTGGTAAAGTTGATAGAACAGCTGCGGTCTTTATTTGTAATTTGATGAAATAAAAACAAACGTGCGAAATTGTCAGCTCAATTGATCATTTAAAACCGTATAAAATAGCTATAACAGTTGCAATTATCAAGCGAAATTGTAAGATTACTGTAATTGGTAATTGTGAGATTTTGATCTCTGATATCAAAACTATTCTAGGTAGGCCCTATTCTGTTTTACTTATTTCTGGATGAACTTAGCATTTCAGGGAGAATACAATTAATATTATGTTTGTACCAGCACCATATTTATAGCCTGTAAGTTATAGGTAAATCTGTGAACATTTCTGTTTTGGTTTCCTTACAAAGTATGATAGTACATCTAGGCTTTTATAATTACTTTTTGGTAATAACGGATATGAAAAACAAAACAAAAACACGGAATAATCAGACGACTTGCAGTAGTCACTATAGCATAATAGGCAAAGTAGTATATCCGTCCACGGTAGCCGTCCAATAGGAAATTGGGAACGATGTTGAGACAATATGTCCCACAATGCATTTCCCATTTACGTTAATTGCACACTTCCGACCTGTCTTTGAAAGTCCATGTAGATCCATTCGTGTGGGCATCTAGGTAATCAATGGGATTTTGTGTACAACAAAACTGGTGAAATAAACTCTTCGTGTGATGTATTTCTCATACCGTCGATGCGAACTCTCGGCCTATAATAACGTAGGCATGCCATGTAGCGGTCAAAACACAAGAAGGGTATCACCACGCTTTACACTATTATTATCCCTGATCATCGGGCACATTTACATTTACAACAATCTCAGCTTCCTTGGGAGTAAACAGCTCGCAGCTGCCTGTAAAGCGCACAAGGGCTAATCAAGCACACAGTGCCATCTCAACCCTCACAGGTACCCATTTACACCTGGGGCCGATTTCACTAACGCTTTGCTTCCCAAAGTAGCGACCAATTTTCCGTTTAGCGATGGATTTGGGCTTTAGCGATGATCGCAAAGCGTTAGTGAAATCGACCCTGGTTAAAGAGGGACAAAAATGTGATAAAGCATCTTGCCCAAGGACGCAAGCACCATTAGCCTATGGCTGGATTCGAACCCACAATCTGTAGATTGACCACAATATCTTGAGTACGACACACCAGACCACTATATAGGCCACAGCGCTCCATTATCGGCATATCCGTTTTCCGTTGAGAAATCAATGCATTTATTTTTAAGATTGACACTTATAAGGTACCTCCACTGTTCTTTCCCTTTGGTCACTAAATGTCCATAAATTTAGTGCACACAATTCCTTATAAGGCACGAAGCCAACAATACCCGACTGTATGGTTTTCCTAAAATGTAAGCGTACCCCACAAGACACCATGGAAAATTACATACATTCACCATCTGTGAAAATCAAAAGATTCCAACTCGCTCACGAATATGCAGTATCGCCGATAACTTACTGTATTAAAAAACGCGGTTTTTCTGAGTATGTTTATATGTTTCTTTGTAACAATAACGGTCAGGGATATAATTAGTCAATCAGGCCTTGGACCCCATCGTATGCAGAGCAAGTAAATGTATAATAGGAAACGTCATGTAGCACAGTTTGACATGAAAGCCTTCTTACACAAAAACCCAATGAGCTGGCTATCCGCTACAAAAATATACGACAATAATAACACCCACGTCTTGACGCAGTACTCTGGTATGGCTTGGTTAAAATTGGTAGAGCACCGGTACTGCCTCTTTCGATGGATTTCCAGTGTCATCAATGTGTGCCGTACTATAACCGATGTGATACCATAGTCCTGCCGATGTACTAATGACGTACAACCGTTCTTACCAATGTGAAACCGTAGCACTATCGTACGCTGACCAGCTCTGACTTCCAATTTTATGCTGATTTTAAGTTGCAGTTCTTCATTAAAGGTAGTATCATACTTTGGTAAGAAGCCAAACCAGAAATGTTCACAGATTTACGTATAACTTACAGGGTATGTATATGGTGGTGGTAGAAATATACCGTTAAAATATTTCCGCCTGAAATGGTGTATTTATCTAGAAATTTGCAAAACAACGACCGAAAATCTTTTTGATCTTTTAAAAGATCATAAATAAAAGAGAAAACACTTAAGAAATACTGTAGCCGTTTTTCGCTGTTTTCCCCAAAAGTGGGCAACGTATGGGACTGAAATTTTTACAGATTACTTTTACTGTATCTTTCTTGATATTTTTGCCCACGAATCTGTATTTCTTTGACAAAAACCAAAGTATGATATTACCTTTAAAGCTGAAGCTCATCTGTTTTCCTTTTCAAACCAGAGAATCTACTTCTGAACCGCAGCTGAAAGCGTCCAATATGAATGATTGGAAATGTATTAGTTTCCCATAAAAGCAAACTTCCTTCGAAATTAGGGTGCATGGTCAAAGTTAATTGTAAATCTTACATCCGCCTCGAGTGGGCCACAGTCCTATGTGGGTCATTAATTGAAACATATCCTTGTCAGTTTGCGAAATCACAGGAAATTGCGTCCATCACTCTGCCTATTCCTGACAGAAACCCTTGCATATATGTTTGCTAAGCTCTCTGCATATGACTACTCCTCGTGTTACGAACGGTATTAAGACTGCCCAAATTTGCAACCAAGCTAGTAGATTAAATTGCTGGCTGTTTTAGATTTGCAAGACTTAAAACATAATGACAAAAATAACGTTAACAGCGACGATAGGGCGAAATTCCCATAGGGTCATGCACAAACTTTACTTACCTATTTCTAAATAACCTCCAAACCGATCGACTTGAAATTGATATATTTTCCTAATGGGAGCATGCTCCATCTTATATAAAAAAAAAACGGACAATAAAAATGTTTCTTTAAAAGGTACTTGAAACGTTAGGGGGAAGTGGATATTTCCCCCTAACAGCCAATTTCCCCCTAACGTCGACTTTTAACGCAAAACGCTTCCCCCTAACGTAGGTTTTAACAATATAAATATTATGTAAGGAACAATATAAAGTGTTGTCAGGGTGCAAACCAGTCAACAATTTGCCTTAGTGGCAAAAAGAAGAGGAGACACTAACTTCATGTACATAACTAAGTTTGTTTCAGTTTCAAAAGAATTTATCAGTGTGGTCAAGTATACTGTAAGCCTAGCGCCATAAACAACACGAAACTGCTGTCACTTCTGCTATTAAGTTAATCGAGTTAGGAGGGTCTGACGTTTCGATTTTTCTTCCAAGTCCAAGATTTGTTTACCCTTTGAGAAAAACAGCCTCTTTTTAGCCTTAAAAAAGCTCCTGTTAAGATCGAAACGTCAAACCTTTCTTTCTCAATGCTATTTAAAAAAATTCCGGGCCATTCGTTTGGATGTTAAACTTTTTGCAGCAGTTGATTTCTTGCTCTGTTATTACTTTTTACAAGATCCAACATGTCACGATGTGGAACTAAATGACTGCAACGTTACAGCAACGATATCAGCACTCACTGGGGTTGGTGAGGATTCATACTCCCCGTATGAAGTCAACTTCTGTTGGGATATTTCCAGTCGTGATGGCATGCATTTGGAGGCCATGTGCGCCTACCAGACACACGGCTCCTACCCACACTTGCAGATAACAGCAAACGGTGCCGTGTTCAAGTCATGTGTGGATGAGTATTACCCTGGAGAGTTTTACTCAGCCGAAGGCCGACTGAGGCTCGAGGTGTCTATCTACAAAGAAATTTCTGCAATGTCTTGCGATGTAAGATGTATTGAAGGAACAACGGGTAAGACCCCTCAAACCAGTCTGCTTGGACCACTTTTTGCCGAGCTGATTAATTAGTAGACATGATTAAATAATTGTGTTGCGTTATGCAGGAGTCGGGCCTACTTTCCATCTCAAAAGCAGAGATTTGAGTCTACCGTTTTACGACAACTGGGGTCGATTTCACCAAACTCATCGTAACTTGCTACCAATCGTAGGATTTGTGATGCATTGCAGCCCTACGTACGTTACGATGGGTTACCCTTCGTAAATCGAGTTACGATCGATCGTAGGGCTTCGTGAAATCGAGCCCTGGTGCTCTAAACAGTTACATTCGCTGCCAAACTTGTTCCTTTCCCTGTCTTAAATCTATTCCTCTAATTACCTTAGTTGTTAATCACAGTTCCCCAGCCGAGTTCTTTTCTACCTATCTATTGTTTGCTACCTGTTATCTTTCCTATCACTGACCTTTTTTTTTTCTGACAATGCTTACCTACCCCAAGCTTAACCCCCCCCCCCCTTTCGTCCTCGTCCTCTTATCAATATAAAAGTTATGTGTATCTTTGCTTTGATGTTCTTGACCTCTTCTCATTTAGCCTTTGAGAAAGATCCTGCTATAACGCGTCGGGCCCTCCTAACTCTAAGCATTGTCTTAGCTTTAAGAGATTTAAAAGTGAACAAAGAAAAACTGACTGGAGCGGGACTCAAACCTGCGTCACAGGAAAACCCTACCATAGATTTAACTTCGCTAGTAGAAAACTAAAGACTATCCTAAAAAAAACATATCCTCTTCGAGTGATCCCCCATGTACCGTTCCCAGGTTGCAGCAATACTGCGCCTATCGGTGAAATGATCCTTGGGATATGGTGGTGTGTGCGTGGCTTCATGACTTGTGACTGCCAAACGAACAAAGATAACTGACTATCGGGGACACCACCAACTTGATGGCTCAGTTGTTCGAGCGCCAGTGCGGTATTCAGGAGGTCGCCGGTTCGAATCCCGCTCCAGTCAATTTTTCTTTGTTCACTTTTCATTAAAGACTATCCTCGTTGAAATATTCCGTTTTCTTGTAGATGATACAGATCACTTGTGTGGCCCTCGGTTCATCAATCTCACGAGTGACACACGATACCTTGTGAACGTCTCTATCCCTAACCACACTTTTGTTAACTGCACTTGGTTGGTAACCGGCGAACTAGAATCAATCACGTACATGGACCTACTTACTTACGGGGCCGATGCTCACCGTCTTGCTTTTGGCAAGGGAACTGACAGCGGGAACCAATCATCTGTGATTGGTGTCATTAGCGCCACCAACGACAACATGACGTCGTATTATTCGTCTTCGACTTCAACGTGGGTCACACTGTGTACAGTTATTCACCGAGAGGGGGCGCTAGAACCAACCCTGACTCTCCGATTGAGGTTGGGTAACTTCACCGATCACGGTAGGTATAACATGTATAGTTTACTAAAAAGGTAATGTCATACTTTTTTGTCCAAAAAAAATACAGATTCAAGGGAAAAGAAAATCAAGGAAGATTCAGTCATCTGTAAAATATCCAGTTATATAACATGCCATTTTTTGTTTAAGTTAGTGAACACCGCCCACGGTAATTTTAATTTTTTTAAACAGAAATGTTGATCTTCCTATGGTCAAAATTGGATTTACACTTTTAGGGACAAATACAGCATTTCAGGTAAGAATATTTTTAACGGTATGTTTCTTCCATCGCCATAATTACAACAAAATTTCTGTTTCGGTGTGCTGCCAAAGTTTGATAGTACCTATAAATTTTTGCCAACGACCTGTAGTTTATACCATACACAGTCGAATTTATTTTCCTCAGTCGGAGCCATTACAAACATGTGTTTCCTATTTCCATGCAGTTCAGTGCGGCACCGGACAGGTCATGTGTTTTCGAGACTCCAAGTGTGTCCCTCTACATCGTATTTGCGACGGTGTAGCCGACTGCTCGGATTATATGGACGAAATTGATGGCTGTGGTAAAAATGCAAAAATAGCAATTTAAATAGAAAGAAAACCGGGAGGTCAATATGGCCGATGCCAAATGGCGCGCCACCAACTTAGTTTGCAAGGCAATGGCCAATCACAGTGCGTGGATTTTGTCGATCATTTCCAGACGTGCATGTATTGGTCGACACATTACGTTAATTGTCATTGGTTAGCATGTTGCAAACTCTTGGTTGTGCACTTTTTGGAATCGGCCGAAATTGATAAATCTGGTACAGCCGAAACGGGGGTCGATTTCACAAAGCTCTGCGATCGATCGCAACTTGAGTTACGAATGATATTCAGTTGTAGGTGGTATATTTTACGTAGGGGTTCAATGCATCAATAGTCCTACGATTGATAGTGAGTTACGAACAATTTGGTGAAATCAACCCCGGGTCTTCTTGCTTTATTTCGTATTAGATGCAGTATATCAGCTGGATATACAGCAGGTTATGTTGTCAGTCGCCTGGGTAGGATTAAACTTGCCTGCAACAAATACTGCCTGTCAAAAAAAAAAAAGGCTTTATCAACCAAACGTTTATGAGATGTTGACTGTTTTAATTTGTATGAAGCTGTCGTTTAAGTAAGGTTTGAAGTTTTGCATGGTGGAGACACTAGAGAGACGACTAGAGCACACTAGTCGAAACGTCGAGAATCCACACTCATCGGTCCTTTTCAGGACCACACATTTTTCTGAAAGAGATTTTTATACATGGTGTCGCCGCAAGCCTTTATACTCTCTCAACCTGTCGTTTGCTAAGCGTAACAATAAGCAGAGTCTGTGGTTAAGGTCGCATAATGATTTTGTACATTATTTTTCAGATCAGTGTGGGAGCTCAAACCTCTCCCTCCGACTGAACGAACCGATGACCATTCTGGCCAATTTCAGCGAGTCCGTCCATGGATTGTCGACCGGTCATTTCGCAATATTCACGGGGACGTCGGAGAGGGTCACGGTTGCCAATATAACCAAGAATGTTAATACCAGGCAGCACGACTGTATCTGGAGACTCTGGGAACCAGAGGGGACCAGGATACGGGTTGAGGTGACGGCGTTCGAGGGAGACGGACTTGTCCTGAGGATTGGTAACGGGGAAGCTCTTAGCACCGACCCAGACCTCCGTCTGGTCCTCAACGGCGATGATGCTCATGAGATACACCTCCCAGTTGATGCGCTGTCCGTGAGTAAAGGCATGTGGGCCACTCTCAGGGCATCCAAGACAAACTCGCCCGGATTCCAAGTCGTCCAGATGGTCTTCTCAGCATATTATGTCGTTGGTAAGTTCCATTGGTTAGAACTTGTTTTCTTTGAAAACACCGAGTGTGCAGTGTCTTCCTGATACCAGGCTGCGGCGTTTACCTTTCAGACACTTTTGAGGGCGGTAGAAGAATGGAGTATGCAGGATTACCCCGATATCAGCAATAAGATAATATCGGTACAAGGTTTGCAGAAGCTTTTTTTAACTAAGTTTGTTTCAACATAGGGCCTCGAATTACGGTTTAAATGTTATTTTAAGGAAATAATTATGACAGTTTACAATTATTCTTATTATAAATTATGAAATTGTAAACATTGAATATCCTGATGCATATGTATCCGTTTCGTCAGCAGTGAATAGGTATCAACGAAATGGAACAAATTATTGAATCAATTGATAAATCAGAGGGATTAAATATAAGTGCAGGATCGGTAACATACCCAAACAAAAAGGCTTACAGATTTAACTATAACTTTCAGGCTATGATGATGGTGGTGGTTGAAATATAGCATTAACATATTTTCACATGAATTTGTTTTCCTGAAATTAGTCAAATAAGGACCGAAAACAGGTTTGACCTCAGGGTAAGATTAAAACCTAAGAAAAATCAAGTCGGGTTTTCACTACGTTCTCGTGACTCAGATGTCCGATTGAGCTTAAAATTTCACAGGTTTCTTATTTCATGCACATGCTGGATCAGACAAAGTGTGAGTGCTGTTCGGTGACATATACCAATCATGTATTATATCTTTAAGTGTATTTTGATGTCCTCCGATTTATTGTGTCACATTCATGCCTTGCCTATGGCAGAGTGTGACAATGACCAGTTTGCCTGCCCGTCTGGACTGGACTGCCTCCCAGACAAATCGCACGTTTGCGATGGACTGCGAGACTGCGAAGGCTACGGCGATGAACTAGGATGTGGTTAGTAGTATCCTCTCATTCGATTTGCCATGTATACTGCTGACTATTAGTGTATTGTCCAAACAGTAATAGGAAATAATGCATTCATGCCATTGTGGTCATAGTGCTTTACATAGTGTACATTGTCATTTGAAGGATTTAAAGAGCATAACACAACATTTGTGACAAACCTTTACCAAAATGTTCACAGAGTTAAGCATAACTTACAGGGTATGAAGACGTTAATGGTAGAATCATACTGAGACCGTTTTCTGCCTGAAACGTATGCTGTATTTATCCGAAAAGGGAATAACGAAACAACAAATCGATTTATTCTTCGGAAGATCAAAAACGAGACAGCTATTTCCTCACAATATTTTGCGCAAGAATTGCAACGATTTTTCGTTGTTTTCAACTGTTTGCAATGATCAATTGAGCTTAAAAAAAATCCACAGGTTTGTTTTTATCCCATGGCAAATCAAATTATGAACAGACAACGGCTGTTCTTTCACCTTAATCAATGTTGTCACACGTCTTTTATATTACCGTTCTGTGGCCAAAAGGGAAATATCCCTCTCAGTTAGAAGAAAAAAACCGTTAGATTTTGGTGATATTCTAAACAGGCATGTGCGGTGAGCATTCCTTTCAGTGTTGTTCGTCTGATGACTGTGTACCCGTCTACCAGCTTTGCGATGGACATGTGGACTGCAATGACCACTCAGACGAGTTAATGTGTGGTATGTTATCTTTCAATGGTGGAAATTGGGTTATACCAAGAAGGGTAGAAAAAAATTATGAGAAACTCATCTTATTAGGTCTTTGTTGCATAATGAAATAGTGACGGTATACAAAAGCGAAGCTTATTATGTGAGTATACCACCTGTTGTTCCTAATTTTCCCAGCAAGAGAAAAGGATTGTGTGTGTCATATGTAATATTCAGTAAAAAAAAATATCATAATCAACTAGACCTCATCAACAATAATTGTGTGGGGAGGAGTGCCTAATACCACACTTAGCGAATGTTCGGAATTACATCTACACTCAGCTTGACTATGGGTGTTTTTCTTTTCTATCGATGTAGATCATTGCGGCAATGAGACCATATACACCCGTCCAGGCGTAGCTTCCTTCATCGAACACCATGAGATAACTCTCCAGTGCCTGTGGGTGGTCGTGGCCGAGCCTGGCGCACGAATCCAGGCCAGCATTCGCCGTCTGGCCTGGTGCGACGTCGTCTTCGGCTCTGGTACTATGCCCAACACGGACGTCATTCAGCGAGTGGGAAGCAAGGAGCACGCGACGTCTGCCTACCCTTGGTTGATAACCACTAACACGTCCGCAATGTGGGTTGCCAACGACTGTCGTGTCAGCCCGTACTTTATGTACACAGACACTCCAGATCATCTTCTTATTGCCGTGCAGCAATATGCTACAGTTGGTAAGTTCTACAAGTTGAATGGCTGATAGCATTGTTGGAGTCGAGTCCTCAGATCCGAATACTTCAAGGTCCGAGTACTGGGCCGTCTCCGAGAACATTGTTGACGAGTCAGGGGTATTAAGGTCGAGTACCAAAGTCCGAGTCCAAGTCCGTGTACAGTACCAACGTACTGTGCAAATAAATGCAGTTTGTTTCACAAAGATGTTTATAATTGGATGTTGTGCCACTCTTCTCAGAACCGAATGTTTTTCAAACCTTGTAAATGACACTGTGCTGCTTACTCCATTTACTCCCGATAATCTTCATACCCCCACTGTATAATTTATCAGAAATCAGCAACATTATCAACCGTGAAATTTTAACGAAAATGAAATTTGCACTAAATGGTCGAGTACTCTTAAATTGTGAGTACATGGAATCGAGTACAGGCCAAGTACATTTATTTTCGAGTACGCTTTATCGAGTACGGGCCGAGTATTTCCATGTACTTGTGTTGTACTCGAATACGAGTACTCCAACACTGGCTGATAGATCATTCAAATAGGCATATAATGCATGCTTCAGGCCTACATCTGGCGTATATTTTACGACGGACGACTTGTAGTCTTGTTCCATTTCACTCTAGGACTTTCAGATTTCTCTTAGTCATTGATTCATTGTAAATGTTTTTGTATCTTGAAGAATGTTCATCAGAAGAGATCATGTGCTCGTCCGGTCTAGTCTGTATCCCCAGATCAGCAGTTTGCAATGGGCGTTTTGATTGCCCCGAGTACACGGACGAAACGGGATGTGGTGAGTTGGGGATTATGCGAGTTTGTATATCAAAATAGCTGGTGCTGTAAAAGGTACTGATGTGGCCAGTCAGCTATTAAGCCATTTCATGGCTAGTACAGCCGTGCTGTTATAATATAAAGTAAGAGAGCCATCAAGAGAGGAACACAGCCATAGCCATCTTAACCAGTCTTCCACATCGAATACCTAGCCAACAAACCAAATCATCTACTTACAAATATTTCGTAGGACAACCAACGAACACACCGATCAGATCAAGTCTATTCAGTTACGGTATTATCAAAATTAAATAAGCGAGTATTGGTGGCGCCCTCAGTCAAAGGTCAATCGAACCAAAATTCTTGTGCAGAATCACTCAGGACGTCTTTTCATTCAGTCACATGAGCACGGCAACCTCTCTTAGAAAAACAAGGTCTTTTGTCAAAGCTCTCGCCGTTTCTACAGTAAAGATAGTCGTATCCTTCCTCCGTTGAGAACTCGATGAATGACTAAATGATTTGGTATCCCACTTCTGCCACCAGAACTCGATGAATGACAACATGATTTGGTATCCAACTCATTATTATTGGAACATCGTGTTGCGTGACATGTTAAAACGAAATCACAGGGACAAATCAGAGGGACATTGCAGCAGGCAACGATTGAGTTTTAGTTCCACATGAGTCTTAAATGCCGAGAGAAGTAAGATTGTATATAACAAGATTGAATGAAACCTCGACAAAGACATAAAGTGTAGACCGAAGCTTTATGAAATTTGGCTTTTTGGTATCATAAGCATACCACGTTCTACTCAATGACTTATACAATTTAATTTTGCCACTCCAATCGACATGTTATATCATGGTGATGTAATAACTCTCTTGTCAAAAGGAACTTAAGAAGGTATGTAACCCTATAAAAATATGTGTCAGGTAGGATCCCAGTATATCATGAACAAGCATTATATAAAGATTATACCCAAGCCACCCATATTATGCATCTTTTTCTTTTACATTTGTACCTAAGGACCTTGCGGTTCGACTTATATAAACATTCGACAAGATGAAACATCTAAAATAACCTCCCCTGGTTGGCTGGAATACATGTACCCCGATAGAGTGCTGTGTCTATGGATACTGGTGGCAGAAGTGGGATACCAAATCGTTTTGTCATTCATCGAGTTCTCAACGGAGGAAGGATACGACTATCTTTACTGTGGAAACGGCGAGGGCTTTGACAAGTATTTTCTCAGAGTTACAGGGTATAGCACGCTTTCTGATCAAGCTCTCTTTTCATTTCAATCGCAATTTGGGCAAGAGGGAGGCAGGTAAGCATGTGAAAATGGGAGACATCGGGAAGTAGGAAGACATTTCTTAGTCTCCTTAAGGCATGGTATGCATTTTGAATATTTGCAATGTTTATATTTTAATATAACACAGTGAATTCATTTTCAAGTACATTGGTTTAGAGTAAGTTTAGAAATAGGTCAGTAAAGTTTGTGCACGACCCGTTGGGGAATGTCTCAATAAGGTGGAGGCAATATTATTCCTTTTGACAAAAAGTGTTTAGTTTTTAAATTCAAATCAAATTCAACATACCGTAGTGCTGCTGTTTGGAAGTTTAGTAAAATTACACTGGGAACGAGGACGACGTAAAGCAGCTCTTACCTGAGAACAATCAATCTAAATATCTTTGTTTGGTTCAGGTGTGAAAAGTATCTTTCTTTAAAAAGAAATCGGGGTAGAGCCCATATTTCGATTCATCGTTTCCAATATGCGTTTTATTTAGGTAATGGATCACGATTATGTTTCCATTTGTGATCAGAACACACTTTCCTGTGAGCGCAGCGTCGAGGGATCGTACAATGTTCGTCAAGTTTGTGTCAGACGTGGTTGTGAGAGGGAAAGGCTTTCAACTTGAAGCACGACAGACTCCAGTTGGAACAGGTACACTTATTTCGCAAAAATAAATTAATAAATAAATACTTGAAAATACAAAATGTTCACGATGTCGGATAATCGTTTGAATGTTTGTCTGAAGAAGATTTATATTCGTATAATTCACACATGAAACACTTTATTCAAGTACAGATCTACGTTTCTAACCCTTTTTCTGATGTCTGTGGACAAAAACGTTTCCATATTTCGTCATTGAGGCTTACCAAAAAAAAGAACAGAGAAAAGAAAAAAAGAATAGTTTCCAATCTAATCTATGTCTTTATTGTACGAATAGAAAATATAATGGGAACATGTGAGATATTCTTTTCTTGGTGGATATCCGTTCGCGATATCGTGAAATTTGTAAAATAAATATACCAACGAAGTGGTATGTTGTTCAACTTCTAGTGTTTTAAGCATTGTTTGTTCTGTATTTTTCCAAACAGCGTCATGTGGGTACAATGAAATCACTTGCGATGTTGAAGATCTTATCTGCGTGAGAAATGATACAACAGGAAATGGACGGCCTTTCTGCCTAAAGGGTGAATTTCTTTTTTCCAATTTCGTTTATATGTCCTTTTATTCATTTGTGGTTTTCAAATGGCCGTAATTTTGTCTCCCTTTAACAACGTTAATGGTCTGTTGATGCTGTGTGGGATTTAAGATGCCGTGTTTACCATATTGTTTGTGATTTACGCTGTTGATAGTGTACGTGATTTACACTGTCGATGTGTGTGCGCTTTGCATAGTTGATTGATGTGCGTGATATAAGCTGTTAAAGTGGGAGATAGACAACAGTTGATGTACGATTTACACCAGGCGATGCATGATTTCACTTGCTGTGCAAGATTTACACTGTTTTGCGTGATTTCATATCCTTTAGCAATTGGCGTTATTAACGCTAAACAATGTTTTGATTTGTACTGTTGGTAACGTTCGTCAGTTACGTTGTTACCTAGATGAATGCGGTGATCTGAAGTATTACATATGGAACGTTCCTGTGGACCTGATGTCACCACGCTACCCACAATTCTACCCCAGTGGTGTCAACTGTGTGTGGACAATAGTATCGGATAAATCCAAGTGGGTTCTAGTATCGATTCTCGATTTCGAGACGGAAAGTTCCAGCGATGTTGTGCAGTTTCGTGGCAAGACTCAGCAATCCAGTGGAAGTGAGACGTCTTTTGAGCTGTCTGGAACCACCAAGGTCCGGTCAATAGCTTTCACCAACAGCCGAGTGGTCACTGTCCACTTTAAAACTGATCTTTCTGTGTCATTAGTCGGATTTCACTTTCGTTTGTACGGGAATTTCTCATTAAGCAGTAAGTATAGTTTTTTTTTAAACAGTCATCTGCGAAATTTACGTCGTTGTTTTGTTGTATTTTCTAAATGGGGAGCTCCGACCATTTGTCGGTGAATGGGGCATATCATTGAAAATAAATATGTTTTTTTTTAGATTGAAAGCTATATAATTATTTGCTTATTAGGCGATGTAAAAATCACAAATCTGCGTCATTATTGCGTCTCGTTTTCTGCAAATCGAGTCAGAATACTGTCGGTTTTGAATTCAAAACTACCTTCATACGATAATTAAACAAAATTGTCCTCGGACCTTACCGCCTTGGAACAGCTCTTGACTGGAACACTTTTTCCACCATTCTGCAACCCTGAGAAATGTCAATTCCTACCTTTAAGTTCACTGACCACAAATAATTATTCTTCCCGTATTTATGGCACTTGTAAGTGCAGTTCGACATGTGTGGTGTGCAAGGACCACATCCATGAGTCCGATTCGTGCACAGAATAATGACTCAACCTATAAGACCGAAGGGAATTTTACTTGCACGACATCTAATATCATACATGTCAATTCTTGCAGGGTATGCAACATTCTGTATGTGAGGGAGACCAAGAAGACCCTTAAGAAACGATTTGTTATGGTCACGGGTCCACAGTCAAAACTCGGAAGTTTGACACCCCACTGGGTCTACACTTTAATCTTCCTTACTTCACAATTTCTGATAATATGATCTCGCATGTCATTTAATCAACTGGCCACCGTAGTGGCTTTGTCCACCTTAGAAGGGATAAAGAAATATGAATGAAAATCCTCCGAACCATTCAATATCATGGCCTCAACATCCAGGGGAGAAATGACAAACAAACAAATTATTTGGTCTACATGTATCTCCTTCACCACAACCTATTTCACCATCTTTTAAGATCTTCTTCATATGCCCATTGGGATCTTTAACAGAAGTTTGTTTTAATATGCAAGATATTTTTGTGCTATTAAAGCAGATTGTTTGTGCTTAGCAGCACCATATAATTGGCCCCTGGTGTTTTGTCCAATCTGCAGACGGAACGTCTTGCTTGGACGACGATTTGTTGGACTGTGGTGACGGGTCCTGCGTGTCGCCTGATGCCAGATGTGATGGCTTCGATGACTGTCAGCGAGACGGGTCAGACGAATCGGACTGCAGTAAGCTTTTAGTCTTAGACCTGGCTTCCATTTTGTTTATGTCGAATGTAAATTGCCCCTTTAGCATAATATGGCAGCGGACAGAATGCTCAGACGAACGGGCCTATGACTGGTTCCCTGTACCTACTTTTGCTAAATCAAATTACAGCAAGGAAGACTTCACTTCCCTGATGTAATTTGATTTTAATAAAACGCAAGCAAGCTGTCGAAGCGATTTAACAAGCTCGCACTCAGGAAGGCTGTGCTTATACAGCAGTAAGCGTAAACCACTGCATACCTACGCAGAAACGTCTGTTTTTACGATATCCTAGGGGTTAATGTTTATAAATTGTGGCTTGCATAGTTTACGTAACATATGAGGAAACCCTTTGCTTCATGCAACATATCATATTATTATTATATCATCACTACCCTGCTTGCTTGCATGCTTGCTTTGCACCGAGTAAATTATTTGCTCCTCTGAGGTGAATTACCCCACGAACGATCGCATATCGAGTAACGAATGGTAATAAATCGTATCCTACGACTCTAACGATGTCCTACGACCGGTAGTAAGTTACGATGAGCTTGGTGAAATCGACCTCTTGTGAATTGATAAATTATACGTTTATAATTCCCATTTTCCGCCTGGTTTTCCGATCGACTTTATTTGTTTACCAAGCAAGCAAGCACGACATTCCCAGTTACGTCCAAGCAGGAACAGATTAGATATTCTGCTTTGGTTGGGTGTGAGTATTAAAAAAAAAAACGATTTAAACTAAGGAAATAGGCTTTTTATTTTTAATTCATGCCTGTTCTGCCCAACTCTAGAAGACATCACCTGCCCGGAGGACTTTCACTGCGACAACTCATCTAAATGCATATACTTACGGTCTGTCTGCGATGGCAAACCTGATTGCCCAAATGGGGACGACGAGACCGATTTGGAATGCGGTACAGTTTTATTAAATTTTCATTAACAAATGCTATTATTTCGATCTTACAAGGATCTTTCGCCAAACATCTGTCTTATCAGACTTCGAAAAGACCCTGTCTTGCTATTTCGATTCATGGTAATCAGTTTCCAGGGCTTTCTCGTATTGTAAATTTTTCCCTTTTTTGCGTTAGTCAGCTGTCTTGTAAAGACAGTGGGTTCTTTTAGCGGTTGTTTGGCTTTTAAGCTGAACGGCCGTCCGGTCAGTAGTTGGGTTACTTAGCCAGTACATTGTTTGCTAGGTCATTTGACGTGGTCATTTGACAGGTGCTCCACCAGGAGTTAATCAATCGTTGACCAATCACAATGCACAGTAATGATCGACTCAATATACGGGTTTACACCTTGGCGGCCATCTTAGATTTTGATCGCAACTTCCAAACGAGGCACATCCAGTTTGATTGGCCAACTCGCTCCAAACTCTTGGTGGCTCACTATTTGGAATCCCTTGATTTTAATCATTTCCCGTGCAGATAAACGATGTCCCAGTGGATGCAACTGTACGGTGGATGGGAGTTTCATCAGCGTGAATTGCAACAAAGGCTGGAACAATTTGACACTGTCCAGTCTTGTAAAGAGGACTGTGTCCCTGTAAGTTGCAGCAATTTAATGTGAACAAACACGAATTGTAATCTAAAGAAAAAATTGGGATAAGTCACACCTTTCCCTGTATTTAGAAGAAGGTAGGTTTGCTGTGTGACACCATGTTATCTCTTCTGTGAGAGTGTGTGGTTTCGAGAAGAACCGTGGTATTATCTCTCGATGAACCACACACTCTCACAGAAGAGATTACATGGTGTCACCTCAAATATACCTTCTTTTAGTTCTTCCACCATGCATAGCTTCAAGTCTTATTTTCCCTGTATTTGATGTAGCATTGTTATCAATAAAGCATTGCTTGGACTTTGGAGGGCCTGACGCGATTCGATCCTCGCAGGATTTTTCTCAATGAGGACAAGAACATGCAAGTAAAAAATACACATAAATGGATGAGAGGATCAGGACAAAATAGGGGGTTAAGAGTAGGTAGGTATTTGTGTGGTCATACAAACCAGAGTTAATTTTTTGTACTTGATATGTTGAATGTAAAGGGTATTTCAGTATTTCTCAGAACCACACACTCTCACAGAAGAGATAACATGGTGTCACCGCAAACCTACCTTCTTTTAAACACAGGGAATACTGAAATACTGAAATACTGGTATTTCAGTAGTTAGGTGATGCACTACTTTTTTGAAGGATTATTGCACATGCAATGTCATCCATTATGTGTCAACATTCAATTTCAGTAATCTTTCAGCTGGGAATGTCACCATTCTTGAAGCAGGAATTTTCAAGAAGTTATCGCACTTAAAAGGGTTGTAAGTAATGTTTCAGTTTTGTTAAATGATAATACATGATTGATAATGGTCACAGAACAGCACCCATGCACACTTTGTCTAATCCAGCATGTACATGAATTAATAATGAGCCCGTCAAAATAATTGAGCTCAATCCGACATCTGAATCTCGAGAAAATGGTGAAAAACGATTCTTAAAACATAACATAACATATATTTGATCTCACTGAGACATAATTTTTGGTTTTAAAATTTCCTAAACAGAAAGCACTCTCCAAATAAACCATTTCAGGCAAATATACCATTTTTAGCTGAGATTTCTATCATGTCCATCCTTACTTCGTTATAGGTAAATCTTTGAACATTTCTGGTTTTGTTTGTTACCAATCCTGTACTGTACATTTAAGGCCCACTTGATCTTCTGGCATAAATAAGTATGCCAGATAATAATCAATGTGTTTAGGAGAAGGGGGTATAATATATTGTAAGTACTTAGTTGACATTATTAACAAGTAAAGGAAATCGAGGTTGCGGCTTCCCTGCTGATTTCTGCATATTGATTAAAACCGAATCTAATCATTTTGAATATTAAAGAAGGTTTTGTAATGTTGATAATTTCAAATTACTTTTTTTGACTTAGGTGGCTGAACGACAACAACACGACCAAAATCAAACCTGGTGCATTTCATGGCCTGCAAAATCTTTCTTTCCTGTAAGTTGACGGTGGTAATACTAGAGCTGCGGACTCTGATGTTAGTGATGCTGATGCTGCTGATGCTGATGCTGATGTTGATGTTGATGCTGATGCTGATGCTGATGCTGATGCTGATGCTGATGCTGATGCTGATGCTGATGCTGATTCTGATGCTGATGCTGATGCTGCTGATGCTGATTCTGATGCTCATACTGATGCTGATTCTGATGCTGCTGCTGATGCTGATTCTGATGCTCATACTGCTGCTGCTGTTGATGTTGATGCTGATGCTGATGCTGATGCTGATGCTGATGCTGATGCTGATGCTGATGCTGATGCTCATACTCATACTGCTGCTGATGTTGATGCTGCTGCTGTTGCTGTTACTGATGCTGATGCTGCTGTTGATTATGCTGCTGCTGATAATGATAATGATGCTCATACTGCTGCTGATGTTGATGTTGCTGATGCTGTTGCTGTTACTGATGCTGATGTTGCTTATGCTGCTGCTGTTGCTTATGCTGCTGCTGCTAATGATGCTGATGCTGCTGCTGCTGCTGCTGCTGATGCTGATACTGATGCTGCTACTGCTGATGCTGATACTGATCCTGCTGCTGCTGATGCTGCTGCTGATGCTGATGCTGATGTTGATGTTGATGTTGATGCTGATGCTGATGCTGATTGATCCATATATACTCTGTTTACTTACTGAGGTCAGGGATCACTTTATTCTAAACTACAGATCCGAAGTTCGAAAACATGTTGGTTTAATAAAACGTACAGTATTAGTAGAATGGTATAATACAGGGATGTAATACAAGGACATGTTTTCATCTTATTAATTATGTTTTTATCTTATTAATTATTCCACAGCGATGTATCCAACAACTCCATTGCTGTCATCGAAGGGATGACCTTTAAGGAGCTCACTGGCCTGGATACAATGTAAGTTATCGTACTCTTAAAGTATGAACTGAAGTGTGAAATGAAGAGAAAGGATTAGGTTTATCCAACTTGTCTATTGCTTAATTGTTGATTTTGGAAGGATTATTTCACAAAACAACAAAATCTGTCCTCTTTCAACATTCTTGAATGTCCTGTTTTTGTTTAATTGATTCTTTGTTGGTTCATATTTGATTTGCGTCTTCATTCCTAGGCCGCCTTGACTAAAATCAAATAAAATCGAAAATGTTTACATTGTGATCATTTTTGTTCATTTTTATCAAGCCTTGCTGTAGATGAAAGTTAAACAAAAGTCAATATTTTACCGTCTTTGTTTCCCTTCCAATTAAAAACAATGAAACCTGACATATTTGTACAATGATATATTGTGAGTCTTTAAAGTAAAATGAAACTTTGTTATAAAGGAACTGAAATCTAAGAACTGTAACTATCTGTACCGATCATTGTGCATACGAGTGTTGCAAACCCCAATTTTCAATTCACGTTTTAAGTGACTGTTTCATTTTCAGGAGTGCGAGAAACATATCGTTCAATGAAATTCAAGACGATGCATTTGACGGGTTAGTGCAGCTTAAAACATTGTGAGTACATTAAGTAAAACATTATGCGTTACTGAAGTAATTCGGGTATTCACTTAAAGGTAGTATCATACTTCAATTGTTATCAAAGAAATACAGATTCATGGTGGAAAATATCAAGACAGATGCAGTAACAGTGATCTGTGAAAAAAATTCAGTCCCATACGGTGCCCACTTTTTGAGAAAACCGAGAAAAACAGCCACATTATTTCTTAAGCTTTCCTCTTTTATTGTTCATCATTTAAAAGATCAAACAGATTTTCGGTTGTTGTTTTACTAATTTCTAAATGTTTAAATCCCTTGACATGTTCCTAAGCGAACCGGTCCTAGCATATTAGCTAAACGGTGAAGTTGTTTATGTTCGTTCTCCACAGAGTTCTTATAAGGGGTCTGTCATCAGATAGTATGCTTCATATCAACCAGTCGGCACTAGATGACCTAACGAGTCTGGAAAAAGTGTAAGTCATCAACTCAAGATGAGTTAAAATTAATATTGTTACATTCAGATCAGGTTAACTCTGCTTTATGCAATAGTCTGCACCTTGTTTACCTTTGAGAGGCCAAAGACGAATCATACCAATGTATTTCACGTATCGAGCTTCGGAAATTCATGTCGGTTTTGAAGAATCATGTAACGCCTTTCGTCTAGGGTGAGCGACCCCGGCTGGAGGAAGACAAGTTACACCATGGAGTTCACCCTAGAAGAAAGTGAATGTATCTCTTTATTTATTAAAAGGCCGGCTTTCGCCTATGGTGAACGACCCCGTGTGGAAGAAGATCAGTTATACCATGGAGTTCACGGTACCTTCACGGTACCTCGACAGTCAATGTATCTCTTTATTTATTAATAGAACGGTTTTCGCCTAGGGTGAGCGACCCCGGATGGAACAAGACCAGTTACACCATTACTCGACCATCAATGTATCTCGGTATTTATAAATGGAACGGCTTTCGCCTATGGTGAGCGACCCCGGGTGGAAGAAGACCAGTATAAGTAATTCGACCATCAATATATATCTTTATTAAAAGAACGGCTCTCGTCTAGGGCGACCGGGTGGAACAAGACCTGAGGCCAATTTCATAGAGCTGCTTAGCACACACAAAAATCGCTAAGCATGAAATTTCGGTAACAACAGGATTAACAACCAAATGTCCATGTGTATTACTTGTGATTGTTCTTTTGCTGTTGTTCGCTGACCAGGAATATCAAATGGAGTTTCCAATGGTGGTTTGTTTTATTGGGCAAGAAATGTTTGTTCTAAGCAATTTGTTTGCGCTAAGCAGCTCTATGAAATTGGCCCCAGTTTATCATGGTGTTTAAGCAATTCCCAGCTAAAGTTGAAGGTTTCTCTGATTGTCTGTCTAGGTACGTAGATGACCACCGTCTCTGTTGTGAGTTCCTCTCTGCCATTGAGACGTTTCAATTGGACAACTGCTTGACAACGGAAGCCCACCCACCGGTCAACCTATGTGGCAGCCTGATGCGAAATACCTTCCTCCGTGTTGCAATGTGGATTCTTGGAATCGGTGCTCTGGTTGGGAACACAGTGGTGATGTTCTGGAAGTGTTATTCCCGCGAGGATGAAAAGGGTGGGAAGAAGACTCATTCTTTCTTTGTGCTCAACCTGGCCGTGTCCGATTTTATGATGGGCGTCTACATGTTGATAATAGCTGGCGTGGATGTGTACTTCGGAGAGATGTACTCATGGAAAGCCAAGGAGTGGAGGTCAAGTGTCTTGTGCAAGGTGGCTGGCGTGTTGTCCGTGCTCTCAAGCGAGGCCTCCGTGTTTTTCGTGACCCTGATCAGTGTCAACAGCTTCCTGTCCATCGTGTTCCCGTTCAGCCGTGTCAGACTCCAAGAGAAGTCTGCCGTCGTGGCCGTCCTTGTCATATGGTTGACGTCACTGTGTCTCAGTCTCTGGCCTACGGTCCTGGTCCATTCGGGGTCTGACTTCTACGGGCTCTCTGACGTCTGCATAGGGCTCCCCTTGGTGACAAAGCCAGCCAGTTATAACATCTTGACCACCAATATCCCCAATCCGCTCGGTGCAGACACCATCTCCATCCTTGTGGGCGAGGGCAGCAAGCCGGTTTGGATTTATTCCATCGTGCTGTTTCTTGGAGTTAACCTGGCCTGTTTCGTCGTCGTTTTGTGCTGCTATGCAGCCATCTTTGCTCGGGTGAAGCGCACGGCCAAGTGGGTCCGTCACTCGGCCCACCAAGACAGGGAAGTCAGAATGGCCGTCAAAATGGCCCTGATAGTCGGCACTGATTTCGCCTGTTGGGTGCCCGTAATCACCCTGGGCATTCTGTCACAGATTGGGATTCTAAAGATCGGACCAGACGTCTACGCCTGGGTCGTTGTCTTCTTCCTTCCCGTCAATTCGTCTCTGAATCCTTACATCTACACCTTGTACACGTCTGCTGTCGATTATTTCAAGACCAGAAGAATGCGTATAAAGAAGGCAATGCTTACTACCAAGGCGAAGACTATCTCCGCTGAAAACCTGCACCTCAGTATGTCGGACCTTACACCCCGGTAGATTTGATCAGATAAGCTCAGATCAGCCCAGATCAGCTCGGCTCAGCTCAGCTCAGATCGGCTCAGCTCAGCTCAGCTCAGCTCAGCTCAGCTCAGCTCAGCTCAGCTCAGATCAGATCAGCTCATATCATATCAGATCAGATCGGATCAAATCAGATCAGATCGGATCAATTCAGATCAGATCAGATCAGATTGGATCAAATCAGATCAGATCAGATCAGATCAGATCAGATCAAGTCAGATCAAGTCAGATCAAGTCAGATCAGATCAGATCAAATCAGCTTATTAATAGATTAGATAGATGTTATCGTTGTGTTACCCATGTGATAAAGCAAAGTGTTAAAACATAAATAGCAATCAAGTTTAATACGCCCACCATTGTTTATATTTCTTTTCACAGGGCACCCCATTTCCCCGATCTTAAAGAGTAAAAAAATATTGCTTGGAATTGTATTGTTTTATGTAAAAGTTTAAAGGATGATGTAATGCATAATTGTCGGTGCTTGTTATTTGTTGAATTTGTATTTACTTGTACGTACAGGACTTGCGTTATAAAATCTTCTTTCCGAGTACCTATGTCGTAAATGTCAGTATCTGTTAGAGCGCCCCCACTTGATACAAATGTGATAATAATAATGGGTGCATTCGCTTAGCTCCCCCGGGTCGACACCAGTCAACCTCGTCCCCATTCTCTCGTCTGTTTTTATGCAGTAAAAAACGACAATTCCCAGTAAGGGCTGACCCGTGTTAGCTAAACGAATGCACCCGATGATATGTTATAAAGCAAAAAGTGGAAATTGTACATAATTTACCACAACAGCGCCACCATGCTATGATTACAAGCAATGTCCTGATTATGTATACAGGGTGTTCCGGAAAAAAACACGGCAACACTGTGTCGGGAACCATTATGTTAAAATTAAATAAACTGTTTATCAGTTCAAGATTCAGTTATATGGATATCGACATGTACAATTAAATATTGGGGCTGCAAGTTGCGAACATATGACCAATTGAAAGAGTACTCCTTACTGAAAACAAATTTGCAAGGATAACACGCATAGTGGTCAATATACACATCATGTGTATGAAAGAAAGATGAAAATCGGGTTTTGAGGTTGAGTAATTCAGTCTTAGTTTTCCCCATCAATTTCTGTTCAATTTAGCCCAAATTCTACATTGTGATAGCCAAGGTTGTATATCACATATCTGAACCTTAAATTGGTAGACAGTTCCTTTTTTGGGGGGGGGGGGGGGGGGGGCACAATGTATAGCAACAATGCAGCATCCAGTTCCTCTGTTGTTTGATGCAGGCTAGCAGTTCCAGTAGCTGAATTGTCGCTACCAGCAACACGACATCGCGTGACATTTGTCAGCTTTATCCGTGCCTAACGCGATGAATAATCCTTTCCTTTATATCAATTCCATGCGCTACGTGACAAACTTGACTACCTATCCCACGCTGGTGCCGTTCATGGAATCCATTGATAATAAACACACATAGGGGTCATGCAACACAATGCAAGTTTTACATGTAACTCCCAGTATTTAACCAGGAGTGCTACTCCCAGTATTAAACCCAGTATTAAACCAGGAGTGGTACTTCCAGTATTCAAAAACAACAGTGCTACTCCCAGTATACAAAAACAGGAGTGCTACTCCCAGTATGGAAAACAGGAGTGGTACTCCCATGGGAAACAGGTGCTACTCCCAGTATTAGACCAGGAGTGGTACTCCCATGGGAAACAGGTGCTACTCCCAGTATTAGACCAGGAGTGGTACTCCCATGGGAAACAGGTGCTACTCCCAGTATTAGACCAGGAGTGGTACTCCCATGGGAAACAGGTGCTACTCCCAGTATGGAAAACAGGAGTGGTACTCCCATGGGAAACAGGTGCTACTCCCAGTATTAGACCAGGAGTGGTACTCCCATGGGAAACAGGTGCTACTCCCAGTATGGAAAACAGAAGTGGTACTCCCATGGGAAACAGGAGTGCTTCTCCCAGTATGGAAAACAGGAGTGGTACTCCCATGGGAAACAGGTGCTACTCCCAGTATTAGACCAGGAGTGGTACTCCCATGGGAAACAGGTGCTACTCCCAGTATTAGACCAGGAGTGGTACTCCCATGGGAAACAGGTGCTACTCCCAGTATGGAAAACAGGAGTGGTACTCCCATGGGAAACAGGAGTGCTTCTCCCAGTATGGAAAACAGGAGTGGTACTCCCATGGGAAACAGGTGCTACTCCCAGTATGGAAAACAGGAGTGCTACTCCCAGTATGGAAAACAGGAGTGGTACTCCCATGGGAAACAGGTGCTACTCCCAGTATTAGACCAGGAGTGGTACTGCCAGTATTAAAAACAGGAGTGCTACTCCCAGTATAAAATCAGGAGTGGTTCTCCTGGTTTTCATTCATTCTTGCTTACCCCTGAGTTAGAGGCTGTGATTTTGCACACGTCACTAACCTCAGGTGATCGATTTTCCACCGCGTGGAACTCCTAAGGACGGTGCCCATCCTTATGTTCAATTCATTCTTAATCTTAGGATCCAGAAAACTTTTACAAAGCCCACGCATCCCATAATTCGGTGTCATCTCGCTTGAGCTCGATTTATGAGTGGTTTCACATAGATTATTGCCTTCGCGGAGTCCGGCTCCAAATAAACGAAGCTATGCTACAGGGTCCATGCATACCCAGTTATGCCCTGGGGCCAATTTCATAAAACTGTTAAGCACAAAAATTTGCTAAGCATGACATTTCTGTCTTAATAAAAACAGGGTTAACAACCAAATTTCCATGTGTGGTGTATCACTTGTGATTGTTCTTTGCCTGTTGTTCGCTGACCATGAAAATCAAATGGAATTTTCAATGGTGGTTTGTTTTATTGGGCGAGACATGTTTGTACTAAGCAATTTTTTTTGCTTAACAATTTTATGAAATTGGCCCCTGGGCATAGCTTCATGTATGTGCCTAAAGCAGACTTGTGTGCACTGTTAACATTTTCGGTTACATTCCTAGTACAGGTACATTCATTGTAATAGTCTAACTTACAGACCAACTGCTTCCAATAAGCCTTTTGCACATTAAGTCTTAATAGTATCTGGTACACAGACTTCTTTCATTGCATTATAAACACCCCGGTGTGAATTTCCCAGACTAAGACACTGTCGCTATATCACGTGATGCGGTGCAAGCTTTTGCATAGCGATACCCATATCTGGGATGGACTGGTTCCTTTGTGCCATTCTTATCCATTATGAACTGTGTATTGGTGCAAGACGTCCCTTATGTAACCGAGGAAAAGCTTGCAATGTATCATGTGATATAGCAATTAACAGAGTCTTTAGTCTAAGAAATTCAAACTGGTGTGTTAATGGGCAATGAAAGACGTCTGTGTACAAGATATTTAATCTTCAAATAACCACAAGGGAAACTGACTGAATTTTAAAGTCATTGAAAAGTGAACAAAGAAAAACTGACTGGAACGGGATTCGAACCGGCGATCCCCTGGGGCCAATTTCATAAAACTGTTAAGCACATAAATTTGCTTAGCACATAAATGTCTCGCCCAATAAAACAAACCACCATTGAACATTCCGTTTAATATTCATGGTCAGCGAAAAAACAGCCAAAGAACAATCACAAGTGATACACAACACGTGGAAATTTGGTTGCTAACCATGTTTTTGCTAAGACAGAAATGTCAAGCTTAGCAAATGTTTGTCCTTGAATACCGTACAAGCGCTCTACCAACTGAGCCATCCAGCCCTACATTGGTGGTGACCCCAATAGTCAACCATCTTTGTTCGTTTGGCAGTCAGAAGCCATGAAACCACGCACCCACCGCCATACCCCATGGATCGTTTCAATGATACACCCAGCAATGATGCAACCTGGAAACGGCACATGGGGGATCACTCAAAGAGGATACGGCTTTTTAATTAATATAATCACCAAACAACCACAAGGGAAACTGAATGAATTTAAAGTCATTGACAAGTGAACAAAGATTCAGGATTCATATATTCGGAATTCAGGAGGTCGCCGGTTCGAATCCCGCTCCAGTCAATTTTTTTCTTTGTTTACTTTTCAATAATTATTAAGGCATAGGCCTGATAGACAGCTTGAATACCGCTTATTGCTATTCGTCCAAAACTGAACTGGATATTTGCAGTGAGTAACAAATCCTATTATAATAATATATATGTCGAGGTTGCGTTTACCTCCTGCATTCGGCAAACCATGATGAACTCGCCTCCCGAGCCTTGATCGAGGGCACCCGTAATAACATTGCAATTATTTCTGCATGCAGGCCTTATGATTGGGGCGCAACTTAAACATAACCATGAATAGCATCAAAGAGCATAGCTATAGAGATTATAACTTAAAAGCATACAAAGCATCCATGCGCATTGATTGTTCTTTAAATAGAACATACCTAGCATTCGTTTCACTTTAGTGGGTATATAAAGTCGCCAAGTGTGTCTGAAATTTAGTGACCTAGTTTTATCTCATTGAATTCAAGCTCATTGTTTGCATGTTTCTGCAAAATAACTGAAGAATAAAACATGTTGGAAATATGCCAAGTGATTTGTAGGGTCTCGCTTAGTCTAGATTGCTCGACGTTGTTATCGTTATGCGCGATAACCCGCCACCACGAGAGGGCGTATCATGACAATACACTAGCGACGTACGAGTGCACGACTACTAACTTGGACTTCCGATAACTACGTCTAGACGATCTCTGATTATTTCCCCCCGAAAACGGGGGAAAGGGGCCGTCCATAAAGTACGTACGCACGAAATGCCGACTTTTTTGAACCCCCCCCCCCCTCCCCCTCTGTACGCAAGGTGTACGCAGTGGTCCCCCCCCCCCCTTGCTAACGGCATGCAACAGATTCCATGAACAAAATTAGGCCCAATACTTCAACATTGTGTAATGTCCCTACCCTCCTCCATGTACTTATTATGTTCGTGTACATGTACACTCTGTACTATCGAATATTATGTACAATGGTACAATCATGTACATGTACATGTACTATAATATATATAATTTACGTACACCACATGCACATGTACATGTACGTATACAGTAGGCCTACGGCATATCCGTCCGTGGCTTACGTACGTATGTAAGGCAGCGAGGGGAGTCAGGGGATAAGACACATGAATATGCATTGTTTGCATTGATCTCCATTAGAAAGACTGGATAGGACACGCACACGCAGATGCATTGCACGGATTCGAGAACGCGTGGACAGCCTGGAGAGCGGGTTTGGCAGTGTTAATGCGCATGCAATTCAAGTGTGTGGTACGTGCGCGTGACGAACGCAACTTCAAACCGCACTGTCAAACCCGCTGATGGCAGCGCCCATGTGGTTACAAGATGGAGGGCGCAGTGTCCTATCCAGTCTTTCTAATGGAGATCAATGATTGTTTGGCATTATTATGCAAGCAAGTGTCATATATATTAGGCAAAGTAGGTGCGCGCGCATACGGTAAAAATTCAGAGATCGTCTAGACGTTGATATCGAAGTCCAAGCACGGACGTCATAATAAAAAAACCTGGAATGGCAATACTCCCTATAAGCCCACATGGTCACTGAAGCCACAAGCATCCGTCTTGGAGGGCCAAATACAAAGGTAATACAAAGACGAGCTCACAATTGTTAGTTAAATCCGCCTGACAACAATAATTACCGCATTGTATCTGGCACGGTAAGATGGTCGCCGGTGGCTTCAGTTGATACAACTAAAAACATTGCAAGTCCAGATTGTTTATATACGTCCGTGAGTCCAAGTTAGTAGTCGTGCACTCCAGTACTCGTGCGTCGCTAGTGGATTGTCATGATACGCCCTCTCGTGGTGGCGGGTTATCGCGTATAACGATAACAAAGTCTAGCAATCTAGACTAGGAGCGTTTACGAAACGGAGGCTCAGGCTCGGGCTCAGGCTCCAGCTCTGACACCCATGCTGAAAATATGGGTTGTGGTTTTTCATTGAAGCTGAAGCTCTGTTTTCCTTTTCAAACCAGAGAATCTATACTTCCGAACTGCTGATAAAAGCCTCTATTTTGATTTCATTATTCAGAATGGATTCACATGAAAATGGAGCCGGAGCCTGAGACGAAGCCTGAGCTTCCGTTTCGTAAACGCCCTAGGTCTCCCTCTGCCTTTTTCTGGTAACTCACAGCTGTACCCACAGACACACCGTTACAGCTCAGTTGAAACTGTTGATACAATATCCTGCAAATTTGTATTGTTCATCGACCTCAAATGACCTGCTATAATATGAACTTGCAAAGACTCAGGGCCCTGGCATTTCAATTCTTGCTGAATCATTCATTGTCATAGGATTATCCTGAAAACGGATTGCTAGGATCGAATCGTCGGGCTCTCATTAAAATGTACAGTACAGGATTGGTAACATACACAAACAGAAATGCTCACATATTTACGTATAACGTTCAGGGTATATGAAGATGGTGCTTGTAAAAACATACCGTTATAACGTTTTCCGCCTGACATGGTGTACTATTAAGAAAGAGTAACACCAAACACCAAAAACATTTTTAATCTTAGCAAGATCCAAAGTCCTTGTTTATGTTTATCAGAAATATTTAATCGGGTTTTCGGGTGTTTTTTTTTTTTTCGTGACCGAGATGTCCGATTGAGCTCAAATTTCCGCAGGCTCATTATTTCATGTACACACTGTTACACACTATACGGTCAACCAGGCTACTGAATAGGTGAGGTCAGGTTTTAACTAAATAGATGTCACCGAATGTATTCAGGGCTCTTGCC
>OZ020265.1:7498045-7682583 GCA_963971285.1 Astropecten irregularis | reverse complement strand
CAGATATGCGGCCGGTACTTTATCCCAAGAAAGAAATAAACATTACATTCCTGGAGTGGCACTATAAAATGTTAATGGTAGAAACGAATTACCTGTTTTGTGGAGATGCACAAAAAGATCACTGTTCCGTCACTGTATGTTATGAATGTCTCTGCAGCTGAATGTGGAGATATGTGTGTCTCTGTTTGATTTATTGTCTTCGTGGCATTGACATTACAATGATAGTTCTGGTATGATTAATTTCGTCTGGTTAACTTTCAATTTCAATGAGGTGTAATCCAAGCTTGACGCGTACGAGCAGCCTCGCGGCGCCACAACGCCAGTGTCACACATTACATACGATTTCCACATTTCAATAACGCTAATTCTACCATCTAGTACCATGCTTTATCGGTGGATTTCATACAATGAGTCCTAAAATATCCGTCGGTCCTGCTTCATAAATTTTCAATACGAACAGCAACATCACAAGTAAAACTTGTACTTACAAACTACGATTAGCATGTCTGGGTGTACGGTTCAACGTGTTAAAGGTAATATCATACTTTGTTTTTTGTCAAAGAAATACAGATTCATGGGCAAAAATATCAAGACAGATACAGTAACAGTCATCTGTGAAAATGTCAGTCCCATACGGTGCCCACTTTTTGAGAAAACAGTGAAAAACAGCCACAGTATCTCTTGAGTGTTTTCTCTTTTATTTTTGATCTTTTAAAAGATCAATAACAATCTGGTGTTAACGACCCTCCCCCCCTTTTTTTTGGAGGGGGGGGGGGGGGCTTGTTAGATGATAAATAATGGTACAGCAGTATTAAACGGGGAATATTAGTGAACACATTTTGTGTATGTGCAGCAAAGCTTGGACGTGATAATCCTATACGTGAAGTCGTGTCTGGTCGAGTTAAATGTAATATCATACTTCGGCAGTTCTGTCAAAGAAATGCAGATTCTTGGGCAGCAATAACAAAACAAATGCAGTAACTGCTACCTGTGATTTCCCAGTCACATTACGGTGCCCACCATTTTTTTGAGAAAACAGTGGGAAAAAACGCCCATGGTATTTTATTTTGAATCTTTTCACAAAATGTTTGAATTCCCGATGATTAGAATGGCTTGGGTCAATAGCGTTCATCACTATTGACGTCACACCACACGCGACGCGCACACATTATACTTTTACTCACCACACGTTTGCATGGCCACGTTGCAATGTTTGTCTGAGGTTCGGTGCTATTTTTAGCGCAAGTGCGCAGCGCTATTGGTTTTACTCTTTTTGGGAGACAACAATTCAGGCAGAAACAGGTTAATGGAATGTTTCTGCCATCACTATCTTTATACCCTGAAAGATATTATTCTGCTTCGGTATGCTACCAAGGTATGAAAGTACCTTTAATGATAAACCAAGATGCACATATTGTTCTAGACTGGTTCCCGTCCCAATACATGAAAACATTCGAGTGACGTAGACGCCAGGAGACTACGGTAGGGTACGAAAACCAGTCTAATATTGTTCCTACCTTGCGTAGCTATGCACATTGGCATGACTAAAGTCCCTGATCACATTAGTAAATATACTCCTATAGTATACATAACAGAGATAAATCATTGTCGATGTGATGGATTGAAACAATGCATCGATTCAAATAATCAATAACTACAAGGAAAATTGACTGAATTGTATGTCCTTTAAAGGTAGTATCATACTTTGGTTTTTGTCAAAGAAGTACATATTCATGGGCAAAAATATCAAGGAAGATACAGTAACAGCCATCTGTGAAAATTTCAGTCCGATACGTACGGTGCCCAATTTTGGAGAAAATCTTGAAAAACGGCCACAATATTTCTTAAATTTTTTTTCTTTTATTGTTGACCTTTTAAAAGATCAAAAAGATTTTGGGTCGTTGTTTTACTAATTTTCTGGATAAATACACCATTTCGGGCGGAACAATTTTAACAGTAGGTTTCTACTAGCATCATCTTTATACCCTGAAAGTTATAGGTAAATCTGTGAACATTTCTGTTTTGGTCTCATGATACTACCTTTAAAAAATGAACAAAGAAAAACTTACTAGATCTGCATTTGAACCATCGACCTCCGGATTACCGTCCCGGCGCTCTTACTGACTGATTTACCCAGCCCTATGTTGGTGGTGTTCCTAAATTAGAGTCAATCATCCTTAGGATATAGCGGTATGTGCGTGGGTTCATACCTTCTGGCTGCCAGACGAACAAAGATAATTCAATAAATTTTACCATTTTAAAGGTACCTACACAATTCATTGTTAGATGAATTCACTGACATTTTTTGTCTAATATTTTTTGTTTCATTTAGCTACCGTAACCCCTTCTTTATAAAATGGTCGATCATTAGCACACCCCTTTTTCATAAATGGACGAAACTACAGAAGCCTCCTCGTTATTGGTTAGATATTTTGTTATTTGCATAAATAGTACGAATGTGTCACGTTGTAATTTAGAGAAAAAAATACTAATAATAACAAGTGAAGTTGGGACAGAGACACCTCTCCCAGATTGTGTAGCCGTATGGGTGCGTGATGCATCCAGGTACCCAGGTTTTATACTAGGGTGCCGCATCCAGGCACGCCACATACATGCCACCTGCCTTGTGCGACAGGTGGGCAATCGAGCTGAAACGATGAGCAATAGTAAATGCCCGATGGGCTTCGGCAGGGGCTCCTGGTCCGCCGGTGGGGGTGATCGAGGCTGCTACGGGCCCGGGTACGGCGGCGGTTCCCGGTCGTTCGGAGGGTACGGAGGAGGAGAATACCATCGTGGGTTCGGCGGTCGTGGGGGATTCGGTGGCGGTCGTGGTGGTTCAAACCAGGGTGGATGTCCATTCCTGTTCCGGGTCCATGGAGGCTCCGGGTTTGGTGGCTACGGAGGCTTCGGTGCTGGATGTCCATTTTTGAGAGGTGGCCAGGGAGGACCCGGATTCGGAGGTAAGGGGGGCTTCGGATCAGGGTGTCCATTTTTGAGTGGTGGTCGTGGAGGGCCGGGCTCTGGTTGTGGATGTCCATTCCTAGACCGTTTTGGTGGTGGATCTGGCTATGGTGGTCAGGGCTTCGGAGCTGGGTGTCCATTCCTGAATGGTGGTCGTGGAGCGTCGGGCTCTGGTCGTGGATGTCCATTCTTGGACCGTTTTGGTGGTGGATCTGGTTCTGGTGGTCAAGGCTTCGGTGCTGGGTGTCCATTCCTGAATGGTGGTCGTGGAGGGTCGGGCTCTGGAGGTGGATGTCCATTCCTTGACCGATTCTGTGGTGGATCTGGAGGTCGAGGCTCCGGTGGTGGATGTCCGTTCCTGCGTGGTGGCCGTGGAGGGTCTGACTCGGGATGTGGATGTCCATTCCTTGACCGTTTCTGTGGTGGATCTGGAGGGCAGGGCTCCGGTGGTGGATGTCCATTCCTGCGTGGTGGTCGTGGAGGGTCTGGCTCTGGATGTGGATGTCCATTCCTTGACCGTTTTTGTGGTGGATCTGGAGGTCAAGGCTCCGGTGGTGGATGTCCGTTCCTCCGTGGTGGCCGTGGAGGGTCTGGCTCTGGATGTGGATGTCCATTCCTTGACCGTTTCTGTGGTGGATCTGGAGGGCAGGGCGTCGGAGGTGGATGTCCATTCCTGCGTGGTGGCCGTGGAGGGTCTGGCTCTGGATGTGGATGTCCCTTCTTGAAGAATTTCCAAGGTGCCGGGTGTGGTGGCCGCGGAGGATCTGGCTGCGGGTGTCCCTTCCTGAAAGGTATGGCGAAGACCAGCGGTTGTCCTTGGGGCACCAGAATGAGTCAAGCCTGCAGTGGCACCACGACAAAGAACGGAGACTTCAAAGTGACCATGAAGGTGGAGGACTACACCCTGGATGATCTGGAGGTCAACGTAGTCGGGAAAGAGGTCGTTGTGCACGGTAAGAAGCAGCAGACATTTAACCTACATCTATACCTATAATACCTCAAACAACATGTCGACTATTTTTCACAAATTGACAGTTAGAATCCTCACTTTTTAAGACGTCTACAGAATATAAATGCTATACTTGACATACTCTCACAGAACAGATTACATGGTGTCACTGCAAAAAGTCTTTAAATAGACTTAAGATATCGTCCGAGCCACTTTTGACATTAAACTTCGCACATCGTTCAAAGTTTGTGTAGGCATTGTCCACACAACATAAATGTGCCCGCATGTACTACCCCATGATGACGTTATCAGGTGTCAAATTAGACACGATTTGAATTTAATAATCCAAATCTTTATAAATCAACAAAATAAATCAACCGTTTGAGATACTAGGTTAATTGTTTGTCAAAAGAGACTGTTAATCAATGTGAGTCTTTCTTTGTGACACATTGTTTGACCTCTGTGACCTCTACTTACGGTCAAACAGGAAGTAGCTCTTCATTTCAAAGTGGTAATAGCTAGGATCATAATTCTTTCACCAAATATCAATGTTAATTAGGTAAGATAATTCTTTTGGACACATTGTTTGACCTCTGTGACCTCTACTAACGATCAAACAGAAAGTAGCTCCTCATTTAAAAGTGGTAAAAACTAGGACCATGATCCTGTTATCAATTGTGCGTATTAGAAATGGTCTTTCTTTTTGACACATTCATATTTAGATCATGTTCAAGATACATAATCTAATTTAAAAAACATATTGCGGAAAAATCTTCGGTTGTAGACAGACATAGATCTCTAGTTGTTTCTTGAACATATTTGATAAGACAAAGAGTGTGAGTGCTGTTTCTGAGACATTTACCAATCATGGCTTTCTTTCTCTGGAATCCAGCCCATGAATTATAATAACACTGTTTGAGTCTTTGAACGTCGTGCCAAATAACCTGTGTATTTGTAGCGATGTTGAAGTTGATTTCTCGCTGTGTTTATTTTTCCCAGGCAAGCGTGATGCCCCTGAGGACGAGGAGGGCGCCTCGGCCGCCGCCGCCGCCAGCTCCGGTGAGTTTACCCGCCGTTACCAGCTCGGAGACGACATCGACCCTGAAACCGTCACGGCAACCCTGAACGATGACCACGAGTTGACCATCGCGGCAACCAAGAGTGTCCCCGAAGGGGAGGAGCCTCGCGAGGTACCAATCCAGATGGCCGAATAGAGATCCAGACACCATGACCAACCGGACCGGACTAACAGAGTTCTTACAAGACAGGTACAATTCACTACACCTTCGTTCAGTGCATACTCTGTAAATGCCAACGCGTGAAAAAAATACCACTCGTTGAGAATCGAGATGTCCATCTTTATGGCTCTTGAAAAAGAGTGGTGGTTATTCCACTCTTTTGGAGTGGGTTTCACTCTGGGTCAGAGTGGAAAATCACTCATCCAAACGATACAAACTTCACTGTGAAAGAGAGGAAGAAAACTCGAAAAGAGTTTGTTCCTCACATGGCTCTTCAAGGAGTGCTTTTTCGCTCATTTAGAGAGTACCTCAAAATGATTACCACATCCTAAACGTTCTGTTTTGATCTGATCTCTGTTTGAATTGAACTGACCACGATTATGGAAACTTTTTAATTTTTTTCTTTAATGTTTAGCTTTGTTTTTAATCCCGCGGTGAATGGGCTTTTAAGAAGTAAAATGATTAACAAGTCAAATGGTATTAGACGTGATATAAGCCTATTTTATTTTTTTGGTATCTGTAACACGCATCGTTATGTTAAATGTGTATCCTACTGATCAAAGTTTGGCCATAAAAAAAAAATTGTTGTATTGGAGTAACGGAGGGTTGGAAAATAGGGATAGGGCGGGCGGATTTTTTTTTTATTATTATTTTAATTTTTCCTTTATTAAATGCTTTTTTCCCCTGTATATCACAGTATTTGACGAGTCATACAAAGACAAGAAATGACATAACAACTTTAACCAGTCCGGTTTCTATCTTTTGCTCCTTTTTAAGCTTTTAATCTGCATACAAATTTGCGATTTTTTGTTTTTGTTTGTTTTGGGGTTTTTTTCCCGATTTTTTATTATTTTTTTTTTGGGAGGGGGTTTAAAATGTTTACAGTCGGGGCATATTTTTGGGTCGGGCGGGTTACGCCAATACAACAATTTGTTTATGGCCTTAGTAGAGTAAAATCGCCAAGTGATTTAGAGATATAATACAATCTTGACGATTGAATTTAAGGTCGTGGGTAGAGAATTGAGATTCAGTTCAATCCATTTATTTCTACAAATACCATACAAATGACATGGCCGAAATAATGTCCAAGGGTACATGTAATGAAATAGTTTTTTGGGGTTTTGTTTGGTAGTTTAACGGTTATCGAGAAATATTTTTATGTTAGAAGATAAATATCGAACGGGAAATACTTGTTTGCATAATTTGACAGAGAGTTTATTTTTGTTTCAATAGAAGGCTCCGATTGCCGTACTCGCTTCAAAACACATAATTTTGGGGTAAAATATACCTTTCTTTTGCAACATCACAGCCCAATGTTTTGCCAACCAAGATGGTGGAAACTGTGGGGAGCCATGAAAGCTATACAATACCATATAACCACAATTTGTACACAATTCGTAAACATATTCAAAGATATTACTGAATGTAATCAACACTAAACAAACAATGGTGCTATACATAATTATTGTCTATATACAGCTTATGGAACGTTTGCTTAAATGTTGAATAAGGTCACGTATTCTTTGAAGAAAATGAAATATTTTGCGACATTTGGCCACCCATGGCAACCACCAGCGGTTGTTTGTAAACAAAAGAAAGGACAAAGGGTGCATTCGTTTAGCTCCCCCGGCTTGACACCAGTCAACCTCGTCACCGTTCTTTCGCTTGTTTTGTGCAGTAAAACACGACCATTCCAAGAAAGGGCTGACCCGGGGGAGCTAAACGAATGCACCCTATAAAAGATAAGATTAAGTTGAGAAGATGAACAAAGAAATGTTATTATTTCAATCATTTCGAATTATATTGCTTATATTAAAAGGAAGTTAAAAACGAAGATGGGATAAAATGAGAATATGACCAGAATGTTACAATAAGGGGAAATCATATAAATGTTACGGACGTTAAGCATTACACTTTCTTCATTATTCTTTTATCGTTATAGTTATAACAAACGTATTTAGTGCGATTTGCAGTGTGAGAGTCGATATTATGTATCGGTAGTTTATTAGCTTAAAGAAAATGATCAGTTAATATTTCATACGCAACTTTGTACTGGAGCGTTTTAGAATTGATATTTTACCCTTTGTTTGATTGTACTTCATTATTATTTTTTTAATTGTTGGTTAAGATTTATGACTTTTTTTTAATTTTTAGCTTTTAAATTGGAATTTTTTTAAAAATTGAAAGCCAAGATAGCTTTTGATAGATGCGTTAATTTGAGAGATTTTTTGGAGAGAATTTGAGGACTCTCTGACAGGGACCAATTTTACGGTGCTACATGACTAAAATTTGCTCATAAGCAAATTAAAATATACCTTGAATTAGGGTGATTCCCAGCCATAACTCAGTGATAATTTTACAAAACAAAAGCCGAATACTAATCCAAAATAAAAAAAAATCATAAGAATTTGCTGGAATCCTGGTTAAATCATGAACTTTTTTTCATGCTTAGCTAATCTTTGTTCTTTAAGCAACACTTCAAAAATCTGCTCGGCTTGCGACAGCACAAGACGTTTTTGTTTGAAAAAAAAATAATTCCACAAATTTCTTTCGTGCGTGCAAATGCGTTTATAACTTAAAGGCATTGCATACGTTTGGTAATGACTCTGAAAATTTATGGCAATAAAAACTTACTTGGTGAGAAGTGCAGCTGCTTTGGATAGTATAATGCATATTGAGAAATGTTCAATTCGAAATACCGCGGTTATGGAAAAATATGTCACCTTTTATCTCAAAAAATTATGAATCTGAGAAGCGTTATGGCCGTAACGCTTCTCAGCTATTGACTAACTCTTCTCTGGCGTGAAATAACTGCTCTAGTTTGTCGCCAAAATCTCAAAAACGCTACCACCTTTTGAATTGAAACTTTCACAGGTTAGTTTTATGGTATAAATATTCAATTACATGGTTTGAAACAAACAGTAGGCTCAAATTACCAAACGTATGCAATCCCTTTAATTAACGCTGCCAAAGATTTAAAGTGGGCAGCCGAGTTCACGGTACGCGTACCGACCCTTCCAACTACATTAGAACCAGTTTCGACTTCCAATAAAATTCAGATGGTTTTTTTTTCTTTGGAGGGCATAGAATCTGTGTCATCATGTGAACTTCCCGGGGACCATGACACTTAAAAAGTACGAGTCCATTACGAAACACACAAACAATTCGATGTTTATCACATTGTTTTGTATGAAAAGACACTGCAGTCTTTCTTTTTGGTTGTCAATTTCCCGCTATCTATAAATACATTACTACACAAAGGCAGCGACATTGCTTTATGGCACGATTACTAATTCACTGTACCGTGCATCCTCATCATTGTTCAAGTGGCGTCTGTAAAATTGGCAGGTTCCAATAGGGTCTTTTATTTCGGTTGAAATGCTTGCTATTCATAAATGTCACACTCATGTAAACCTTTTTAAATATGCGAGACGCGCTTCTAGATATGTCATACTTAAAAGTGTACTGCATTTATCAACCTTACAAATAATCAGACAAGAATAAATCAAAGAAAAAAATGGTTTCGGTTCAAACTGATACCATACACAAACACGCATAAGCACGTTTACAAGTTAAAAGTGCAACCTTAATTGGTTGCTTCTTTTTTTCTTGGTTGACAAACTGCGAATTATTGTTTGGGCAGAGCTTTTACGAGATATATTTAGACTCGTGGTAGACATATTCATATCGAAAAATGACATGATAATTTTTTTTTTTCCCAAAAGGGGGAAACAAGATTGAAATACAAAGGAGAAATAACATGATCAATCTTAATTTTTAATAACTACCAGCGAGGGTTGGTCGTTCGATTTTTCAATAAGTAAACGAATTGGTATTTCATGTATTCTTGCTACTCAGATAGATGTTAGCATTGTTATTAAATGGTACTATATAATCCAAATAAATGCATGGAAAAGAAAAAAAAAGCTGTATAATTCATTGGCCTATTCCTTGTATTTGTTAGTTTGATATTAAAGGTATAAAGTATCATACTTTGGTAAGAAACCAAAACAGACATGTTCACAGATTCACGTATAACTTACAGGGTATGAAGATGTAGAAACAAAGGCGTTAAAAATGTTTCCGCCTGAAATGGTGTATTTATCCAGATATTAGTCAAACACCGACCGAAAATCTTTTTGATCTTTTAAAAGATCACAAATAAAAGAACATTTTACTTAAGAAATACTGCGGCCGGTTTTCACTGTTTTCCCTAAAATGTGAGCAACGTATGGGACTGAATTTTTCACAGATAACTGTTACTGTATACAGTGAACATTTCTCATCATATTCTTTATGTTTTTGTGTATTCAGCCAGATTTTTTTTCTACCAAACTTTTTTTTCTCGACCGACCGACCCTCCCTCAAGGTGAAAAAGAAATGAGAACCATAGAATTAAATGGGGGCGCCCTAAAGGAACATTACGCAGGGACTTTCGACCAGGGGCCAATGAATTCCATAGATCTGCTTAAGCACCAACGTTTGCTTAAGCATGAGAAGTCTTCCTTGATGTTTATTCTTTTGACTATACGACCATTGTTAGCTGAGCATAACATTCGCAATAGTTGTGGCTGGCATACTGATTTCATTTACCAAGGTTTTTGGTACTTAAAGGTATGTGGATCGGTTTGCGGAAACACCATGCAATAATCGTTCGTACTTTCGCACTTCTATATCGTTCGCACTTCTCGCAATTGTAGGTCTCAACGTTTCGACTAGCCTGCTCTAGTCCTCATCAGAGCAGGCTAGTCGAAACGTTGAGACCTAATTGCGAGAAGTGCGAAAGTATGAACGATTATTACTGATCCACATATACCTATTATTACCATGCAAAGCCTCAAATCTTACTTAAAGGTAGTATCATACTTTGGTAATAAACCAAAACAGAAATGTTCACAGATTTACCTTTAACTTAAAGGGTAACTTACCGTTAACATTTTCCGCCTGAAATGCTGTATTTATCCAGAAATTTGTCAATCAATGACCGAAAATCGGTTTGATCTTTTAAAAGATCAAAAATAAAAGAGAAAAGACTTAAGAAATACAGTGGCCGGTTTTTCACGATTTTCTCAAAAAGTGGGCAACGTGTATGGGACTGAAATTTTCACAGATGACTGTTACTGTATCTGCCTTGATATTTTCTGCCCATGAATCTGTACTTCTTTGATAAAAACCAAAGTATGATATTAAAATACGTATCTTCAACACAGTTGTATAAGCCGGTTCTTCTCTACGGCGCAGAAACATGGAGAACTACTGTTGCCATTATTAGGAATGATAACAGACCTTCATCAATACATGTCTTAGGCGTATTATTAAGATTTTCTGGCCTGAGGTTATCAGTAACCAAGATCTGTGGGAGCTTGCTCATCAGTCACCCATTGAGGTGGAGCTCTTGCAGAGACGGTGGAGGTTGATTGGCCATACCTACGAAAACCAATGCCTAATAATAACTAGACAGGCATTGACTTGGAATCCTCAAGGGAAAAGGAAGAGGGGAAGGCTTCGAAACTCATGGCGCAGAGACATGGAGGCAGATGCTAAAAGGATGGGACGCACATGGAAAGATCTGGAGACGCTGGCTCAGGACCGCTCTGCCTGGAGGAACTTTGTTGACGGCCTATGTCCCAGGAGGGGCCATAGGCGTAAGTAAGTAAGCAAAGTATGATATTACTTTAAGCAGATTTTGTTGATTAAGCAGCTCTATGAAATTGGCCCCTGAATAGCTGTACAGCCTCTCTGCAAAAACATAACAATCAAATAATTGTAAAAAGAAAAAGGGGAAAAAAACATGTTGTTTTTAAAACGTTTTTAACATGGGCAACTTCAATATTATTGAGGGGCACAAAAAACTGTGCCATTCTGGGAATATACTGGGGCACAGCGACACGACAAAAGTGCAAGCCCATTACGAAACACGCAAACAATGGGATGTCTACCAGGGAGATGTGTAGGCCTACTTTCTTTCTTGATGTCGATGATGTTATAGATCATTCACAAAGGACGCGTCATTGTTTGATGGCGTCATTTCAAATTCACCGTTCCGTGCACCTTCCACCTTTGTTAACGGGCATCTGCAGAATTAGTATTGATCCAAAACATCTTTCAGATGAGTTGAAAGTACTTTCTTTGCATTAAGATCACTGTCATGTAAACCAATTATATCTGTGATATAATTGTTTATTATAATTGTTTATGTAATTGCCTATGTCCCAGGAGGGGTCATAGGTGTAAGTAAGTAAGTAAATTATGATATTACTTTAAGCAGATTTTGTTGATTAAGCAGCTCTATGAAATTGGCCCCTGAATAGCTGTACAGCCTCTCTGCAAAAACATAAAAATCAAATTGTAAAAAGAAAAAGGAAAAAAAAACGTTGTTCGTAAACGTTTTTAACATGGGCAACTTCAATATTTTCGAGGGGCACAAAAACTGTGCCATTCTGCGAATATGCTGGGGACAGCGATACAACAAAAGTGCAAGCCCATTACAAAACACACAAACAATGGGATGTCTACCAGGGAGATATGCACTCTTTCTGGATGTCAATGCATAGCCAATTATCAGTTGCAGTACTACAACAAAGGGGATTCAAGAACTGGATGGAGAGAGAAGCAGCTGAACAAAAGATCATCCAAAGACTAGACTGTATCAATAGAGGATTAAACAGGGACTCTGGTTTCTTGTCACACTACATTAGTGACTCATCATTACCTTTTGTCTAGACCACAGACTTGGCCCCCATATACAGTGTGTATAAAAAAAAAAACGCAACAGGATTTAAATTCAAATTTGTGAAGATTGTGTTAGGTTTACAGCAAAGTAAGTAGTATCAGGTTAAAGCCACATTTCTCCTCTTTCCAATGATATTTTTTTTTTATTCATACACGGTCACGGATGGCTGAGTAATCATTCTTTTTGTACAATGGGTCAGAATGGACTTGGGACCAAGTTTAACACACGGCTTGGAGCATCAAACACATGAATGATTCTTTGTCGGAGAGTTGCAATATCAGGTGGAGGGGTAATAAACACTTTGCTCTTGAGATAAAGTACCAAAGTATGATATATACAACCTTTAACACGACGGGTATCAAAATTGAGACTTTTGACTGCGGCTCGGAAGTAGATTCTCTTTTTTGAAAAAAAAAAACAAAAAAAACCCAGAGTTTAATCAGCTTCAGTGAAAACCAACTTTTAATTTCAGCATATGACGAAGCCAGGGGCCAAGTTAATAAAACTGTTAAGCATAAATAATTTGCTTAGCACAAGAAATGTCTCGCCCAATAAAACAAACCACCATTGAAAATTCAATTTGATATTTAAGGTCAGCGAACAACAGCCAAAGAACAATCACAAGAGTTACACAACACATGGAAATTTGGTTGTTAACCCTGTTTTTATTAAGACAGAAATTAATGTCATGCTTAGCAAATTGTTGTGCTTAACAGTTTTTATGAAATTGGCACCAGAGCTTGAGCCAAGCTCTAAGAGAGATCCCCTGGGCCAATTTCACGGCCCTGCTTAGCACAAATATGGGCTTACCATGAAATTAATTTCTGTCTTAATAAACACAGGATTAACAACCGAATGTCTATGTGCAGTGTATCACTTGCGATTGTTCTTTGGCTGTTGTTCATTGACAATGAATATCAGATTGATATTTTTTAATGGTGGTTTCGGTGTTTAATTTGGCAAAGAAATGTATGTGCTAAGCAATTATGTGTGCTAAGCATGAAATTGGCCCTGATGCCATATGGGTGTCGATCCCGGGGGGGTGGGGGGATATATTATCTATTATCCCCTCCATATTTAGGGTAGGGGGTGGAGTGTGTTATCACCCCCCCCCCCCCCCCCCCACCAATCATGAAAATAAATCGACACTTAAATGCCCGATGCTTGGAATGATATATGGAAAGGAAACTTGCGAGGAAATTTGTACTCGTCCCGGGGGGGGGGGGGGGGGGGGGCTGCACGGGATGGTTAAGACAGGGTACCCCCATACGAAGAGTCGGTCACAGCCATTGTACACCCACACAAACGGATTATGAGTAGCCACTTAGTATAGTATACTGCCAGCAAAATGAACTTTCCCATGAAATTCAAGCACCAATGATGCATTTTATTTTCGATAAATACTTCAAATGATTTCGAACTAACTGTCTAGTTTGTGACGCGGGGCGACTAGATTCGACCATGTGTGATACAGTCGCCCTGGCCCCGCATGCTTACATGCTTATACAATCGTACTTTTGTTTGGTTTGTTCAAAATCAATGAGTTTCCTTAATTTTCAGATGTATTTACATTATATTGCCTTGATGCCCTTGTGATTTTGTGACTTGACTTGTGACAGGACCAAGTGACTTGTGACTTGACTTGGACTTGCAAGATATGACTTGCTACCGGCCACCTCTGGTGCCAATTTCATAGAGCTACTAAGCACGAAAATGTACTAAGCATGACATTTCTGTCTTAATAAAAACAGGGTTAACAACCAAATTTAAACGTGTTGTGTATCACTTGTGATTGTTCTTTGGCTGTTGTTCGCTAACCACGAATATCAAATGGAATGTGTCAATGGTGGTTTGTTTTATTGGGCGAGACATTTTTGTGCTAAGCAAATTTTGGTGCTTAGTATAGCTCTATGAAATTGGCCCCTGGTCTTTGGCAACCACCAATTCACTGACAGCGAACCTTTCCCATGCAGACTAATCAGCATTCGGTGACGCGTGAATGTATATTGCATTGAAACTGGGACAGAACATGCCCAGGGATCGCCAGACATATTGAATGAAATACCTAAAAACCCAAATTTTCTTTCAAGGTATAGGCCTAGTACTTTTATACGTAGGTCCACATACAAAATGTGTGTCGTTTGGGGTTGAAGTTTTTTGGGGGGTTGGGGCTGCACGGGATGGTTAAGACAGGGTACTCCCATACGAAGAGTCGGTCACTGCCATTGTACACCCACACAAACGGATTATGAGTAGCCTAAATATGATTGTGTTCTCCCTTTTTTGGGGGGGGGGGGCAAATACCTAAGCCTGTTGCCGTTCTATACCAATATAGGCCGAAAGAAACTTTGAATAGGATCAACAAAGGAATTGCATGGACTTCGAATAGAATAGTGCGTGCCTCTCTGCAAAAAAAAAATGTATATAAAAACATTAAATGTAAAGAGAGTGATTTTTTTTTTCAGATCTCCAACTTTGACAAGCACCATTGTCACTTAGGGCCTTTTCAAAACGGAGGCTTAGGCTCAGGCTCCAGCTCTGTCATCCATATGCTGAAAATATAGGTTGTGGTTTTTCATTGAAGCTGAAACTCTGTTTTCCTTTTCATACCGTAAGAGAATCTACTTCAGAACCGCAGCCAAAAGTCTCTATTTTGATGCCCATTGTGTTAGAATGGATTCACGAAATGGAGCCGGAGCCTGAAACGGAGCCTGAACGGAGCCGTTTCGAAAACGCCCTTTTAGTATCGTTCTGCCAGAAAAATGAACTTTCCCATGAAATTCAAGCACCAATGATGCATGATTGCATACAATGGAAGCCAGACATGCCCAGGGAGATATTAAAACCTCAAAACCTACTTTCGTTCATAGGCCTACATGAACTTTTCTTTACATGGATAAATTGGTGTCGTGTGGGGGTAAGGAGGCATATCATTGTAGTTTGACAATCAAATTTGCTGACTCAACTCATATGTTTGTGACTTGTTAACTGGGGCCAATTGCATAGAGCTGCATATACATGTAGTTATAATAAATGATTGGTAAAAATCACAGAACTGCAGCATTCGGGCTTTGTTTAATCTAGCACGTATATAAAATGATAAACATGTGAGAATTTGAGCTCAATCGGACATCTCTGAGTCACAAGAAAATAACGAAAACCCTACACAATTGTTCTTATATGAAACATAAAGAATGGTTTTGATCTTGCCCCGAGATCAAACCTGTTCTCGGTCTTGACCAATTTCTAGATAAATACACCATTTCAGGTGGAAATGTTTTAATGGTATGTTTCTAACACCACCATCTTTACACCCTGAAAGTTATACGTAAATTTGTGAACATTTCTCAGGCTGTTTGGGTATTTTACCAATCCTGTACTATGACTTTTAAGCGTCAAAATGCTTAAAGGTAGTATCATACTTTGGTAAGAGACCAAAACAGAAATGTTAACAGATTTACGTATAACTCTCAGGGTATGAAGATGATGCTGGTAGAAACCTACCGTTAAAATATTTCCGCCTGAAATGGTGTATTTATCCAGAAATTAATAAAACAACCACCGAAAATCGTTTTGATCTTTTAAAAGATCGAACATAAAAGAGAAAAGACAAAAGAAATACTGTGGTCGTTTTTCACTGTTTTCTCAAAAAGTGGGCACTGTTTATGGAACTGAAATTTTCACAGTTTACTTTTACTGTATCTTCCTTTATATTTTGCCCATGAATCTGTATTTCTTTGATAAAAAGTAAAGTATGATACTACCTTTAGGCATGAAAAGCCTTCCATATTCAGCTTGCATTCGCCCATTGTTTACTGAGCATCATGACATTCACATGGAGTTTTGGCTGGCATACGGTTGATTTTTTATTGATTTTTAATTATTATGAAATTCAAATTGCTTGTATTTGACACCTAATGACCTTATGATGACGTACATGTTCGGCAAACATCTACCCTACAATGACTTGTGACTTGACTTGGACTTGCAAACAATGACTTGTGACTTGACTTGGACTTGCAAACAATGACTTGTGACTTGACTTGGACTTGCAAACAATGACTTGCGACTTGACTTGGACTTGCAAACAATGACTTGCGACTTGACTTGGACTTGCAAACATAGACTTGTGACTTGACTTGGACTTGCAAACAATGACTTGTGACTTGACTTGGACTTGCAAACAATGACTTGTGACTTGACTTGGACTTGCAAACATAGACTTGTGACTTGACTTGGACTTGCAAACAATTACTTGTGACTTGACTTGGACTTGCAAACAATTACTTGTGACTTGACTTGGACTTGCAAACAATGACTTGCGACTTGACTTGGACTTGCAAACAATAACATGACTTGTGACTTGACTTGGACTTGCAAACAATGACTTGCGACTTGACTTGGACTTGCAAACAATGACTTGTGACTTGACTTGGACTTGCAAACAATGACTTGTTGCCAACCCAAGTCAGATGCTACTCGAGCGACAAATTAAAACAGGAAATAACAACCATTTTATTTTCGATAAATACTTCAAAAGATTTCGAGCTGTCTAGTTTGTGACGCGGGGCGACTAGATTCGACGATGTGCAATACAGTCACCCTGGCCACGCATACTTACATGCTTGTTCAAAATCAATGAGTTTCCTTAATTTTCAGATGTATTTATATTATATTGCCTTGATGCCCTTGTGATTTTGTGACTTGAAACTTGACTAGTGTTAACACCAAATGACTTTGACTTCACTTAACCTGTTTCCAAATGACTTGTGACTTGACTTGTGACATGACCCAGTGACTTTTGACTTGACTTGGACTTGCAAGATATGACTTTCTGTCGGCCACCTCTGGTGCCAATTTCATAGAGCTGCTAAGCACGAAAATGTACTAAGCATGACATTTCTGTCTTAATAAAAACAGGGTTAACAACCAAATTTAAACGTGTTGTGTATCACTTGTGATTGTTCTTTGGCTGTTGTTCGCTAACCACGAATATCAAATGGAATGTGTCAATGGTGGTTTGTTTTATTGGGCGAGACATTTTTGTGCTAAGCAAATTTTGGTGCTTAGTAGCTCTATGAAATTGGCCCCTGGTCTTTGGCAACCACCAATTCACTGACAGCGAACCTTTCCTATGCAGACTAATCAGCATTCAGTGACGCGTGAATGTATATTGCATTGAAACTGGGACAGAACATGCCAATTAGGGATCGCCAGACATAAAAACATACATTTTCTTTCAAGGTATAGGCCTAGTACTATTATTATGTAGGTCCACATACAAAATGTGTGTCGTTTGGGGTTGAAGTTTTTTGTGACTTGTTAATAGGTATTACATCTACTACGAAACCTAACTATAGGAACTTGAGTTGGGAGGGCCTGACGCGTTTCGATCCGAACAGGATCTTTCTCAGAGACAAAAAAAAAAACGTTTCTTGTCTCTGAGAAAGATCCTGTTAGGATCGAAACGCGTCAAGCCCTCCCAACTCTAAGCATTTGATATATTTCAGGTCATTTTGGCGGATGAGCAGTTTGCAGCAGTCTATTAATTTATTTTTTACTTGTATTAGGAACTTGAATTTAATTTGAACTTCAGGAAAAAAAGACAAAACGACATTTAGTAAGGTTACGTGTATTTCTGTCTGTTTTTGAGCTAATTGCATCTACTGGTATCTTGTATTTGTTTCGATGTTATTTATCTATCTTGTATATTTGTTATCTATCTTGTACAGTTTTTGTTATCTTTCTTGTATTTGTGATTACATAGTGTACCTCCTTCATGCGCCGTGAGCGTCGTAAGACGGAACGTGCGCTTTATAAATATCCATTATTATTATTATTATTATTTATAAGTGTTTATTATTTTGTTAAACATCACATTTCTTGAAAATTGAGCATACAGTCGGTCACGTGGAAAGAGAATTGTGTAAGAAACGACACGATTGTTATCGTGAAGAACCGTACTGCCGCTATTGCAATTAAGGGCAGAGCAATTGTACTTAAAGGGTCTCTGCAATGGACCATGATATTATGGCTTGAACATGTGCCAGTCAAAAAACTGTACATGGGGATTGTGATTTTACCCAGGTCTCACACTGATTCAGGGTTAAAAACAGTTTTTGGTTTGCATGCTTATTATCATTTCCATATTCATGAGCAAAACTGTGATGTCATCTGGGGAACTGAGAGCAATAACCCAATTGTTTTGTGCATAAAAAGTTGCGGTTGCTTTATATATAGGTTTTCTGACAGACCTTTTCCTCCACAATGGGTTTTATTTTGCCAAATATGTTCCTTTCACTCATCTGGTGGTGTAATTTTTTTACCAAACCATTTCTGTTGGTCAAGTTTGCCTCTTCATTTTTTATGTTTTTTTCATTACATTTTTGCTGTTGGTTCCCTACATGAGTAGGCCTATGCGTGAAAATCCCGCGTTGTTACAAAGCCATTCAAAACCAAAACCAGGAAAACTAAATGTTGGTTTGAAACCAAAATAAGACTTGCCATTCATTATTTGTCAGTATATTCTCTGTATGAAGGCAATAAAATAACCTGACTGAAAAAAGCACTGCATGAACCCTTTAATACGTTCCTGAGATTAAAGCTACACGAGTACTGGAAAATTACATAATATTGATCATAGGGCAAGTCTCACGGTCTTATCAAAATATGAAAATATACGCAGGTTTAATTACAGTTAAATGTGTTTTAAAGGTACTATCACACTTTGTTTTTTGTCAAAGAAATGGAGATTAAAAAAATATCAAGGAAGATGCAGTTACAGTCATCTGTGAAATATCCAGTCCCATATATACGGTGACAACGTTTTGAGAAAACAGTGAAAAACGCCTACAGTGTTTTCAAAATCTTGTCAAGGTTATTTTCGTATCTTTTAAAGAATTTTTTTTTTTAATTTTTTGAATGGACATTGGTTTTATTTTTTTCTGGATGAATACGTCATTTCAGGCAGAAAAAAAAATAACGGTGTTTCCACTATTACCATCTTTATACCCTGTAAAAGTTATAGGTGAATCTGTGAAAAATTTTGTTTCAGTATGCTACAAGAGTATGATACTATCTTTAAGGAAGTATCATACTTTGGTAAGAGACCAAAACAGAAATGTTCACAGATTTACATATAACTTTCAGGGTATAAAGATGATGCTAGTAGAAACCTACCGTTAAAATATTTCCACCTGAAATTGTGTATTTATTCAGAAATAAGTAAAACAACGACCGAAAATCTGTTTGATATTTTAAACGATCAAAAATAAAAGAGAAAAGACTTAAGAAATACTGTGGCTGTTTTTCACTGTTTTCTCAAAACGTGGGCACCGTATGGGACTGAAATTTTCACAAATGACTGTTTCGGTATCTGTCTTGATATTTTAGCCCATGAATCTGTATTTCTTTAATAAAAACCAAAGTATGATACTACCTTTAAGTCCCATAATTCACATATTATTTACACACTGTTTGCATATTTATGTGTAGTACGAGTGGCATTGTTAGATTTCCTCATTGTGAGGTTACAATGGATTTACACTTTCCACGTTTACTTTACACCTTTTGCAGTACATTTACTGCACCGTACTCTATAACCTCCACACATTTAACATGCCTCTGAACAGGTTTTTATACAATTTAACATGCATCCACACTGGTTTACACTGATTCAACTTGTGATAAGCTGTCCACCTTACACTACTCTGTCTTCACAATTTTTGTCACACTAGTGGTCCACACACTTCCAACTACCTCCACAAATTTGTCACACTCATGTTGTCCACACTTCACACTATCTTAACAATATTGTCACACTAGTGGTCCACACACTTCCCACTACCTCCACAAATTTGTCACACTCATGTTGTCCACACTTCACACTATCTTAACAATATTGTCACACTAGTGGTCCACACACTTCACACAATCTTCACAATGTTGTCACACTAGTGGTCCACACACTTCACACTACCTCCACAAATTTGTCACACTCATGTTCTACACACGATCTTAACAATATTGTCACACTAGTGGTCCACACACTTCACGCTACCTACACAATTGTGTCACACTCATGTTCTCCACACTTCACACTATCTTAACAATATTGTCACACTAGTGGTCCACACTCTTCACACTACCTACACAATATTGTCACACTCGTGGCCACAGTTTCTCCACAATATTGTCACACTCGTGGCCACAGTTTCTCCACAATTTTGTCACACTCGTGGCCACAGTTTCTCCACAATTTTGTCACACTAGTGGCCACAGTTTCTCCACAATTTTGTCACACTCGTGGCCAGTTTCTCCACAATTTTGTCACGCTAGTGCCCTTACATTCAATAGTACTGACAACTTTCTGACAAATTACATCACACAACTTTAAGCCGACCTGACAGAAAAAAAAACGATTTTAAATTTAAATTACTCATTTAACGGCAGAGGAATATGAACGAGTTTTCATTTGATTTTCAATAATCAACAGTAGTTTATTTAAAAACATGATTAATAATAAAAAAAAAAGTGGCCAAGAGCTTTTCTCGTGGATAAATATTGTAAACAATTCGCTGGTGTGGGCAGAGATAAATAAATTAAAGAAAAAACACCACACAAATTTAAATGATGATTATATTGATTGAAACAACAGCGTTCCTCTTTGAGTGATCCCCCATGCATGTCATGTAATGTTTCTTGGGTTGCACTTGCAGCATTGCTGTGAGTATTGATAAAATGATCCTTGGGGTATAGTGGTATGTAAGAGGTTTCATGGCTTCTGACTGCCCAACAAAGAAAGATAATTGACAAATAGGGCTGGATAGCTCAGTTGGTGGGAGCACCTGTACGGTGCTCCGGATGTCCCTGGTTCGAATCCCACTCCAGTCAAGCTTTCTTTGTTCACTCTTCAATGACATTAATATCTGAGCAGCCATGGTTGTGAACCGGAAAGTTCAATGGTCTGTCAAATCTTGATAATGGGCAATTCCGTAATTATGTCAACCAAATGGTCAACATTTTAAAATCGTTAAAATACCTTAATTAATATTTAAGGTCAAAGCATCTAGTTTCTTAAAATGATATATGCGTTTTATCAAAAATTCATGTTTTCTCATTTTTGAGGCTGTAATAACTAAAAATGAGTCAAAATACCAATTTCTTGTGCAAAAAGTACAAGTAAGATTTTTGTTGCGGATGTACACTCCCAAAACGTCCAAGTTCAGTGACTTTGCTCAGAGTCTTAATTTTATTTCAAACAAATAAAGTTTACATTTTTTGAAAGGTGGTAACTATGAGTGTCTCTGTTTGATATGTCTTTACTTTCCACCCACTATTCAGTATACATGTATTCAGAAATGATGTCACTTTATTGTTGCGGACGTACAAATTGAATATTTTCACAGTGCACATCTGCAACGCACATCCGCAACAATGAACATTGAGAAATTCTAACTGGTTTTCTTTAGTTTGGTTCCTCTTCCAAACAAAACTCTATCAGTTTCGATCAAAGGTCTGTACACTTCAGAGCAATTGTGATGAAAATGCAAGCACCTGAAAAAGTACACTTTCTGTGAATACGTACGCAACGGGGGTGTTTTTGTGCTGCGCAAACCGAGAATGGATTGGAATAAAATGTTCAGGTTTTATATTTCTATCGGAGATACTTAAAATGCAACTGCAAAAAAATCAAAAAGCCTCAATAAATTTGAAGTTCTGGGTTCTCAAATTCTCTGAAATGCACGTCCGCAACAACGGAAGTGCCCACATGATATGGAACTGAGTTTCACAATCGATAACATATGAAAAGCCAACATACTTAAGTCAAGCCCAGAGCTGTGATTGTACTTGCATAACAAAAACACCGTAAAAAAAAAACAGCCCAAAAACTTTAATTTCCTATACTTTTTGTACACGCAAAGTGTGGCAAAAAAAACCTGAAATCAGGATTTCTCCTGAAAAATCACATCCCTGCAAGGTGCAAGCTTTAGGGCCTGTTTGTTTCACGCAAAGGATCCGATATTTTGGGATCCACCTCCTATTGCAGGGTACGCTAAAATGGGATCCGGATCCGCAGGATTCGTCATAAACAAACAGGCCCCAAGTTGTTTGCGGTCTGGATCCTAAGGCACATGTATAATAATACTTGTAACAAAGTTAATTTACACATTTAGTACATTAAACCATTTCTAATAGATTCCACAATAAAAATTCAATAAGGCCGAAAAAAAAAAAAAATTGTCGCGTTGCCCTCAACGACCGACCGTAAAATGCCAAAACTTTGGGTCGGGATTTTTTTTTCTCCGAGTCTTAAAGTATAAAAACTCACAATGTTTGACAAAAAATGTCAGATTTATGCAATAAATCATAAGTATGCAAATACTCGGCCCGTTCTCGAAACAAAGTACTAAACAATGTACTCGACCATTTGGTGCAAATTTCACTTTTGTTACAATTTCACAGTTATGTTGGGGATTTCAGATAAATTTTACAATGGGAGTACAAAGATCATCAGGAGTATTAGTATCAAATGGAGTAAGCAGCACAGTGTCATTTTGCAAGGTTTGTAAACCAAGAATTTCTACGAGGAGTGGCACAACGTCCATCTGGGTCACGAGAAAATAGTGAAAACCCGTGTACGGAGAACTGTACACATTTCAACGAATGAATAAAACGCTTCAAAGCGATTTATTCCAATCGGAAAAAAGTTTCATTTATTTCTCAACGAATATGGCATTTCAGACAAAAACATTTCATGGGATGTTTTCTCCTATCATCACCATTATACTGTGTAAGTTTTATGTGAATCTGTGATTATGAAGTGTAGTTTGTCTTACCAATTCTGTACCCTCCCTTTAACAGAAGCGTAAGATTGTTTATGAGATGGATTAGGGAAGAAATTTGAGTTGTGATCGTGCATAGTACAATAATTATTCAGGATCTCTCAGTTAAAGGTACAGTACAGGATTGGTAACATACCCAAGCAGAAATGTTTACAAATTTACGTATAATTTTCAGGGTATGAAGATGGTGCTGGTAGAAACATATTATTAAAATATTTCCGCCTGAAATTGTGTATTTATCCAGAAATTGATAAAACATTACCAATAACAGTTTTGATCTTGGAGTAAGATGAAAACTATTCTTTATGTTTTATAAGAAAAAAAATAGTATATTTTTCGTTATTTTCTTGTGAGTGAGCTCAAAGTTTCACAGGTTTATCATTTTACCTACATTATTGCATTAGACAAAGTGTGAGTGCTGTTTACCAATCATGTATTATATAAGTTTGAAGACTATCTCAAACTTTGGTTTTTGTCAAAGAAATGCATATTTATTGGTTTTACTCTTTTCTGGATAAAAACAGCATTTCGGGTGGAAACCATAGAGCTATATTAAAATTACTATCTGAGCGCTAGCTCCATGTAGAAAGTACAGGTGCGTTATCGAAGCCCAAAACGCCCAAAATCCGACGCACCCACGGTAAATGCGTGTTTCATTTAGGGCTGTGCGCGCACATACGCTCTGCACTTCAGTCACGCAATGATTGCAAGCGTCATCAAGACGCGCTAATGGAACCGTTCACGCATACTTGCGCGTTGCATGTAGAGTACACTCTTCGAATGGCATTCCAGTCAAAGTGTTCTTGTTCCACAGACACGCACTCAAATTCAAAATGACTGCGCCCAGAACGGCTACAAATTGTCTACGCACCGAGAACGTGGAGCTAGCGCTCTAGTAATTTTAATATAGCTCTATGGTGGAAACATACACTGTATCAACGGTTTGATTCTACCATCACCGTCTTTATACCCTGTAAGTTATAGGTAAATCCAGGCGCGGTTCTAGAGTCAAAATTTTGGGGGGGCTAGAAGAGCCATTATTTTTTGGGGGGGGGGCTAGGAGACCCAATATTTTGGGTTCTTCTAACACTCGCTTCTGCTATGTCTTATTAGGGGTCGAAAACATGCACATTATAGCCCATACAACGCGTTTGTTTATGTCATTGGCGCTTAATAACTGAAAAAATCCAGTATTTTCAAGAATTTTTTTTTTCACTTGCATTTTTTTGGGGGTTCTAGCCCCCCCGTAGAACCGCGCCTGGGTAAATCTGTGGAGATTCTGTTTTGGTATGCTACCGAAGTATAACAGTACAAATCAGCTCATGTAAAAATTTGATATTGCATATAACTCTATAGGCCAGTAAATAGTAAGCAGCATTTTCCACAGTAAGCAGATGTCTACAATAAGCAGAGTCGCGAAATCTGGCCAGTACTGCACACATGATGGGTGGAGGCAAGGATCTTGGAAGTCACAATTGGCTTCAGTACTGTTTACTTATCAACCAACTGGCTACCAATGACGCCAACGTTACGGGCACACTGAAGGTCATAGCACTCGAGCCGTTACAGTTCGACGTTCTACAGCAGTACATGCATAGACGGCGACCATGGAGCTGGAAGCATGCCCGGCCCAAACAACCAAATATTCCGCAACCTCTGTTCACGGCGACGATGGAGGTGCCTTTATAGATCAGTGTTTTCTGTGAAAAGAGATAGAGGAAAGGAATATGAATTTTAGAAGAAAAATATTGGGCAAGAGGATGAGTACTAAAGTTAAAGATCTACATGATCTAGGGTGGGATGGGGTGGGGTGGGGGGGGGGGGGGTGTGATCCCACATTTCACAAAATAATATTATTATCTATTTATGAAATGGAGGCTCAGGATCAGGCTCAGGTGGCGTTAAAGGGAGCATATAGGATTTGCAAGGCCTCCAAAAAATATGACTGAGTTTGAGACAGAAAATGGACTCAATAGTTCGTAAACAGTGCAAACAGTCACCATGGGCAATCTTGGTTCATCAGATGCTGGGTTTTTAAGCAAATCAGAATTTAGTGTCTTTTCCAAAGATCGTTCGTCCGAACGTTTGTTGGAAAAAACATAAAGTAAACTATTCAGGCTCTCTAGACTTCTGATCATTGCCTAGGCGACCCTTCAAACGGTTTCTCGCATTGTCGCATACATGTAGGAAAATGTCCTTCCTTCAATAAGAATCATTTTAATGCAATTGCTAGTTTGTACAAATTCAGCAGCATACATGTATCTAGCGTGTCTAGGGGAAACAGCGCCCGGGGCAAGCGCTAAATAGTAAAATGGAGCCCCCAATTCCAATTTTAAAACTCGGACATGTCTGACGCCAATGAAAAAAAAATCCAATTTGAAATTGGAATCTTCCTAAGTTGTTTATTCATTGAAATAGGTTTCAAATAACTTGAACTGTATAGGGTGCCGCATACCCATTTTCTATGCATTTTTGGAGCCCATTAAAAAGTGGCGCCCGGGACAAAACACAAGTCCCCATGCCACTGAACACACTAATGCAACAAATATATAAAAACTTGGACAGACAAACCCTGTCATGCCAGGGGTCGAATTCATCAAACTCTTCGTAACTTGCTATCAATCGTAGGACTTTTGATGCATTGAAACCCTACGTGGGATAGGCCCCCTACGATGGGTTATCCTTCATAACTTGAGTTACGATCGATCGCAGGGCTTCGTGAAATCGACCCCTGTATTATTAAAATCTGATCATGGAGAAAGGAACTGATATTCCCAGTCACTGTTAAAAAGCCCGACCAGCCCGGGGCCTTCAGGGCATGGAATATCTTCCCTTGTCAGTCTGGAACATCAATACAATAGAGACCATAAAGGTTTTACACTAATGATGGGTAGCCGTGTCTGTCAGATAACAATATAAAAGAGAAAAATACTTGCATCTGATGTTCAAAGTACTAATGTAGTTGTTGCTTTTTCTAGGTCAAAGTATCTGATATTACCTTTAAAACTGAGTTTGTTCAACTGGAACTAACACAATGGATTTAGGCCTACTACATGTCAAGCCTTGAATTTAACAGAGGCCATGGCCTTCGTTGCCCTGGTTCTCTTAGCCTTGGTGCCCCTTCAAATATTTCAATCATGTCAATAGCATGGGTGTCGATCCCGGGGGGGGATGGGGGGGATATATCCCCCCCAATATTTGAGGTGGGGGGGATGGCGTGTATTATCATCCCCACAATATTTTGAGGTTGAATGTCATTCAATTTTATTGTATAGAAATATTACATGATCCTTGTTGTTTTGTTTTGATCCTTGCTGCTTAATTCTTCTGAATATCGTTTTTAAATGCTCTAAAATGCGACTTTTCGACTCTGTTTTTAATAAAAAGTCCTTGGTTTGGGAGGGGGTATTCCACCTCCCACAGCCTCCACCGGCTCGGTCGCTTCGCTCCCTTGCATAGGACACCAAATCACCAATCATCCCCCCCAATCATGAACAGAAATCGACACCAGTGGTCAATAGACATTGTGATTTTCCAATGGAAAGTGCCCCTAGCAACATACATGTACTGTACATGTACATGTATGTGCAATGGAAAACCTTGCCCTATCCAGAACCAAATTCCAGGCCTGACATGTATTGACCAAGTATCACAAGGTAGGTAGTGGTATGCAATGCGCGGTATTTTTGAACGAGTGAGGGCGCTTCGAATAACTTCCGGGGGTCATTTGACAATGCGTTGTTGATGTGTACCGCTGTGTCAAAATACAACTCGTACATGTCGTAGTAAAAATATACACTTCTATCGTATCCCAAAAGACAAAATTTTCTGTAAATGACCTCTGCTCAATTGACAATTAATCGGACCATACCCCCAGAAAGTAAATAAAGTTGTACCCATATAAAAAACTAGAGTGTGCACTCTGCGCGTGTTGCTCGAACCATGGCCAGCGCCATTGCATTGAGGAAATAAGGGAAAACGCGCCCGTCCCGTTTCAAATTGTGCGTACATATTCTTACCCCGGTTCGTGCGCGCAGCACTGTGCATAAAATACACGTCGCGTCGCGCACAGTGCGCGCAGTTCTTTGAGTAACATCCGGGTACCGTTTTTGGACTCTACTGCGGTTGCTCAGTCACCCCAACTAAAATGGCGGCTGCGCGTCCGTGCCAGAGTGCCAAGAGCACGCACATTGAATACGAAGCGCGCACTCTAGTTTTTTATTTAACTCTATGGTTGTACCTAACAGCGCCCTCTTGTGTTCAAAAATATGGCGCATTGTGGTATCATTTTTGTCTATTCAGTTACATATGTACATGACTACATGTCATCATATACATATACATGTACATGTATGGTGAATTACCTACTGTACATAACATTATACATGTACATGTATGCCATGTCCCAGGACCATGTGACCCTTGTCCCTATGCATGCCTCGGTGAGGAAATGCTTGACCATTTGGCAATTATTGTACATGTACATTATTACATGTACGTACACATCAAGGTAATATCATACTTTGGGTTATAATGTCAAAGCAATACAGATTCATTGGCAAAAATATCAAGGAAGATACAGCAATGTAACAGTCATCTGTGAACATTTCAGTCCCATACGGTGCCAATTTTTTTACAAAAGAGTGAAAAACAGCCTTTTCTATGTACATCAGCCTAGCAATCCAGAGACCTACCGTGCATCCGAATCCATCCTCGCAGCTGACAGTCGGAGCTCCTTGAAACACGGTGACATCACTGTATTCCTCTGACGTCTTTATAGTCATGTTATAACATGTCGGGGAATCCTCACACAATGTGCCTGAAGTACAACATCAAAACAGACCCGTGGGCTTATTTTCACAAATTTGCAAAGAATTCTCATTAACATGATTAAAGGTACAGTACACAGGGATGAGATTGACCAATGATAAAAATGTCTGAAATCAGCTGACAGGGAGCATAAAAAGTCTGAAATCTGAAAATCTCCTATACTTTTGTACACTGCCTGTGAGGAAAAAAGTCTGAAATCCAAAACACAAAAGTCTGAAATCAGACTTTAATCTGAGAAATCTCATCCCTGAGTACAGGATTGGTAGCCTACCGAAACAAAAATGTCCACAGACTGACAGATTTACGTATACCCGGTAGGTGGCAAGTGCTTTAGGCACTCGCCTCTCACCAATGTGGCCGGGGTTCAATCCCGGCTTGGGTCATATGTGAGTAGAGTTGTGCGTTGGTTCTCTCCTATGCTACGAGGGTTTTTCTCCGGGTTCTCCGGTTTTCCTCCCTCCATAAAACCAAGCACATTAGATCTCAGGCTCCGTACTCATAATGGATTGCCGGTAGCAATACGGCTAAATGCGGCTGCATTTTTCTCACCGCGGCTGAACTTCATATCTAGAGCCCACCACTAGAATTGGTCTTGCTAGAACCCTGAACATGACCGCCTTGTTATAAGACAGACTTACATGTGCATAGTGACAGAATGACCAGGAGTAGGTAAGGGACATATGGCACCACCATCCCCATCGCTGTATGACATAACGATGGCATGATGAGCATCCAAACTCTATTTACAAGACCTGCACAAGAAAAAGAGAAAAAGAACCAGCTTTTTAGAGAAAGAAAAAGACAATTGGCCTAAAAGTCAACTCAAAAACATTGCGTCAACTCGAAAACACTGCATCAACTCGAAAACATTGCGTCAACTCAAAAACACTGCGTCAACTCAAAAACATTTTGTGAAAAATTCTGAAAAGCCTTGTTTTTAACAGACAGACAGATTTGTTTATGTTTTGCTGATGATTTTTGCATCGTGTACAGCTTGAACGTATGTGTATCGCGTTCCTGGAATTCTCATACGGCAGCTGCATAACTGCTGCAACATTAGTCACAGCTACGAGTACCAGACTAAAACCTTTGGTGTGCCACATCCCTCTAACACTTGTTACGGCTGGACCTTATTTTGATTTCGGGACAATTGCAGATTACCCCGCCACTCACCTTGCCAACCTCGCACCTCGTAGCTTTTTTTCTTATTCAACATAGTAAAAAATAGTAAAATACATCTGTAAATGTATAAAAACCTGTTTTAAACTAATGTCTTATTATGTTGATACCATAATTATTATTTGATAAAATGGCACAATACAATTTTTATGAAAATACCAATTAAATTATACACGAAGTCAAATACCTTATGAAAACGTGATTTTTATGTTTAAAATTAATAAATCAATTAATGAATAATAATGATGATTGTTTTTTTTTTTTTTTATTTTTTTTTTTTAGCTTTGTTTTAATTAATCTGTGTATATACATCATATATAAGATTTATAATTGGCAGGTGTTTGGGAAGGCACGTACGTCTTTTGATGACAGTTTTTTTTTTTTTTTTACTTTTTGTCATCCCTTGGCAGCACCTGCCAATGTATTTTTTTATGTTTTTAAGATAATAAACGAATAAATCAATCAATCATAGGCCTAAATAAATAGTTAAATTCACGCAATTTGCGAGACTACGTACTCGTTTTGCTGCAACAAAATTACCAGACGTTTTTGCGTGCATTTTCCCATAGGGACTGAGTTGGTCACGGACCGAGTTGGTCACGGACCGAGTTGGTTACGGACCGAGTTGGCCTCGGACCGAGGTGGTTACGGACCGAGTTGGTCACGGACCGAGATGGCTTCGGACCGAGTTGGCTACGGTCCGAGTTGACCTGCCGCCAAAACTAACGAGTAACGGAACTCGGCCTAATATTGTAATAATGTTAACCAGTGCCGCAGTGTTAACAATTGTTGGAAAGTGGCCTTGCCCTTTTGGTTTAAGAACCAAATTCAAGGCATGAAGTCATGTATTGTACAGTCACTAGTTTCCATGATCAATGCTGCTAGACTTACCTACGTATCCCGTGTGTTACTTGTGATTCATTCGACTAGAAAAAGTGGAAATAGTACTTGAAAATGTCTCCATAATGATCATACATGTACGATCTTCGACGCCATCTTGTTAAGAGTTATGCGCATGCGCTAACATTTCCATTAGTGAATCACTGGCTAGGGCTTTGATCATAATTTCCTACATGTATCCATTTCAAAAGTAATAGGTTGTAATTTTCGTCGTGAAAATTGAAGCTTTCTGTCCTCGGTTTTCAATTTCAGTACATAACTTGGGACAGAAAGATGAAATTTCATTCCACGGCAAAATAAACAAAGGAAGCCTGAAAGCTGAATACGCATCTTCAATTCTGTGGCTAGGCTAAGCAGTTAGACTTATAATCAAGCCGTCTATTTTGAGGTAAGAGATTGACAGCTCTGACGCAATAACAGGAGTAGTCTTGGTTCAAGACGGTATTGGTGTGGATACTCGAAGCGCACTGACCATACGTACATATGTACGTACAGGTGATCCGCACAAACGTACGCACGGAGCTTTTAAAAGATCAAAAATAAAAGAGAAAAGACTTAAGAAATACTGTGGCTGTTTTTCACTCTTTTCTCAAAAAGTGGGCACCGTATGAGACTGAAACTTTTACAGATGACTGTTACTACTGTATCTGTATTGGTATTTTTGCCCATGATTCTGTATTTCTTTGATAAAAACCAAAGTATGATTCTACCTTTAACTACTTAATTTGTTATTAATTAAATCTTATTGTTATGTATTTATTTATTTAAATTTATTTTGATTTAAATTTATTTAAATTTAATTTATTTCAATCAGTCTGGAGAACTCCATCATAATAAATTATGTTAAAGTTTGCATTTATTATTATTTAAATTATTTGTAATTTATGATTTTTTATATTCATTTATATTTATTTAATTCAATTAGTCTGGAGAGCCCCTTTGACAGGAATAATTCCTTTTGGGCAATCCTTTGGGAGCTAATTGGATTCTTATGTAGTTATGTATTTGTTTTGTCCTGTTCTACTGAAAGTGTTCATTGTTGTTCTTGTGAGTTGTAACTTGTTCTTCCTGAGAATTGAAATAAATACTAAATATTATTTAAATGGTTCAAGCAACCAACATTCACAAACTGTATTTGTGGGATAGTTTCTGATTTCTTAGCTGTCCAAAACATGTGCTGTTCCCAAGCAAAAAACAACAACAGTTCTTGAGTACCCAAATGAAACACTAAAACCCGGAGCTCAGTCACTCAATAATTTTATTGTGTTGCTGAAATCATAAATTGTACAAAATCGCTTGAAATATTAAGGTAGCCTTGGTCAAGGCGTTCATCGTACCGTGTGCATTATTATTTTTGTTACAGCTGCGCTCCCGATCCCCCCACACGATCGTTTGCGTATAACAATAATAATGCACATTAGGCAAACAGCGACCTCTCGCAGTGGAAATAAACAAATTAGGTATACCAGTAGACCTAATTTGCATATTTCCACTGCGAGATGTCGCTGTTTGCCTAATGTGCATTATATTATTGTACACGCAAACGATATGATCGGGAGCGCTGTGAACAAAATAATAATGTACAAGGTACGATGAACGCCTTGACCAAGGATAGAAATAAGGCAACCACCATAACCACACCCCCCCCCAAAAAAATAAAATAAAATAAAATTAAATTAAAATGGTTGATAATAACCTGAAATGGGATAAGTTATTAACTTCAATTCATTGAGATAAATAAGTAATCCTAATTAAAAACTTCTCATTAATAAAACAATGGATAAAGTCAACAAATAAAAACTATTCCACAAAAGATCTGGGGCCAATTTCATAAAACTGTTAAGCACAAAAATGTGCTAAGCATGACATTTCTGTCTTAATAAAAATTAAAAATAGGGTTAACAACCACATTTCCGCGTGTTGTGTATCACTTGTGATTGTTCTTTGGCTGTTGTTCGCTGACCATGAATATCAAATAGAATTTTCAATGGTGGTTTGTTTTATTGGGCGAGACATTTTTGTGCTAAGCAAATAGTTGTGCTTAACAGCTTTATGAAATTGGCCCCTGGGTAACAACTACTGCAATCAAATATCTTTGACTAACAACATATAAGGGGCCAAAATCTGCTTAAGCACAGAAAATTGCTTTTGTAAGCATGAAAGGTCTTGCATGATCAAGCAGGATTGCCAACCACATTTTCATGTAATGTTTATGGTTTTTGACTCGTATTCGGCCCTTGATTGCCCGAGCATAACATTCACAAGCGACACAAAGTTTTGGCTGACATACTGATTTGATTTAGCAAGGCAAGCACATTTTGGTGATTACGCAGCTCAATGAAATTTGCCCCTGATAATTGCTTAGAAGTGTAGATTACACAAACAGTGTTACTTGTACAAGATTGTGACCCCCACCCCAAAAAAGGAAAGATTTACTATCATAATTTTATAAAGCAAAACTAAAAATATTGTCAAAGGCAATAAACAATGTCATGAACATTTGGTTGGTAATTTACTATTTTTAGCTAAAATGAATTTTGTGCTTAATACAGTATATTTTTTTTCTGCTTAAAGGTAGTATCACACTTCGGTAGCATACCGAAACAGAAATCTTCACAGATTTACCTATAACCAGGATAGCTTAATAAAGGGTTGAAGATGGCGATGGTAGAAACATACTGTTAAAATTTTTCTCCCTGAAATGCTGTATTTATCAAGAAAAGAGTGAAACCAATGACCAATTTTTTTTTTATCTTCTAAAGATAAAAAATAACGGTGAAAAGACTTACGAAATACTGTGGGCGTTTTTCACTGTTTTTTTTTTTCTTCAAAAAGTGGGCACCATTATGTGACTGAAAATTTCACAGATGATTGTTATTGTATCTTCCTTGATATGTTTGCCCAGGAATCTGCATTTCTTTGACAAAAACCAAAGTATGATATCACCTTTAAGCAGCTATGAGATCGGCCCAAAATACCTTTTTTTCAAAAACAAAATGTCAAACAAAAACAATGGTGTACAATACTACATGTACAGTACTACTATACTGTATACCACCCTACAGTAAATGGCTACAAAAATGAACCATTTGCAAAAGTTAGAAAATGTTTACTTACAGGATGAAGGCAAATCATTGAAAAAAGTTCATTAATTTTATATATCTAAACTCTTTGTATGTGCGTTTAATTAAAAACAAACTTTAATTAAATAATGTATCCAGAAATTATGTACACAAGAGATCATATTCACAATGTGACTCATCACATAATGTACATATAATTATTATCATGTTGCAATGATTTTTTCTGTTAAGCTTGATTGTTCAGGAGTACCATGAGCCTTTTCCAAACCTCGGCTCCAGCTCCATTTCGTGAATCCATTCTAAAATAACGGGTATCAAAATAGAGGCTTATATTGCATACGGTTTGGAAGTAGATCATGACTCTATTTTGAACAAGAAAACAGAGATTCAGCTTCAATAAAAGGCAACAATGTATATTTTGGAGTCGGAGCCGAAGCCAAAGCCAGAGCCGGAGCCAGAGTTTGTACATGTACCAAGACTTTATATGAACATGTAAATATACAATTTGTCATCAAAGATTAGGAACATACACAATGTACTTGTACAATGCAAATTGGGCTTGCCCTTCACCGACGTACAATGTAAAGTGTACATGTAGTAGATGAGCACTCCATACTCACTGCTTTATCACAGTTTGAATGCACATGAAAACAAAAATCATGCACTGGCTCATGTGGGATTTGAACCCATGACCTCCTGCTTGCTAGTGCAGATGCCTAACCCCAACTTGCTTGGTCAGTTAGGAATGATTCCACTACACCAACTGACCAAGCAAGTTGGGGTTAGCAGGAATTAGTCAAATCCAAAATCGCAGCGGGTACCACAACATGTCTAAATATAATAATGAATAGTGAACAAACAATAAGAAACCTCCTAAATAGTGAATACCGTACAGTTGTTCTACCAACTGAGCTAGCGGTGTGTGTGGTTTCATGGCTTCTGACTGCCAAATGAACAAAGATGATTGACAATTCGGGACACCACCAAAGTACATGTAGGGCTGGATGACTCCGTTGTACGGGATTCACTATTCAGGAGGTCGCAGTTCTAACCCCACTCCGGTCAATTATCTTTTGTTCACTTTGCAATGACTTTAAATTCAGGCAGTTTCCCCTGTGGGTATGATCTGATGATTAAATGTAATATTGCCATGAACAATTTTGTCTGCTGAAATGTGAGTGGTCCAGTACAACTAGATGCTCATTGAATGTAATCTCTGCTTGTTCCGACCTCATTATCAGCCACTGGTCACAATAGAGGTCAGCTGGCCCGGCATTGTGTGCAGGGCTAGGCGTAAACAATGCAGGCACGCATTGGTTGAATAGCACCGCACAAAAGATCACATTCAAGGCGGACTCTAATTATCCGTTCACACCCAGATGTTCGGAACTCAGAGATTGCCGTTCTCTCGAAAATGCAGATCTTTTCAAATGCAAATTATGGGGGTGAATGTACCACAATGAGCGGATCTTTGTGGACAATAAAGGTTCACAGAACCTCTTGTTCCAGACAATGCGCCCATTCAATGCATTTCAATGGAAATAACAAAGCAATCATAAATATTCTAAGGCTGCTATGGATGCTCCCCGGGTTGAAGGGGTTAATTTATAACCAACATGACCAAGTAGATGAAAACAAAACAGTTTGCTAATTTCTACAAGTATTTTTGTACATGTAGCAATTGGATTAAGTATTTATAATGGCCTCCAAGAAACACTGTACAAAACATTATTTTGAGAGAACAACTCACAAAAAAAAGGCCACAAATGTACTTCAAATGAAGTAAATTTACAAAAGTAATAAATTAGATTTAGTTCATCTACAAGTAAATTAAATCATGAGAATGTGAGGGGCTAGTGCTACCGTGAAATGTTGCCAGTTATGCTCTGTGTACCCTCAAGTTGCCGTCAATTAAATAGAGTACCCCTTACTGGGCCAAAAATATTGCATAATGTTTCAGGCATGTTCAGGAAAAAGTACTTTAATACTGGTTGGGCCCACTCATTGCGAAAAGCTTGGCTTTGTCTGACTTCAGGCATTAGGGCCTGAAATCCTCCTCTTGTCATCCCTGAATTTCACTACAATAGAGCTGGACTTCAAGTGGCTTCTGGATACTGTCCATGATCAATGTGGACTCAATCTGTCAATAGTGCCATCTGTGGACTAGGACAAAGTAGCCTTTCAGGGACTGGGCTCAACCAGCAATGTCACTTGTCAACATTAACCCTAACCCATCTCACCTGCGTACCACAGTATACCTCACATGGTTTTTCCTGTGGTAAGTGTGGTATCCTACTTACCACAAAACACACCACAGTGTGATTTGTGTACCACTACATGGTTTCTGAACAAGTTCCCCTGTTGAGACTGTGGTAATGTGTGGTAAACTGCTTGTCTTGTGAGGTAGGCGCAGAGGTCTAAAGTTAGTCATCTTACTGGAGTTTTTCGACATCATCTTCGCAAATCCCAACTTTTCCCTGAGCCAAATCCTCGACCGATTTTGTAACCGCCTGTTGAAGCTGTAATAAGTCCCCAATTTCAACGGGTTCTCCCAACTCAGCTGCTACGTGTGCTTCAGCAATAATATCCGCAACACCTGCAACCTCAGTGTCTGCAACTTCTGTCACAGTTTCTTCTGTGTCCAACAGGTTCTTCTTTGACTTTCCGTGCTTCTTCTTCCCGTACTTGTGCTTCTTCCGCTTCTTGTGCGACAAGGTCTTCGGGAGTCCGGCATGGTCTTGGATGTGGGATTTCTGGTGCCTCCTGATGTCTACCGCCGAGGCGTAGGCCTTGTTGCAGATCCCGCAGACGTACTTCTTCTCCTTCGAGTGCATGCGGATGACGTGTCGCTTGAGTGCGCTGTCCCGGCGGAACTTGTTCTGGCAGATCTGGCAGGTGAAGGGACGTTCCCCGGTGTGGATGAGCATGTGGTCCTTGAGGTGCGGGAGTAGCTTGAAGACTTTGTGGCAGATCCCGCACTGGTACGGCCGCTCGTTGGTGTGGGTGCGCATGTGGATCTTGACCTCAGTCTTGCTGCGGCATGGCTTGGTGCACACGTCACACCTGTAACGGTACGGTGCCCTCTTGTTGCCATTCCGCGTACTGTTAAAAAGAAAGACAGCAAGAACATACTTATCAACAACTGAAGTAATTGACGATGGAATGACAATTCAGCGAAGTGTTTCTCGTAACAACCCTTATAAAAGCATACAGGTAGTCATGTACATGTACATGTTAAAGGGAGCATAGGATTTGCAAAGATGTGCGTTTTGGCTGAATTAGGTACTTAAACAGAAGTGAAGGTCTTAAACTTCCTTACAGACGTTGTTTCATGTACCTTTTTACACTTTGTTCATCTGGATAGCAGACATACAGCCGAAAAAATCTTGCCCCTCCCCCTCCGAATCCTTCATGGTTACACCACGCTTTCGAAATGATGAACCAAGATTTCCCATGGTGACTGTTTGCACTGTTTACAAACTGTTGAGTCCACTTTCTGTCTCAAACTCAACAATTTTTTTTGGAGGCTTGAAAATCCTGTACGCTGTCTTTAAGTACATTACATCATTACTGTATACAGTTGTACAATGCACGTACATGTAATTAGTACTTTATCCCATTAATACCAATGTTGGTATTCAGTATTCACGAGCTTCTATCCAGGGAATGGCAGAAAAACTTTACATTACTTTTTTTTATAAATATATTCTGGTCTTTAACATGTTGGACTTTTGGTATGTTGTGGGGAAGATGTCTTTTTAAAGGCATAATACAGGATTGGTAAAGGTGACAGAACAACTGCATGACTGTTCATAATTTGATTTAAATTGATTTATCATGGAATAAAAACTAGTCTGTGAAATGTTCAGCTCACGTCATCATCGGAAACTGTAGAAAACAGTGAAAAACGCTCACATGTACCTGAATCCTGACTCCTTCAGAATCCTTTAGTGGCCCTACCTCAAAAAATGCGTTTATCCTGAATCCTTGCCACTCCTCAAGTGGTCCTCACTTGAAAATGACATTATATCCTGAATCCTCTGAAATCCTCCAAAACTACCAGAAGGATTTTGGAGGATTGAGGTGGGTTAGGTTAACTAGAAGACATCCCTGAATAGGTTAAATTAATGATTGTCTGATTTGGGATTCTTTACTTACAATGTCATTGATGGGCCACTGTCAGGGTCTGTTGTTGTTACATCGATTGTGACGGATTCTCCGTTCTGATCAATTGTGGGTTCGTCACTGAGGACTCCATCTTCAGTCTGAGCTGAGTGGACTCTCTGTTTTCGCTTAGTCTTCTCTTTCCCGCACGAGTTCAGCATGTGCCTCTTTAGGTCTGATTCCAGCCTGTACTTCTTACTGCAGTTCTTGCAACCGTACGCCTTGCGCGTGGCATGCATGCGTATCATGTGCCGCTTGAGGGCACTGGTCTGCCGGAAACCCTTGCCGCAGACGTAGCAAACGTTCGGTCTGACGTTGTCGTGGATCTTCTTGTGATCGTTCAAGTGGCTGACTTGCCGGAAGACTTTATTGCACACTGGGCAGACGTAGGGTTTCTCCTCTGTGTGGACTAGGACGTGTCTCCTAAGATGCCCCTTCTGGATGAACCCCTTGGAGCAATAAGGACACTTGAAGGGCCTCTCAGCAAGGTGTACCTTAGCATGGAACTTCAGGTGACCTTTGCTCTTGTAGGTCTTGCCGCATAAGCTACACTTGAAGGGTCTGGGTACGCCACCTGAAATGGAGGGCATCTTAAACATTTCACTGGCGTTGCTGATTAAGTCTGGTTCTTCGACCTCATTGTTCTCTTTGTTTTCCTGACTTGGTTCATCGACTGCGGTGAAGTGCTCGTCCTCCTGGATGTGGCCACAAATCTGTGACGTGTTCGTCTGTAGGTTGAGGACTGCAAAGTAAGTGATGTTGACGTGGGTCTTCTCATGCCGACGAAGATCCGCCTCCCCACTGTACCCCTTGTTGCATATGGAGCAGGTGTAATCCTTCTCTTTGACGTGCATCCGGCTCATATGACGGATTACGGCTGTCTTTTGCCGGAAGCCCATGTCGCAGACATGACACGAGTACGGTTTCTCATTAGTGTGGATGCGGCGATGACAGGTCAGGTGGCTGTTCTGCCGGAACGTCTTATTGCAAATATCACAGGTAAAGGGCTTGTCCTTGGTGTGGATCCTTAAGTGCCGCTTCAGGTGCCCAAGCTGCAAGAAGGTCTGATCGCACATCTCGCAGGTGAAAGGCCGACGGTCGGAGTGCACCTTCTGGTGGTACTTGAGGTGGCTCTTGCAGGTGTACGTCTTCCCGCACTCACACATGAAGGGCCTGTTGGGGTTGCTGTTGACCGGGGTGGGCTTGAGCTCAAACGTAGCTTCCTGCACGGCTGGCTTCGACACCATCTGCTGAGCCATGTGCTGAAGGGTGTCCTCGGCCCCCTCAAATAACTGTCCCAAGACCGCGATGACGTCGTCCTCCCGGCTAGTGATGGGGTTACCGCTGCTGTCCACGATGTTTGTGACATTGCCATCATTAACGATGGAGATTTCAATGCCCGTTTCTTGGCCTGTGTGTGGATCACTGCCATCTTGTGTACTGACGATGAACGTGTGACTGGCAACAGGTACCTCATCCATTCTGAAGTAAGTTTAGTCGACCGCCATAAAACTGCAACAAAGAATGGAATAGCAGTTGAGAGGATTGCCTAGGAATGACGGCCATCATAAACATACATGGCGATACGTAAATCTATGCCAAAAAGTACGAGCTGCACGGAGGCTAAATAATTATCTACAGTATGCATTGATAGTAACCCGAAATTAGCCACTTTTATAGCCAATCTGTGAAAAAATTTTATGAAAAGGTTTTTCAACTGATTTGAGTAGGTATGGGTGTCAACATTTACCAAAAAAAAGTTAGGTGGGGTAGGGGGTGGGGAAAGTACTTTTTCTAGGGGTCAAAGGTCATTGACCTTTTCTAATAGGACTAACACCTGTAAGTAGGCAATAAAATATAGTAAAAGGGTGATTTTGGTGTCAAAATGCAGGGAATCACACCGGAAGGAGACCCAAAATAAAATTTGAACTCTACGATGAAACCCTGACCTTCCAATTTGAGGTCAAAGGTCATTGACCTCTTGTAATAGCACCGAAAACTGTAATTATGCAATAAAACATAGTACATGAATGAGATTTGTGCCAAAAAAAGGGAATCATAAACAATCTATCATATTTTGAACTTGCTTCATAGGTGTAGGCCTTACATAATGCCAATACTTAGGCATAAGTGATGGATAATAACTACTACACATCAGCTTGTGTCAAGGTCATTCACTACAAACTGTATCTGAATCTCAATATCCATGTGTACAAACCTCAAAATACACACGTCATTTGTCCTTTGTACTTTACTAGTGCACAGAACTCTCATTGTCGGCGTTGACCTCCTTGCTTCTTTATATTCTTATAAGACAATGGATGCGCTCTTTGAGAGTCACTGTTAGGTACTGCATCTCCTGCTGTGTCTGTGCAGGCCGATGCGGGAATGACAGTCCCTGTAACAGGATGGGCAGACGAAGGCTGTGGCTGCTCCATGAGTCTATGGAACTGGCCTTGCGGTCAGCTCTCTTCTACTGGAGGATGGTAATAATGGTTTGACCCTGCTTCGAACGGAGGACTTCCAGGCTCCATGGTCCTCAGCGAGTCATTCCCATTCCCACACCTCTCAAGTTACGCTTGCATGAATCTTTGAAGCGGTGGAGGAAGACCGCGAGCTCACCGTAGAGCAGATTCTTTGGGATGCAAGCGGCAAGCGGTGCTGGGTCAGGAGGTCAAAGATAGATGGCAGTCCTGGGCATATCAATATAAATTGCTAAGCACAATATCACAATGCTAGTTACTATTGAAACAGGTACAACTCATATAAAAAGGTTAATTGTAAATCTTTGTGAAATCGACCACTGCCTGCATGCTCAAGCACTTCGGTGGAGGGGATCCTATCCTGAGGCAGCGAATGTGAAAACTGTTGAGCCTTGATCCTCTCCTGAATTGCTGTCTAAGCCTCACTTGAGTAGAGCATGGTGCTGAGAACGCATGCTCTGTAAACCTGCATCTTGGTGTTGTCAGTCAAGTTGTTGTTGGACCACACCCTCTTTTGGAGCTTGTACATCACCCCCACCGTGCCTTGGAGATCCTGGCGGTGATCTCTGGCTCCAGCGACAGGTTTGATGCGATCGTTGAGCCGAGGTACTGTAACTGGCTGACTGGGTTCAGGACGTAGTCCACGATGTGGATGGATGGAGATGAGTCAGTGCCCTGGGACATCACCTTTGTCGCTAAATTGATGCTTCGATGTGGGTCGCTAGGGCAGCATCAGCAAATATTGCCTCCCTGATGGTGACGCTTCGGACCTTGGTCTTTGCCTAGAGTCTGTCGAGGTTGAGGAGGCACCCATCAGATGTGTGCAGGTTTACACACCATTGTCGTTTTTCGAAAGGCATAGGACAGGAACGTGGAGAAGAAGATCCCAAAAGAGTGCCGGAGCAAGCACGCAGCCCTGCTTTACTCTACTGCTGATCGTCGGGAAACAGATCAGATACTGCTCCGTTTAAGAAAACCGTGCTCTTTATGTCCTTGTTAAAGGATTCCACGATAGTTAGCAGTCTCCGGGGCCGGGGTCAGCCAACCTTCTACGGGATGCTAAACAGTCCGCTTCTGCTGACGAGGTAAAAGGCTTTCATCAGGTCGATGAAGGTGAGGTAGAGGCATGATCTGCTCGCGGCATTTCTCCTGTTGTTGTCTTATGGAAAAAAATTGTGTGGGTAGTAGATTTTCCTGCCCTGAACCCGCACTGTGTCAGACTCAGGGTAGACTCGCACTGGTGGGACCTGCAGTCAGGCCAGGACCACTCTTGCAAAGACTTTTCCGATAATGTTGAGTATGGAGATATAACCCCTGATACAACCACTGCAGATGCAATTGTGTTTATTGAAAATCACAATTCTGGTGTCACACATGGCCCTCGGCAAAGAGCCCTCATCCCTCCAGCACAGGCAGAGCAGCTCATGCAGGTCCTGCAGCAGTGCATCATTCCCGCTCTTGATGACTTCAAGGGGTATGCTTTCTTATCTTGGAGCCTGGCCGGTCCGGTCGACAGACAGTCAATAGCCTTGCTCAGCTCCTCCTCGGTTGGTCCAGCATCCTGCACTGGCAGCTCCTGGGTAGCATTGAGTGCCTCGTCCGACACGACGTTCTGCATGGACTAGAGCTCAGTGGGTCTCCACTTCAATCTCTCTAACTACGATCTTACAGGGCACTGAATCACTTGGCCACCGCAGAGACTTGGTCCATCTCAGCAGCGAGAAACTGGATAAAAACTCTGCGGACATTCAACCCCATGGCCTAAACATCCATTAAGGAAATTTGAGTAACATAGGGAGCACTCGCCTCTCACCAACGTGGCCCGGCCCGGGTTTGATCCCAGCTTGGGTCATATGAAAGTAGAGTTGTGCGTTGGTTCTCTCCTATGCTATAAGGGTTTTTCTCCGGGTTTTTCGGTTTTCCTCCCTTTAAAAAAAATCAAACCCTTTCGATCTCAGGCTGTGCTCCGTGATCATATAATGGGTTGATATGGCTGGCAGCCAAGGGCGCCCTTGAAAGCCTGCTACTCGATCACGTTTTTGTCGCATCCTTCGCAATTCAGCACCCCATGCATGACTGCGAGTAATTAAAGCAATTTAAGAATGTTTGTTTCCATTTTACCAATAGAGGAGATCAAACGATTCTTAGGGACAATTAAAATCTTGTATGTTTGTATTCTTGCAGTACAATGTAATGCATATGGCATTAATAATCTAAATTTATGTATTTCATCTTCGCGAGCAGAGATGAATGTCTTTTAAACTAACATCAGCTGCACATGAATTTAGTCTGGTTATACACCTCTTAACCTTTGACTTCTTAATTGAAGGTCAATGTTAAGTTCATAGTCAAAGTGGACATTCATCATCTTGCGGTACACTTAAGAACATTATGACAAATGATGTGTGTATTTTGAGGTTTGTATACATGTGCTGTTCAGATAGTTTGTAGTGAATGACCTTGACACAAGCTGATGCGTAGTAGTTATTATACATCACTTATGCCTAAGTATTGGCATTATGTAAGGCTTACCTCTCAGAAGCAAGTTCAAAATATGATAGATTGTTTAGGATTCCCTGTTTTTGGCACAAATCTCATTCATGTACTATGTTTTATTGCATAATTACAGTTTTCGGTGCTATTACAAGAGGTCAATGACCTTTGACCTCAAATTGGAAGGTCAGGGTTTCATCGTATAGTTCAAATTTTATTTTGGGTCTCCTTCCGGTGTGATTCCCTGCATTTTGACACCAAAATCACCCTTTTAATATTTTTTATTGCCTAGTTACAGGTGTTAGTCCTATTAGAAAAGGTCAATGACCTTTGACCCCTAGAAAAAGTACTTTCCCCACCCCCTACCCCACCTAACTTTTTTTTGGTAAATGTTGACACCCATACCTACTCAAATCAGTTGAAAAACCTTTTCATAAAATTTTTTCACAGATGAACCCTAATATAGGGTTACTATGACGCATCCATCAGCATTTCCCTATTTTGATAGTTTAGGACAATTAGCTTACAAAAGGCGGTAACGGTGTACAAACGGGTCTGATACCTATAAAGGGAAAAAAAACCTACTTTTCATAAAGAAACTTACCTAAATATACGTTTGTGGTGTCCTCTTCAATATTATTAAATAACAAGGTTAAATTTGTTGGCAATTTTTTTCTGGTCTGGCTAGTCTAGTTTAGTTTGGTACAACCATGAACGTATTGAAAGTCCACACAATGAGAGAAGACACTAGACCATATTATCGTCTGCGGCCGTTACATGTGTTCGTGAAAAGTCACGTCTAGACGTCTTTAATTAATACCATTTTTACCCTATAATTTCCCTCAAATATCAAAGCCCTGCCCTCTTTCCACAAATTTAACCTTGTTAATATTACTGAAGAGGACACCTCGAATGTATATTTAGGTAAGTTTCTTTATAAAAAGTTGTTTTTATTCCCTTTATTCCTTTAATTATACTCGGACCTGCTTGTAAACCGTGAAAGTGCAAGCGTGAAGCGCGCGGGCCAGTTCAGTTGGCGAACGAGTAAGGCCTAAATACAATTATTAATAAGCTATTCCTTAAAACAAAAACAGGGTATGACTGTTGAATTACAATAAGCATGACTGTGCACTCACCATATCCCTACAGAAATAAATATTGTTCAACTTGTTCTCTTATTTTTTTGAGAAACAGACGTCTATTTCTCATTGAAGATTCCGTCGAACACGACAACGGGGACAGGGCGGCGGTTATATCGGATTGTGCCAATTTCGCTGGTCTCCACGTAGAATCTGATGCAAAGTCTGTTGCGCGGGGTACCAGTGAATACCGAAAGGCACGATGGGATCGCTCACAGTTGGTACGAGGTTGTCTACGGCTGTTTCATGAGTTTGCGGTTACATGGCGTGCATTAGCAGCTGACCTTGTAAGTTTGGATTTACCGGATTACAGTAAATACTGCACACAAACTGTACTATGGAAATGGCTGCAGTCACTGGCTAGTAGCTGCCATAGGTACATGCGTTATTTGCAGGCTTTTGCAGCCGCAGCCATAGAATTGGTGGGACACGAACACGGCCCCTAGTCTTTGTTCACGACGTTGTTGGTGTGTATACGCACCTACATAATTACGTACGTACATGTGATCCGCACACATGTACCCACGGGCCTGTCAATAACAATAACAGAGGGGGGTCTTTACGTACATGTACGTGCGGGTCAGTGAGTATTGGCCGGGGAATCGGTCCGTACGTTCGAGTAATAACAACGCCGTGAACCAAGACTAGATTACTTCTTGAACTTTGGTCAAACCATTTATTAGTACATGTAGCGTTTACGAAACGGAGGCTCAAGTCCGTCTCCGTCTCCGGCTCCATTTCGTGAATCCATTCTGAAATAACTGGTATCAAAATAGAGACTTTTGGCTGCGATTCGATTCTGAAGTAGATTCTCTGGTTTGAAAAGGAAAACAGTGTCAGCTTCAATGAAAAACCACAACCTATATTTTCAGCATATTAATGTCAGGAGCCTGAGCCTGAGCCTAAGCCTCCGCTTCGTAAACGCCCTATGCTCGTTCAGCTACGCGTACGGTGCGCCACTTTTTATGGTGGAGCAAAAACGTAAACAAAAAGAGGGCGCTATAGACTTGTTTGTGGGTGCACCCGACACTATTAATAGTGTCCAATTGACTTAAAGGGGTATGGTAATGTCAATTTTCCTAAACCAACCAGCCGCCCTGGGTTTTCACTGAAGGGCAGTTCCGTTATTATGTCAACCAAATGGTCAACTTGATTTAAAAATCTTTTAAAATTCCTTAATTTTAAATCATATTGAAGGTCAAAGCATTATGTTTTCTCATTTTTGAGGCTGTAATGACTCAAAATTAGTCAAAATACCCTTCTTTTTTTTTAGCAAAAAGTACATAATTATAAGATTTTTGTTGCGGATGTACACTCCCGAAACTTCCAAGTTCAGTGACCTTGCTCAGAGTCTTCTTTTTTTTTCAAACAAATAAAGTTTACATTTTTTGAAAGGTTGTAACTGAGTGTCTCTGTTTGATATGTCTTTACTTTCCACCCCCTAATCAGTATTCAGAAATGATGTCATTTTATTGTTGCGGACGGACAAATTGAATATTTTTCACAGTGCACATCCGCAACGTACATCCGCAACAATAACATTGAGAAATTCTAACCTGAAGGTAAAGGTTGAGGTTAATTTCTGTTGGTTTTCTTTAGTTTGGTTCCTCTTCCAAACAAAACTCTATCAGTTTCGATCAAAGGTCTGTACACTTCAGAGAAATTGTGATGAAAACGCAAGCACCTGAAAAATACACTTTCTATGAATACGTCCGCAACGGGGGTGTTTTTGTGATGTGCTGCAGCGCAAACCGAGAATGGGATTGGAATAAAATGTTCAGGTTTTATACTTCTATATCGGAGATACTTTAAATGCAACTGCTCAAAATCCAAAAGCCTCAATAAATTTGAAGTTCTGGGTTCTCAAATTCTCTGAAATGCACGTCGGAACTGCTCTGAAGCAACCCATCACGTTCAAAACAATGTAGGGCCACATTTTAAGCCAACATTTCTCAAGTCTCCACAACAGGCTGAAGCACTGAACCCCCAGGTTGTGATAACCCGTCATACTTATACAATTGCACGACTACCAAATGTAAGGTGACCAGACGTCCCCGATTTGACAGTGCCGTCCCCGATGAAAAATTGCCCCCGAAAAAATCTATTTATCCTAAAAAAAAGTATGCGAATTAGACACCCGCCTAAGACATGTAAGTATGTAACCCACTCATGTCGGCTGGACAAGATGTCCATAGATGCCACCATTTTGCATGTAGGCACCATCTGGATTCAATTTTTTTTTCTAATTAATTATACCCCCCCCCAGGACACGGATCACTGTCCTCGGATCATCTCAACAAAATATGGTCACCTTACCCAAATTGCATATTTTAGGCCTATGATTATCAGCTCGGCGCATTGATTTTTGAGCTATTTATAGTATGCTGCACCCTTGTTTTTGCCAACTTCCCAAAGGTTGCTAACTTTTTTTTAGACACACGTAATCAAGTGGCATGATCGAGTGATCGAGTGACTGCAATCACGCCCCTGGAATTATGTCAACAATAAAAACATTTCGCAACCAGGAAATAATATCGGCACATGATTGAAACTTGTTATTGCAGCACGGCAGGCCATGCATCGGTTATAGTTTCACTCAAACCAGCTCGCCGGGTCATGATACAAAAACAAATTATAAAAACATACCAGACAAAAGGTTACACATAGGTCAGGGGTCAAATTCATAGAGCTGTTTATAAGCACCCAAATTTGTTAAGCACCAAAAACCTTGATAAAATCAGGATGCCGTATAATTATGCTCAGCAAACAATGGCCGAATATACCAAAAGCAGTAAACATCTTATGAACACATGGTTCATTGATCTACACAGACTTTTCATGCTTAAAGATATAGTATCATATTTTGTTTTTGTCAAAGAAATACTGATTCATGGGCAAAAATATCAAGGAAGATATACAGTAACGGTCATCTGTGAAAATGCCAGTCCCATAATAATATACAGTGCCCACTTTTTGAGAAAACATTCAAAATGGCCACAGTATTTCTTAAGTGTTTTCTCTTTAATTTTTTATCTTTAAAAGATAAAAAATAATTTCGGTCACTGGTTTTTATTCCTTTCTGGATAAATACAGCATTTCAGGCACGAAATTATTTTAACGGCATGTTTCTATCATCACCATCTTTATACCCTGTAAGAAGTTAAAGGAAAATCTGTGAAGATTTATGTTATGCTACCAAAGTATGATAGTAACTTTAGGCTAATTGTATGGAGTTAAGCAGCTCAATTAAATTAAGCCCTGGATAAGAAATCGTACCAAACGAATGTATTTTAATCACAGACTAACACTATAGGTAAAGCCACAATGTTGATCAGTTAACTGTACACTAATTATTTTGTCATATAATTTGTTTTTTGTTATAATTTTTTTGGCAATTCATGATAAATATAGGGCTACGTCATGTGTTAAACGAGTTTTATTATAAAGCGGGGGCGTGCGAGCTTTCACGTATACTGAGAAATCAATACCGATGAATTGTATTTAATTCCCGGGGATTTTTTATAAACAGAAACTGCCCTGTGTCGCAATACTGGTTTTTCCAGAATGTCACATGATGCAGCTAGGTGTATTGATATGTACATTGTAATCCAAACGAGGAAGAAAGGACTATAATTATATATAACGCCTTGCCGTTTATGCAGCTCAGTTTGGTTGACGGTCTCGCTGAAAAGCACGGTCAAACTAAACCGTCTGCAAAGTTAAAAGTTCTAAAAGATAGCCTATCCAGTTGGTTAATACCCTCAGCAAAGTCGACAATTTAGTTGACGTTGAAGACAGTTGATGAGAAGACCGTTTATGATAATCAAAACCAAAGCTTTAGTGAATTTCGCTATACAAATCAGCCTGGGAAAAAATCCAAAATGGGCAAATTGCGACAGCATTTTGCTGGTGCGGTTTACCTGATTTTTCTGGTCGGCGCCTCACTTGCAACGCCTCAAGATACATGTGCCTCATCAGGAGGCTCTGCTGATGACCTCCCCTATGGTGATCCTAGGAGGTGCCTCCAGCGAAAAGAGGACAAAGGGATCTTGAGGTTTGAGGGTCTACCTGGAGGCGGTTGGGATAACCTGAGGAACAAAGACGCTGGGCTATTGACTGCTGTCAACTACACAAAGTGCCGCTTAACAGGTAAAGACTTATAATTATAAAGTTTCTTTGATTTGGAAAAGGGACCAACGTAATTAAGAAAAGACACGATACTGATTAAAAACTATTAATAAACAGGAAAACTAACTTAAAACCCGTCAAAATACATGTCCAACTTGCATTAAGACAAATTCATGAAGCACATTTTATTTTACTGGCTATTGTTAAAGGTATATAGTATCATAATACTTTGGTAGCTTACCAAAACAGAAATCTTCACAGATTTACCTATAACTACCAGGGTATAAAGATGGTGATGGCAGAGACATACCGTTTTAATTTTCTGCCTAAAATGCTGAATCTTATACAGAAAGAGTAAAACCAGTAACCAAAATTATTTTTGATCTTTTAAAGATCAGAGAAAGGACTTAAGAAATACTGTTGCTTTTTTTCCTTTTTTTTTCCTTACTGTTTTCTCAAAAAGTGCAGTGGGCACCGTATTCACGTATTGGATTGGCCTACGGAACAGCACTCACACTTCAGGATGTACATAAAATATTAACCCCGTGGAAATTTGAGCCACCGTAAATAGCGACTATACCTGTCTCAATTTTTCTTATAAAAGATAAAGAATGGTTTTGAGCTCACCCCGAGATCATAACTGTTTTCGGTCTTTCTTTTACTTATGTCTTGATAAATTCACCATTTCAGACGGAAATATTTTAAAGGTTTACTGTAATCAAAACACATATGAAGTTAAATTAATCTGTATTGTTATAAAACTCATCCTGTCTATCATTATTTGTGCAGAGGTATTTTAGGTCCATAATTTAGCATCCCACTTTTCGCGACGAAAAACCTTGCTTACGTCACATGCAGAACGCCAAGCAGTATACTGTGTGGCGAGCCTATATACTAGTTCTGTATGTGACGTCACTTTCTTTTGTTGCGTGGATCGGTTCCAAGGGGGACTTTTTTGGGGGGTGGGGCATACATGTACTGATTTTGTAACTTTTTGGTCAAAAGTAATAACTTACATAAACATATAAATTTATTCAGTCATTAATTGTGTATTAATTAAAAAATAATTTTAAAGCAATTTCACCCCTTCCCAATTTTGATTACAGTAAACCTTTAACGGTATGTTTCTACCATCTCCATATTCTATGTATGTGAAACTTTCTGTTTGGGTATGATACCGATCCTGTACTGTATCTATTAAGCTCCATGGGACTGGAAATTCCAAAGAATTAGGACTGCTATATATTGTTATTTTTGTTTGCCCATGCATGTCCATTGCCCAAATGTTTTGACAAAAACCAAAACATGAAGTTACCTTTAATTGCGGATGTCGCAATACATGTAGTGGTTTTCCCCGACTGCGTCACACGACCAACTTTCATTATAGTCCATGAACTTCCTCGTTCAGAACATCAAGGTTAAGTCAATGTTGCCCTAGCTGGTACCTCCCACTAGCCACAATAGTGTCGGGTATCCCGTCTCTGTATGGGCTTGATTGTGGGCTGGGCCACCGGGTCCCGACTATTTACAAGCGTAAAAAAAGGGTAACATGTGTTGGTGCGACGCTCGGCCGAGTATTGAATAAACATCACGTACTACGTCCGTATCCGTATCAGGATCCGTACCACTCGACTCCGAATCCGCACCACTGACATTGCGCGCGCCTGTACTGTATGTGCATGTACAAAATAATGTACTATTCACAGTGTATTCTCGGCTGGGACGAACGTCGACTCTTCATCACAGCCCTGCTCCTCAACTTAACTTATAGGGCGTACTCGTGCATATTGTAGCCAACTATTCTCGGCTGAGACGAGCGCCTCTACTCTTCACAGGGTTGCTCCACAACTTAATTTATACTCGTGCATATTGTAGCCAATTATTCTCGGCTGAGACGAGCGCCGACTCTTCCCAGGGTTGCTCCACAACTTAATTAACTTATACTCGTACATAATCAGGCGCGGATCCAGGATTTTTCAAGACGGGGGGCACACTCAAAGTGAAACATCTGAATGTCAATTTTTCCTATACCTCCATGGTACATGGACGAAGATCCAATGTAAGCCTATACTTGTATTGTCACAAAATTGCATTGGTATCCTATCGGTCGAGGTTTGACGAAAAATCCTTTGAAGCATTAATAAGTGTCATGACATAATATTTATTATGCATGTCATACTGGGGAGCAGTGGCGTATACGCAGGTTTTTTCCAAGGGGGTGTTTAAAAAAAACCTTGGGAAGCCACGGCGTGGGGTGCGGGGCCCGTTTAAGGGCCCCAAAATTGTTTTGGATATTAGATGTTCTCTGATGAATTTTAGAGTATTTCCGGGCCCTTTTTGATAGCTTTTTGCCATGGAAATAGGATGGATTTGTTTTGTTTCATTTTTGATTTAGGATTTTAGAGACAAAGGATTTTTATATTTTGGGATGGCAGATTTGTTTTCATACAGTTTTCAGTTCGACGAAGGATCAAAAGGAAATAATCATTCAGCCATAAAATTTCTTTGAACCACGGCCAATTATTGTGTACCAGTTATCTGGCGGCCGCTACAAAAAACATTCACACCGTAGGAAAAGAAATGTTTTTACGCAACCGCGAAACTTTACAATATTCACACCAGATGTCAAATAAATATATTCATCTGGCACTAATGGGCTTCCGTACAAAGCTGTGTAGTCGGCATTTTGAAAATGTTTCATGTCTAATAATTCAAATGAATTGTGACATGATCAAGGGGAATGAGTCACATGTCGACCCTAGTCAAATTTTAGTTTTATATACAGTGTTAAAGAGGGCAATTAGAGCTTTCATAAACTGAAAACCACATGTTGATATGACTTTTTGTTCCGAAGTTACGTAAAATTATGCAAATGACGACGAAAACTATAGTTCTGAGAAAAACGCCTTTAAAGTTTTGGTTTATTTTTTGGGAAAAACGCTTTTTAATGATTCCAAGATATGCAAGGCTTCAGAAAATCACATTAGGCCTAAACATGGAATTTCCACGAAAATCTAAATGAAATCCAGACAGAACTAAGTCTCGGACTTCCTTTCAAAAGTAAGAACAGTGTCCATTTATTTAGTGGAGTAGCGTTACCATGGACTAGAGGAAGGGAATTCAAGTAATGTTGGGATCACTGCTTATAAAGTGATCGACAAGATTAGGAGGATCGGACTGTGCCGCCCATCCATACCGTACTCTGCTTCGTGGCCACGTCAGCTGTGTACAGTAAAAAGGAGTTTTTGTTACCGGGCGCACTGGCAAAAAGGCGAGCCGAGACATTTGCCTGTTGTCAGTTTTTCTTTGTGTGGCTGACAGAATGAACTGAAGAATGATGATTTTCTGCTCCTTCTCCCTTCTTTCTCCTTTTATTTTTCATTTCGCCAAATTTTACCGGGGGCACAATTTTTTTCCCTTCGTCAAATTTGACCGGGGGGCACGTGCCCCCGCGGCCCACCCTGGATCCGCGCTATAATTGTAGCCAACTATTCTCGGCTGAGACGAGCGCCTATACTCTTTCCAGCCCTGCTCCACAACTTATTAATTTATACTCGTGCATATTGTAGCCAACTATTTTCGGCTGAAACGAGCGCCGACTCTGCCCAGGGTTGCTCCACAACTTATCTTATACTCGTGCATATTGTAGCCAACTATTTTCGGCTGAAACGAGCGCCGACTCTGCCCAGGGTTGCTCCACAACTTATCTTATACTCGTGCATATTGTAGCCAACTATTCTCGGCTGAGACGAGCGCCGACTCTTCCCAGGGTTGCTCCACAACTTATCTTATACTCGTGTATATTGTAGCCAGCCCTTCTCGGTTCGGACGATCGCGCCGACTCTTCACGGGGTTGTTCCATAATTGACTACAAATTGTATACGAGTATAATTTAAGTTTTGGAGCAACCCTGTGGAGAGTATAGGCGCTTGTCTCAGCCGAGAATAGTTGGCTACAATTTGCACGAATATAAGTTAAGTTGTGGAGCAACCCTGTGAAGAGTCGGCGCTCGTCCCGGCCGAGAATAACTACAATACAGTATACATCGAAAGGCGATGAGCCTTTTTTTCGTAAACCCCCATAGCAACACTCCCCTTGCACTATCTCAGTTGTCACTCCCATTTATATCTCTATCATGGTTTGGTTTGGGCCAGTATGTATGGGTATCTTCGGTAAACTCAGTGGACGTCAATAATTATACCACATTGTTAATTTTCCTTTATCAGAGGATGGTCGGTACTTGATCCCAGACGGTACGTTCGTCATCCCCATCAAGGCGAGTAAGGTGGAGACGTACGCCGAGCTATTCACCCACTGGTCCAACTACACCTCCACGCTGTCAGAGAGCATCAATGCCCACGCTGGACTTGGCATCGGTGGAGTTGGCATCAGTGGTAGTTTCTCTAAAGAACACAGATCCGTCAAGAACCAGGAATACAGGGACAGCTCGGATACGGTTCGAGTCCAGGTGAGTTTTGTTTGTCTGTGTTTGTTTGTTTTGCTTGGAGTGAGAAGCGCCTGACGTGTATCGATCCTAGCAGGATCTTTCTCGAATGCTAAATGACAATAGAACAAGAAGTTCACATGCAAGTCAAGATACACATTAACGGATGAGAAGGTCAAGGCAAAAGAGGGGTGTAGGAGTGTAGGTTGGTAGCATTGAAGGTGAAGAGAAGTGTGTAGAAGCATGGGATCGGGACAGCTGGGATTAACAAGGAAGGAAATTAGGGGATGAGGGAAGATGAAGAAGGAGGTGACGTCCAAAAAAGCAGGGGGGGGGGGGTTAGAGGGTACCTGTAGATGAATGAAAAGGAGACAATAAAACAATCATGTTAGTCATTTCCTTCCTGAATGTTCATACCTTCCATACCTTCTACCTGTTGAGTCTGACTAAGTCTTTTTTGTTCGGTAGTCGTATTCGAATCATCGCAGTGCCTATACCTCTAAGAGAGGAGGATTGTCTCCGTTTAAAGGGTCTCTGCAATGCGAATATTATGGCCTGAACACGTGCCAATAAAAAAACTGTACATGGGGATTGTGATTTTACCCATTTCCTGACACTGATTCAGGGTTAAAAACAGGTTTTTCAGTTTGTATGCTAATTAGCATTTCCATATTCATGAGCAAAACTGTGATGTCATCTGGGGAACTGAGAGTAGTAACTCAATTGATTTGTGCACAACAAGTTGCGGTTGTTTTATAGGTTTTCTGATAAAACTTCCCCCCTCAATGGGTTTTTTTGTGCTGAATATGTTCCTTTCACTCAACTGGTGGTGTAATTTTTTTGACAAACCATTTCTGGGGGTCATGTTTGCCTCTTCATTTGTTTATGTTTTTTCATTGTATTTTGGCTGTTGGTTCTCTACATGAGTATATGCATGAAAATCCCCCATTTTGCAGAGCCGTTCAAAAGAAAACCAAATGCTGGTTTGAAACCAAAATAAGAGTTGCCATTCATTATTTGTCAGTATATTCTCTGTATGAAGGCAATAAAATAACCTGACTGGAAAAAGCACTGCAGGAACCCTTTAACCTCTATGGGTTATCTGGTGATTCAGGAGACCCAGCCTTGATGCGCCTTGTCTGCTGCAGATATTGCATACTGTATTGGAAGAAGGCTCATGCGGTCTTAATTTCTTTGCCTCTCCTCTCGGTTTAGACGCTTCTGGATGACATTGTTTGTTCTGTCAGTTTCAAAGATAACTGGGCTCCCTAATAATAATTATGCGTGCATTGATAAGGCGCCTTTACAAAAATATAAGTGTGTTAGCTATAATAATTATACAAAACGATAGGATCATGAGAACTTTAAACGGTTTTGAATATTTTCCTGGCTGACAGAATGGGCGTTCCTGTTGTTCACGGTGACAGAGGAAAACCTTACCTTTGTTTGGCTTTACTGACTACATGTACATCGCATTGATTAGTCGGTGCCACGGGATAGGTTGTCCGGGCATGCTCCGTGGTCTGACTACGTTTGTCTGTATTGGTCTAGAGGTCCAAAATATGCAAGGTCAATTTTCGTCACAGCACACACGCGAACATTGGTTCATTGTCGTGGGAAATGCATGCGTGCGTTACACCCTTAACAATGGTTTTCCTTCACATAATGAAAGTTGATGATTATTGATATTAAGGGGAATGCTTATGGTATTTATGTTTATATTTACCTCTTACAGGCTCGTTATGTCCGGTACGTAGTGAAGCTTCAGCCAGACACACCTCTCCAGGAAACATTCCAGAAACGCCTCCTGAAGATTGCAGCCCACCACGAGCTCAACATGACGAAGACGGCAAATTACGAAAGCCAGCTCGTCGTGCGAGATTTCGGCACGCACGTAGTGACCAGCGTGGACGTCGGGGCAGCCCTTACCCAACAGGACCAAGTACTGTCCAGTTTTGTCCGCAAGTACTCCTCAGACACCAACCAGGTCAAGGCTTCGGCGAGTGCCTCCTTCTTCAAGGTCTTCAATTTCGGTCTTGGCTTCACCACCACTACCACACAGACCATGGTCGATGAGTACAAAAAGAGCAGGACCTCTTCGGTCATCAACACTTTCGGAGGTCCTGTCTTCAAACCGATGAATTACACGGCCAATAACTGGACATCTGGCATGGAAGATGACCTGGTCATCCTTGACCGCTCTGGCGACCCTCTGTACTACTTAATCACACCTGAGGCGATGCCGAATGTACCCGAGTCTACTGTGTATGAGACTTACAAGAGTGTCAAGCATGCCGTAGAGCTCTACTACAAGCACAATATCTATTACGGATGCACACAGAGGGACAGCCCCAACTTCAGCTTCATCGCCAACGTCGATGATAACACGTGCAAGCCGCAGCTGACCAACTACACCTTCGGTGGCGTCTACCAGACCTGCGGGCAGAGCGGAATCGAGAACCTGTGCGCCAACCTGAGGCAGAAGAATCCACGAACGGGAGACTACACCTGTCCCCCTGGCTACGAGGCCATCCTGCTTAACAGCGGATCTAGGTCTCACACAACAAGCCAGCACCACTGTCACACATGCTGGCTGTTCGCACATTGCTGCCACGACGACACGTACCACAGCTATGCCACATACGAGGCTTACTGGTGTGTGGCTGAAGGGCAGGTCCCACAGCAATCTGGTTTCCTCTTTGGAGGAATCTTCTCCTCCACGATCTCCAACCCCCTGACCCAGGGCAAGAGCTGCCCTTCCAAGTTCTATCCTTTGAAGCTTCTCTCCGACCTCACAGTCTGTGTCAGCGATGATTACGAACTTGGTTTCGAATACGCTCTCCCGTTTGCTGGCTTCTACAGCTGCAGGTCTGGGAATCCACTGATGGTCCGGAAGGATACCGGCAAGGTGAGTCTCCCTGAGGGTGTCATGAGCTTGAACAGCTTCATGTTGCAGTCCGGACCGTCATCCTGGCCGCACGGATGTCCAGAGGGATTCAGCCAGCACCTCGCTATGGTTGATGACGGCTGTGAGATCAACTACTGCATCAAGACCGGGGCTCTCACTGCCTCGGGCCTCCCGCTTGTCAACAGGCCCCCATTCATGCCGGCGCCCAGTCAGAGGAAATCTCCAGAGGGGTATGAGGTCATGTTGAAATCGGACGGATCATCATGGGAGCCGTACACCAACAGCTCTGACATGTTTGGAAACCAGGTTGGCGGTGCGGGGAGTGATTCGGGCCAGTCCGGCTCCCTCACCCCCGGGGCCGCTGCAGCCATTGCTGTTGTGCTCACAGTAGTCTGCATCGTTGCCGTACAAGTGGCAGTGAGGTACTGGTCCCGGAAGAGAAACACCCGTGGCTCGGAGCGGTATGGTGGAGGTGCAATCTCTGATGTCTCTCCCCTCGTCACAGACTCCCCAGGAGACGCCCAGGTTCTCTATGGAGCTAACCAAGACGAGAACATCATCAACATCCAATAGAGAGGCACTCATCTTCGTTCAATATAGCGTACCGGTATGTCATCATCATCATCAGCCCGTACTCTTGTTGACCTTATTAGTCTTCTCCACTCCCGTGCTATCTGCCTTTCTCAAGGTGATACTCAGTTTAATGAGGCCTATCCATTCAGTGACGGTTGTCAACCCAAGTCTCTTTTTTCTGTCTGCCTCGCCTAAATTTCCCTACTGCTACAGTGCCTCACAAAACTGTTTTTGCAAGTAGTCCTGAAGATAATATACATGTCCATACCACTTGAGTTTGCGTTCTTTATTATAAAACAAAGGTGAGAATGTCTGGCCCACTTGCCTGACTAACTCTATTGTTTACTTCTTCATTGGTTATAATGGTCTTTATCGATCGTAGGGACTCGTGAAATCGACCCCTGGGGATCCCCAGTTTCATTAGCAGAAAGTAATATGAAATAATAAGCATAATATTTAAGCAGTACATTTAAATATATCAATAATAGTTTGCAAAAAAGAGCACGTCTATTAACGTCTCTCTATGCTATATTAGTTGATGTATAATGCTATTTTTACCTGCAGGCAGCGATAAGATTGAAAATAAAGCGAATTTTGTGATCCGAGTTGAGTCCGGTGTTGCGTTGTACGTTGTACATGTACTGTGACTCGATTCCAATCGAGTCATTATACATTAATGGTAACATTAGGAAGTAAATATAATGAGAATCTGGTCATTGTTAGACTGACACAGATGAGCTCAGCAGTAGCATTCGTTACCAGCTGTACATGTGTAGGCTATATTGCATGTTTTTCTACTCCTAATAAGACATAACAAAAGCGATCGTTAGAAGAAGGCTAGCCTCCACAAAAAAGTGGCTCTTGTAACCACCCCATCACCACCAAAAACAAATGAGTCTGTGGGATATAATCTAGCGACGTGCATAACCATTCATTAAAACGAATTGCACACTTGAGACTGAAAGTCTTATGAAGGAGATTCAAATGGAAATTTTTTTTTTAATTAGCCTAATAATGTTTTTAGCATGTTTTACTGTATTATTTAAAATTAGCTTTGATTTTCTTTTTATAGCACATTCCTGTAAGCCTGAATTAATATAGGTACTGATGATGCATTTTTAGTTAGTTAGAAACTGATAGCGTATAATGAATGTATTTTTAGTTTCTTGTATATTTCTACCGGTTTTATCTCTTTGATAATGTTAATTCGTTATGTAGTATATGGTGTACAATTTTATCTATTTTTATTTGCTTTCTTAGATACCTGTTTAAGCGCCTTGAGGTGAAATTCTTTTCGCGATTGTCTGCGCTCTATTAATTCCTTTTATTATTATTATTATTATGTTTAACGCTCAGGAAAGCCCATAGAATACCTAGTTTGAATACCTAGAACACCTAGTTATAGTTTGCATTCGTTCTGCAGTAGGTTATATACAATTCTGAATAGGACAATGCTTGGACAACAGCCTAAGCTGGACTTTTAATCATTATATTTTTTTGTCGTAAAGTTAGACAGAATGCATTGTGACCTTCCTTAAATCTACAAGGTCTTTTAACCTTTACTTTTAAAGTTGTCTTTGGTTCAGCCAAGAAAGATAGATGTTATAGATCAGCGGCGGACATCCGGGTACTTTCATTCTCATAACTTGACAATCGATGAAAACTAAAGTGAAGATGGCGCAAGCTACGGACAAATCACGCACAAACCGTCCGTCGTTGAGAATTGTTTTCCGAATATTTTTTTGTCAAGAAGCAAAAATCGTGTTCTGCACGACTTTCATTGTCGAGTCACAGCTTTTCCTCAGACAATAATCCTTTTTTGAAGTACCCTGTAATAAGATTGAACAATTCTGGCAGTTTTTTGTCTTAAACACCATTCAACTTAATGCTTTGTTTTCATCGGCTCCATGGTCGGCGAGTTGGAATGACGTCACTACTCCGCGCTGATCTATACTATTATAGTGCCTGTGCCAAAGGAGAAGCGTCTTTCATTATTTCAGTATTTGTAATGGCTATTGTTCTGTATAACTGTAACAATACTGTATAACTGCTACAATTATTACTGTCGGTATTAGGCACGTTCTCACACACCAAAAAGCGCGACTATTTGGGTCGCACTCCAAATCGCGACCCAAATAGTCGCGCTTTTTGTTGTGTTCCCACAGCCCAAAAAGCGCGACCCAAATCGAACCGGTACGTTTTCTATCAAACTACCCGTGCGCAGTGAAGCGTGAAGTTGGCATGCATCCTGTGCTAAACTCGCGGGCCCGCCTTGCATGATGGGATATAAAAAAACCCGGTATTTTTTGGTGCACCGTTCACACAGCAAATAATCGCAACTATTTTGCAAAAAGACGCACTATTAGTGCGATTTGGAGTGCGCTCCAAATCGCACTAATAGTCGCGATTATTTGTGTCCCCACACAAATAAGCGCGACTATTTGGGTCGCGCTCCAATTCGCGACCCAAAATTAATAGTCGCGCTTTTTTGGTGTGTGAGAACGTGCCTAAAGTCAAACCTAAACCAGTACACCCAAATGTAAGTGAAAAATGCATTTTTTGGCCGTCCGTTTTGAAATAATTTTGTTGTACCTTTAGACGCAAATCCATTGAAGTTTCAACCCAAGTAGACGCACATTATTTTTAGTATCATTTGTATGGCATATTCAGAATGTTATAACAACTCAGTTTCATGGTTTGTTTATTTTTTCTACGAAACGGTTTTATACCGAAATTGCTGTATCAAGATTATTATTATGTATTCGCTGGTAAAGATGAAATAAAAGATTTGCCTGCATGCAAACACAGGTTGCTGTAATTGTTATTGTTTAGTTATATAAGTTGGAAGTATATGAAGTAATATGTTTGCGGTAACACCATGTGACATTTCTATCTTTTGTGAGTATGGGGTGGCTCTGAAAATAGCCGGTTTACTCGACGTTTCGGCCAGTATACTCTAGCCGTCTTCAGGGATGAAGTCCAGATCTTTTTTTAGAACCGCCCCTTACTCATAAAAGAGATAATGTGGCCAATTTCATAGAGCTGCTTAAGCAGAACGAAATAATTGATTAAAGGTAGTATCATACTTTGATTTTTGTCAAAGAAATACAGATTCGTCGGCAAAAACATCAAGGAAGATTATTAGATACAGTAAAAGTAATCTGTGAAAATTTCAGTCCCATACGTTGCCCACTTTTTGAGAAAACAGCGAATACTACGGCCACAGTATTTCTTAAGTGTTTTCTCTTTTATTTTTGATCTTTTAAAAGATCAAAAAGATTTTCGGTCGTTGTTTCTGGAAACATTTACCATTTCAGGCGGAACAAATTCAACAGTATGTTTCTACCAGCACCATCTTCATACTCTGTAATTTATACGTAAATCTGTGAACATTTCTGTTTTGGTTTCATACCAAAGTATGATACTACCTTTAAAGGGATTGCATACGTTTGGTAATTTGAGCCTACTGTTTGTTTCAAACCAATATAATTGAATATATATACCATAAAACTAACCTGTGAAAGTTTCAATTCAAAAGGTGGTAGCGTTTTTGAGATTTTGGCGACAAACTAGAGCGGTTATTTCACGCCAGAGAACAGTTAGTCAATAGCTGAGAAGCGTTACGGCCATAACGCTTCTCAGATTCATAATTTTTGGAGATAAAAAGCGACATATTTTTCCATAACCGCGGTACTTCGAATTGAACGTTTCTCAATATGCATTATACTATCCAAAGCAGCTGTACTTCTCACAAAGTAAGTTTTTATTGCCATAAATTTTCAGAGTCATTACCAAACGTATGCAATGCCTTTAAGCATGAAACGCCTCCCTTGACGAAACAGAATCACCATCCAAATGTTTATGTGATGTTACAAGCTTTTGACTTGTATTGGGACGTTATTTGCTGAGCATGACATTCACAAGGAGTTTTGGTTGGCATACTGATTTTATTCACCAAGGATTTTGGCGCTTAAGCACATTTTGGTGATTACGCAGATCTATGAAATTGACCTATTGTGTTACCGCAAACCTATTAATTACTTTATGTTGTTGTTGTTGTTGTTTACTGTTAATGCTGCTGTTGTTATTTTGTTTTTAGGGTTTGAATTACTGGTGGATGGGTGGATGAAATAATTATCGTTTATACGACTCAGAATTAATTTGGGGTTTTCGGAATTTGAACCGAAAAAGAAAGTGATTCCAGCCGAAGCGACAGTCAGTACTTGGCGTACAGAGCCAGTAACTGAATTTGCGCTAAAATGGCCGTTTCAGTTATTATTATGATCATTATTTTTATAAATATATGATTTTTTTTTTTATTCTTTTTTTTTAGTTTTTGTCTTGTTTATCTTCATTGTTATAATACAGTATACCAATAAGATCGATAGAAAACAATGAAAAAAATAAAAAATAATAAGTATTTATAACATCATTTAGCTGATTTGCATTTAAAAAGCATTGGTTTTAAGCAAAGGTAATTAAAGGGAAGGGTAGAAAAGGTTATGAAAAACAATTTGATTTAAAAAAAAAAATTTAAAAAAATAAGACAGACGAAAGGAGATTGCCCTACCCCTTTTCCCGTATCCTTTGCTGGAGTCTCCGCCCCCATTGAACCTGACGACTTACCTCACTCGTCTACTGCATAGAGGGCGCTCTTCACAATCATCAGCTTTTCGTCTGGTAAAATAAGATCAGGAAAAGAAGTTTGTGCATTTTGTAAATTGTTTTCCTCTTTTCTTTTCCTTTTGCTCCTTTCCTTTCTTTGTTTTTCTTTTTAGAAGGGATTAGTTAATAAATGGTTTTTTTTTATAATTTGTCTACATTTTGTAGATCAGCCAACGTTTTGTCAATTTCCAAAGTTATTTTCATGGCTGAAAATCCAGTTATAGCACCACACGATAAGCCAGAAAGCCGCAGAGTAGGTGTTGTTAAAACTGCACTTAGACTATGAGAAACCTTTTTGAGCTGGAGTTTGAAATTTTTCTCTCAATACTGATTCAATCGAGATGCAACTTAATTGCACCAAATGTAGCCCCAGATGTCCTCTACAGGAAAATATGAGCTGTGCCAAATTCCAAAGTCATTTTCATGGCCGAAATTCCAAGTATAGCACCACACGATATGCGAGAAAGGCGCAGAGTAGGCGCTGTTAAAACTGCACTTAGACTATGAGACACCTTTTTGAGCTAAATTTTAAAATTTCTCCCTCAACACTGATTCAATCGAGCTGCAACTTGCACCCTGAAATGTAGCCCCAGATGTCCTCTACAGGAAATTATGAGCTGTGCCAAATTCCAAAGTCATTTTCCTGGCCGAAATTCCAAGTATACCACCACACGATATGCGAGAAAGCCACAGTGTAGGCGCCATTATATCGTTCGTACTTTCGCACTTGTATATCAATTCGCACTTCTTGTAAGGTAAATAGAGTCTCGACATTCACAATATCTTCAACACTCGATCACCTTCACCTCTTGGTAAATAGAGTCTCGACATTCACAATATCTTCAGCACTCGATCACCTTCACCTCTTGGTAAATAGAGTCTCGACATTCACAATATCCTCAGCACTCGATCACCTTCACCTCTTGGTAAATAGAGTCTCGACATTCACAATATCTTCAATACTCGATCACCTTCACCTCTAGGTAAATAGAGTCTGGACATTCACAATATCTTCAGCACTCGATCACCTTCACCTCTTGGTAAATAGAGTCTCGACATTCACAATATCTTCATCACTCGATCTGCTTCACCTCTTGGTAAATAGAGTCTGGACATTCACAATAACTTCAATACTCGATCACCTTCACCTCTTGGTAAATAGAGTCTCGACATTCACAATATCTTCAACACTCGATCACCTTCACCTCTTGGTAAATAGAGTCTTGACATTCACAATATCTTCATCACTCGATATGCTTCACCTCTTGGTAAATAGAGTCTCGACATTCACAATATCTTCAGCACTCGATCACCTTCACCTCTTGGTAAATAGAGTCTCGACATTCACAATATCTTCATCACTCGATCTGCTTCACCTCTTGGTAAATAGAGTCTCGACATTCACAATATCTTCAACACTCGATCCCCTTCACCTCTAGGTAAATATAGTCTCGACATTCACAATATCTTCATCACTCGATCACCTTCACCTCTAGGTAAATAGAGTCTTGACATTCACAATATCTTCATCACTCGATCTGCTTCACCTCTAGGTAAATATAGTCTCGACATTCACAATATCTTCATCACTCGATCTGCTTCACCTCTTGGTAAATAGAGTCTTGACATTCACAATATCTTCAGCACTCGATCACCTTCACCTCTAGGTAAATAGAGTCTTGACATTCACAATATCTTCATCACTCGATCTGCTTCACCTCTTGGTAAATAGAGTCTTGACATTCACAATATCTTCATCACTCGATCTGCTTCACCTCTAGGTAAATATAGTCTCGACATTCACAATATCTTCATCACTCGATCTGCTTCACCTCTTGGTAAATAGAGTCTTGACATTCACAATATCTTCAGCACTCGATCACCTTCACCTCTAGGTAAATATAGTCTTGACATTCACAATATCTTCATCACTCGTCCACCTTCACCTCTTGGTAAAAGTCTCGACATTCACAATATCTTCAACACTCGATCACCTTCACCTCTAGGTAAATAGAGTCTGGACATTCACAATATCTTCAACACTCGATCACCTTCACCTCTAGGTAAATAGAGTCTGGACATTCACAATATCTTCATCACTCGATCACCTTCACCTCTTGGTAAATAGAGTCTTGACATTCACAATATCTTCAACACTCGATCACCTTCACCTCTAGGGGCCGTCCATAAAGTACGTACGCACGAAGGGGGGGAGGGGGGGTTGTCACCGATGCGTACGCCATGCGTACAGGGGGGGAGGGGGGGTTAAGGCCAATGCGTACCGTACGCAAACGAACAATTTGCATAGCATTATCGCGCGAAAAGAGAGGTAAAAAACGTGAAAAAAAGCACCGGGATTGTTTTGTTTTTTCCTTTTTTGCTTATTCAACATGATAAAAAATAGTAAAATCATTATGTAAATGTATAAAAACCTGTTAAACTTTAGTCATTCATTCCAGAATTTGAAGGCGACGTCCCAATTACGGTACCGGCCCGGATTACGGTGACATTTTAATGATGCTAAAGCAAGGGACCACGAGAAGTGAAAAACCTTATGTGGAATGCGTATGCGTACAGGGGGGGAGAGGGGGTTGGGACCACTGCGTACGCCATGCGTACAGAGGGGGAGGGGGGGTCAAAAAAGTCGGCATTTCGTGCGTACGTACTTTATGGACGGCCCCCTAGGTAAATAGAGTCTCGACATTCACAATATCTTCAACACTCGATCACCTTCACCTCTTGGTAAATAGAGTCTCGACATTCACAATATCTTCAGCACTCGATCACCTTCACCTCTTGGTAAATAGAGTCTCGACATTCACAATATCTTCAACACTCGATCACCTTCACCTCTTGGTAAATAGAGTCTCGACATTCACAATATCTTCAACACTCGATCACCTTCACCTCTAGGTAAAAAGAGTCTCGACATTCACAATATCTTCAACACTCGATCACCTTCACCTCTTGGTAAATAGAGTTTTGACATTCACAATATCTTCATCACTCGATATGCTTCACCTCTTGGTAAATAGAGTCTCGACATTCACAATATCTTCATCACTCGATCTGCTTCACCTCTTGGTAAATAGAGTCTCGACATTCACAATATCTTCAGCACTCGATCACCTTCACCTCTTGGTAAATAGAGTCTCGACATTCACAATATCTTCATCACTCGATCACCTTCACCTCTTGGTAAATAGAGTCTCGACATTCACAATATCTTCAGCACTCGATCACCTTCACCTCTTGGTAAATAGAGTCTCGACATTCACAATACATGTATCTTCATCACTCGTCCACCTTCACCTCTTGGTAAATAGAGTCTCGACATTCACAATATCTTCATCACTCGATCTGCTTCACCTCTTGGTAAATAGAGTCTCGACATTCACAATATCTTCAGCACTCGATCACCTTCACCTCTTGGTAAATAGAGTCTCGACATTCACAATATCTTCATCACTCGATCTGCTTCACCTCTTGGTAAATAGAGTCTCGACATTCACAATATCTTCAACACTCGATCCCCTTCACCTCTAGGTAAATATAGTCTCGACATTCACAATATCTTCATCACTCGATCACCTTCACCTCTAGGTAAATAGAGTCTTGACATTCACAATATCTTCATCACTCGATCTGCTTCACCTCTAGGTAAATATAGTCTCGACATTCACAATATCTTCATCACTCGATCTGCTTCACCTCTTGGTAAATAGAGTCTTGACATTCACAATATCTTCAGCACTCGATCACCTTCACCTCTAGGTAAATAGAGTCTTGACATTCACAATATCTTCATCACTCGATCTGCTTCACCTCTTGGTAAATAGAGTCTTGACATTCACAATATCTTCATCACTCGATCTGCTTCACCTCTAGGTAAATATAGTCTCGACATTCACAATATCTTCATCACTCGATCTGCTTCACCTCTTGGTAAATAGAGTCTTGACATTCACAATATCTTCAGCACTCGATCACCTTCACCTCTAGGTAAATATAGTCTTGACATTCACAATATCTTCATCACTCGTCCACCTTCACCTCTTGGTAAAAGTCTCGACATTCACAATATCTTCAACACTCGATCACCTTCACCTCTTGGTACATAGAGTCTGGACATTCACAATATCTTCAGCACTCGATCACCTTCACCTCTAGGTAAATATAGTCTGGACATTCACAATATCTTCAACACTCGATCACCTTCACCTCTTGTTAAATAGAGTCTCGACATCACAATATCTTCAACACTCGATCACCTTCACCTCTTGGTAAATAAAGTCTGGACATTCACAATATCTCCAATACTCGATCACATTCACCTCTTGGTACATAGAAAGCACGTTCTCACACACTAAAAAAGCGCGACTATTTGGGCCGCGATCCAAATAATCGCGCTTATTTGTGTGGGGACACAAATAATCGCGACTATCGCGAAATAGAGTCTCGACATTTACAATATCTTCAACACTCGATCACCTTTCAAGCTTCCAAATGTCATTATTGTACACTTGATTTTTTTTTCACCAAAACAAAAAAACAGCCAGTATAACAAGGGGTACCCCTTGCCGTATTCATCTTTTTAATCCTTTTAACAGATCACTAGGAGTACAAAGAGCATATTTCAAGCACCAAACAATCATAATTATTTGATCAGTTAATTTCAGTTTTTTTTTATCAATTTTGAATCCAAAATTAAGTTTAACGTTAAGAGTTACCTCAATAGACACACTGCATAAACGACACGGTATACAATCATTTGTATTGATCATTTTATCGCAAAGCGCTATATTATAAATTTCATTTCATTCAAATCAAATAAAATCTGAAATTCTCTTAGAATTCTTTGTCATTTTATAAAAGAGCAATTACAATGAAAAAAATAAAGATAATCATTTGAAAAAAAGGGTATAATTCTATTTGATAGAAGTTTTACTCTAAAAAGTAGGTTTCTTTTTAAAAGAAAAAAACACACAATGAACAATGGTATACTCTGTACTTAATACCACAAAAAAACGTTAATATCATAAGACCCCGCACCTTTAAATGTATAATACATGATTGGTAAAGGTCACATAACAGCCGACTTACACTATGTCTAATTTGAGCTCAATCGGACATCTGAGTCGTGAGAAAAAAGGGACAACCTGTCTAATTTTTTTCTTATAAAAACAAAAAGAATGGTTTTGATCTTACCCGGTATCAAAACTGTTTGCGGTCTTTGTTTTACTGATTTCTGTATAAAAACAGCATTTCATGCGGAATATTATATTGGTACGTTTCTACCAGCACCATTTTCATACACTGAAAGTTATACGTATATCGGTGAACATTTCTGTTTGGGTATTTTACCAATCCTGTACTGTACCAGTGTACCTTCAAGGTTTTTACCTTGCATTATTTAACATAGTAACATGAAAGATCAAACGTTTTTACAAATAATTTCTCTGAGTACGGTTGTTACAATTAACGGCAAGCGTACTTAAACCCATCGGGGCAAACTACATGTATTTCTTTTCTAGAAAACATCGAATGAGTTTTGGTACTTAAACTCTACAATTCCGTGGCCTTTAAAGGTTTACTGTAATCAAATTTGGAAAAGGGAAAAAATTGTTTTAAAAGGAATATATCATATATAATATATTCGTATTCAAGTGCTTAATTTTGATGAAACAGTTACAAAATCGATACATGTATGCCCTGCCCCTCAAAAAAGTCCTCCTTGGAAGCGATCAGGGCAACAATAGCTTGTGCCGTCACCTACATAACTAGTATAGTCTCGCATCGCAGTATATACTACGTGGCGTTCTGCATGTGACGTACACATGTAAGCAAGGTTTTCGTCGCGAAAAGTGGGGTGCTAAATTATGGATCTAAAACGCCTCTTTTTTCTATATGCAATATTTTTTTGCGTAAACAAAGATAGACAGGTTGAGTTTTATAACATTACAGATGAATTTAGTTTAAGATGTGTTTTGATTACAGTAAACCTTTAAAAAAAATCAACACACACTGCAGTACGTGTCCCGAAGGCATATTCTTTGGACGTGATCAAGTTGGGCCAGCGAAATTTGGTAGACACAATGACATAGTTTGACATGACATATCTAAGTCATGGGCAGATTTAACCAAAACACCAAGATTAATCTTAAGATGAGTTTTTAGTATCACCATGCTTAATATAGCAGCGATAATTTATTCACACTTAAGGTGAATCTTAGTGCTCCGTGCATTTATTGGCCCCTGCATTCCTTCAAATGCAACCAGTAAAACTTCGATAACTCAAACTTGGATAACTCAAAAAGTCCTCTTTTTTCAAAGTGATGCTTTGTTCCCGCCAAAAGAATAGGCATCTGTGTACATAAATACTTCCGTATGTCAAATTACCTGTGGCCAAAACCCTGCGTAAGTCAATTTTTTTGTCCCTCGGAACAATAAAACAAATCGTAGCCAAGTCTGCCCTTATCAGGTGCTATAGGTATATAATTGAAAATGAAGTAGGCCTACATGTACATGTAATTTGGCATAGGCCTATGTAACATGCGACTTACTATTGTGAGTCGATTCCCCTACTATATGTGCACAAAGTCGCATGAAGACGACTTGAAAATTCAAGTTGCGTTAGTCAAAGTCAGGATAACTCAACGTTTACATTCATTCCCTTGAAGTTTGAGTTATCAAGGTTTTACTGCACTGGGAGATAATTTGGAATCGCAGAAACATTACCTGGGGTGGATTTCATCAAACTAATCGTAACTTACTATCGATCGTAGGGCTAAAGGAACAATGCAGCCTTACGGATAGGATACGATGGGTTAACCATCGTAACCCAAGTTACGATCGATCGTAGGACTTCGTGAAATCGACCGCTGGCTCCACAGTTTTGTATCCTTTTAACAATGCTATTCAGAATGCCTATATAAAACACGGCACATCATTTAGACTCCAACAAATTGGTTCAAGAAAGCTGCAGTTACAATGTCCCAGTGATACAGTGATATCTCCTTAAGAAAATTATAACACCGTGCACTATACATGCGTGGCCATGCTGAGCCAGCAAAACTATGTTCCAGTGTGTTGGATCTAATGGTCTCTTCCCAATAATAATTATAATGTCTTTTTTTATAGAGCGCATTTCATAATAAAAAGTAATCTCAATGCGCTTTACAGGTAAAGTTATAGAATCAAAACATTTAAGCTATAATCTAGTTTAATTTTAATAACTATAACATATAACAATGCTCGGTATTTCTAAGGCACATTCTTCCCCCAAAAGCCAAACTGGGCTCATAGTATTTGCGAATTTGAACATTTGTTTGTGAAATTTGCGCATTATAAATTAATAAATTATAATTATAATTATAGCACCCTTAACAATCTGATATTCTACAAAAAAATTAGGTCGCGCCATAGGAAGCAGCATGTACAGTACATACTGCAGCTGAGCTCCCCTCTTCGTGCCGACCCCAAAATCCTATAGTACTAGAGAATAGATTTAGTGGACTTTTAATGGTCAAAGTTGATGACAATTACATTGATAACAGGGTCATTCCACCAAGTTGGGGCACAATTTGCTGTGGTGTCCCTTGTTACATCAGTGGTAATAAACATCTTGTCACCTTCATGTGGATTCTAAATTGGCATCGTTATAAACCTTTCAAGGTTCTTGCAGAGTTGTGCTTTATCTTTGCAGAGTAATATGAGTCACTCTGTTGTAATGTAAAAATAGCAGGTAGTAGAAGTTACCGATGTAACAGGGGACGGCGTCACAAATTGTACCTCAACTTTGTGGAATGACCCAACAGCAAACATGTACAGCAAACTGAAAATGCAAAATGACAAAGAAACAAAAGCATGAAAGTACTCGGTCATCTTTACAAATCAATCCGAGAAAAAAAAAATCACTTTGATTTTCCGAATAATTATTATGTACATCATCAACATGATCAATGTTTGTTACAGTGCAACTTGCGCAAGATTGACCGTAAAACTACTGTAAGACAAGCAATTGCACTCAACACTCAACAGATAATGCACTACAAAAATAACAGTCAGTGAAATTAATAAGCAAAAACCGATTTGAAATGGTTATAATTAACTAGTAATACGGACGATTCACAATATATAGTGCACCTCCAAGAGATTGCAATGCGTTGGCCAAAAAGAATGCATGCACGGAATTTGTAGTCTGGTTCCCGGATTTTTAGTAAGAGTTGTCAGGGAATCTCTGGGCAGGGAACCAGACTACGGAATTTGTTGACCCAATACACGGGTTTACACTTCCAAAAGTGCGCATGCGTGATAGTGCCTCGTTTCGAAGTCGCGATAAAAACCGCAGAAGTGTAAACACGTGTATTGTCTTCGACAATGGACGGGCTTACACTTCGAAAAGTGCGCATGCGTAGAAGTGCCTCGTTTTGAAGTTGCGATAAAATCCAAGATGGCCTCCGAAGTGTAAACCCGTGTATACACGTGTAAACCCGTGTATACACGGGTTTACACTTCGAAAAGCGCGCATGCGTGGTAGTGCCTCGTTTCGAAGTCGCGATCAAAACCGCCGAAGTGTAAACCCGTGTATTGTCTTCGACAATGGACGGGTTTACACTTCGTGGAAGTGCCTCGTTCTGAAGTTCCGATCAAAATCTAAGATGGCCGCCAAGGTGTAAACCCGTGTATGCGCATGTGGAAATGGTAGACCGATTGTGCGCATTGTGATTGGCCAACGCGTTACAAACTCTTGGAGGCGCACTATTGTGAATCGCCCGTATTGGTTGCAATCAACAATGCAAGTGCATAGCATTTAGGAAGAGAAACTGGTCGAGCCCAACCACTTAGAAGCCAGGTCAATTAGTGGCCAGGCCCAGGCCTTAAGGCCTTAGAAGCATCTCTTTCCAGCCCCGAAATTCACTAAAATAGAGCTGTTTCAAAAACAAGGCATCTGGACACTTTCCATCACTGATGCGCACTAACCTGTCATGGAGCCAGTTCCAACATCCAACTGTAAGTCAATGAATCAGGACATAACAGGGACTTGGGATACGAAGCCAGACAAAGCCGAGGCCTAGCATGCCTTTCCAACTATGATCCATGACACAGCAGGAGCGTAAAGTTGATAGTTCAAGGCTGGGGATTAAAGAAACCCAAGATCCCAGCCAAAGCTCAGACCTGGACAGGCTTTTTCAAGAGGCAGGGCCCAACTACAAATACTGTAGAACACTAAATTAAAGGTAGTATCATACTTTGGTGCCAGAGACGAAAACAGAAATGTTCACATATTTACGTATAACTTACAGAGTATGAAGATGGTGGTGATAGAAACATACCGTTAAAATTGTTCCATTGAAATGATGTATTTATCCAGAAATTAGTCAAACAACGACTGAACATCTTTTTGATCTTTTAAAAGACCAAAAATAAAAGAGAAATACTGAGGCCGTTTTTCACTGTTTTCTCAAAAATTGGGCACCGTATGGGACTGAAATTTTCACAGATGACTGTTACTGTATCTTCCTTGATAATTTTGCCCATGAATCTGTTTTTCTTTGACAAAAACCAAAGTATGATATTACCTTTAACCGAAGGGTTTATAATTTGTGGTTTTTTCTCTATACATATAGATTTACTTTTGCACGTAGTCCTTTTGTATGCAAAGGGTTAATAATCTATTCAGAATCGCAGTATAGATAACGAGATTGAGTATGTGCATAATTTGTGAGTACGGTGTCAAAATGTTACGCCTGCAAACTTGCACCATTTATCATGATTCGTATTCATTATTATACAAATTAATGTAGTCTTCATATTTCATTTGTCGACTGATTTCATCCATTTTTAAGATCAGCTGCAGGTGTGAATAAAGTAATCAAGGCATAATCATTTGGAACAACGATGCTTACATATGTTCAGAATATCTAATCTCATCATGTACATATCCTAATTTTGCAACCAAACTCAATTTGACCCCAAAACTCGAACCGATTTTCAATCGGTGGCAAAAAGAGTGCTTCTTTTAAAGGCCTGCAGCTTTTGTTTGACAAGTTTAAAGTGGTCATTTATGCTATGTGTAGGTCTACCCCCTGTAGATGATCAGTACGTGATCCATGATTCAAATTACCAAATTACATGTACAAATGAATTAGGAGGTTCTATAGGAGTGATGATTGCATTGATAATCAGGAGGTTGCGGGTTCGAATCCCTGCCTTGCGGCTTTTCTTTGGCTGAGTAGCTGAATGACGGTGGAAAAGGTCGAGTCTATAGACTGTCACTCCTTGTGCTTCTTGATGCGCAGAGGTTTAGGAACGATTATCTTGGTGGACTGTTTGCCTGCATCCCTGGCTCCTATCCCTTCCATACTGAACGCTTCATGGATGCCCAACTTGAAGTCTTCTACTGGATTTAAGAGGTCTAGTTTCTGGGGTTCAACCCCTTGCTGCTTGGCAAGGTACTGCATGATGATGAAGAGGATCGCGGTTAGTCCGGAGGCAGCCAGCATGACATACATCAGACCCATCGGACCGACAAACAGGACAAGGTTGGGATCGGGAGAATCCTGAAACATGTAACCGATCAGCAAGGGAAATACCATCTCACCGAGGGCAGACCCTACAAGGAGGACAGACGCCATGCTCCCTGTCACCTTGTAGTAGGACTCCAGCCAGGATATACCGGCGGGGAACAGGGAAGCCATTGAGAGGCCGAGAACGACAGTCCCAATCCACAACACCCTGCCGCCAGAGTCGCCATACATGGCTAAGGTAACAGACGCCAAGATGCAACCAATCATATCTGCTATCAGCATCACGTGAGGTAACAGCACGCTTGCTAGACATATGGACAGGCCACGACCGATCGCAAAGGCTCCCCAGAAGGCCGAATTCAACAGGGATGCCGACGACTTGTCCAAATTAACACTGCTACACTTGGTGGCAAATGCAAAAATGTAACCTCCAAATCCAATCTCTGCCCCGACATAAATGAAGTAAAAGAGAAACATCAAGAAGAGAACTGTGGTTTTGAAGTTCTCATTCTTGGGACTGACGTCTTTTACAGTCTGGCCAGATTCAGACATCCGAGGCTTGACGGTTGAGGTGCAGACAAAATAGAACAAACTGAGGGAGATCAGAATGTTGAAGACCCCGATGATGATGTACACTGCTTGGAATCTACTCTGTACAGATTTGTCATCACCATCATCTTCACCAGCACCTTCAAGGGCACTGTCAACTCCTCCTTCATCGGCATCTTCATCAGCAACTTCACCGGCACCGCTATTGGCACCTTTATCAGCACCTTTATCAGCACCTCCATCGGCATCTCCATCAGCACCTTTATCAGCACCTTTATCAGCACCTCCATCGGCATCTCCATCAGCACCTTTATCAGCACCTTTATCAGCACCTCCATCGGCATCTCCATCGGCACCTCCATCGGCACCTTTATCAGCACCTTTATCAGCACCACCATCAGCACCTCCATCGGCACCTCCATCGGCACCTCCATCGGCACCTCCATCGGCACCTCCATCGGCACCTCCATCGGCACCTCCATCGGCACCACCATCGGCACCTCCATCGGCACCACCATCGGCACCTCCATCGGCACCTCCATCGGCACCTCCATCGGCACCACCATCGGCACCTCCATCGGCATCTCCATCGGCACCTCCATCGGCCCCTTTATCGGCACCTTTATCGGCACCTCCATCGGCACCTTTATCGGCACCTCCATCAGCATCTCCATCGGCACCTCCATCAGCATCTCCATCAGCACCTCCATCAGCATCTCCATCGGCACCTCCATCGGCACCTCCATCGGCACCTCCATCAGCACCTCCATCGGCACCTCCATCGGCACCTCCGTCGGCACCACCGTCGGCACCACCATCGGCACCTCCATCGGCACCACCATCGGCACCTCCATCGGCACCTCCATCGGCACCTCCGTCGGCACCACCGTCGGCACCACCATCGGCACCACCATCGGCACCACCATCGGCACCACCATCGGCACCTCCATCGGCACCTCCATCGGCACCTCCAATGGTACCTCCATTGGCACCTTTATCGGCACCTCCATCGGCACCACCATCGGCATCTCCATCGGCACCTTTATCAGCACCTTTATCAGCACCTCCATCGGCACCTCCATCGGCACCTCTATCGGCACCTCCATCGGCACCTCCATCGGCACCTCCATCGGCACCTCCATCGGCACCTCCATCGGCACCTCCATCGGCACCTCCGTCGGCACCTCCATCGGTACCTTTATCAGCACCTCTATCGGCGCCTCCATCGGTACCTTTATCGGCACCTTCAGGTTTTCCTTTATCAGATCTTCGGTGTCGAGCATCTCCATTGTCAGATTTCAGTGAGGTACCCTCTGCGGGGGTCTCTGGGGGGGTCTGTGGAGGCATATGTGGGGGCGTCTCTGGGGGCGTCATGATGGTAGTTGTGCTTAGTACTGGCGTGGTAAACACAGCTGTGCCATTGTCCAGAGCTATGGCAGTGGATGACAGTAGGCCTGCTTGTGTGATGAAGGGGGATGCAAGGAGAGGGGCTATAAAAGCACCGACAGCAAAGCAGAAGTGCAGGCCCTGAAGAAACGGGGAGGAGCGCTTCCCCCACATTCGAAGACAAACCACATTAGCACCTGCATGCACAAAGAAAAGGGAAAATGAAGGTCTCCTCATACACGCACCCAACCAAAAGGGTGATTAACACTGGGCACGCGAATTCACGAGAAAGATCTGCAAAGAACACAAATTATGTCAAAAGTAAGAAAGTTTTTCTCCAAACGTTTCAATGTGCGAATGTCTTGTGTACCACGGCTAACTACATCCAGTCAACGTGCACCAAGAAGACGTGACTTAAGTGTAAACAACACCATAAATAATCGTGCAAACTTCGCTGCTTGGGTGAGACTCTGATGGTGAAATTCTGATGTTTGGCGAGGAATAATGTGATAGGCTTCGCTTGCAAAGTAAAACAACTCTGTGCACAAAACTGAATGCTGTTTGCCGTGGGCCACTGTGATCATTTGTAAAATTTCGCCCTTTTAGTGGCCAATCTCCACAAATTCTGCATTTGTTTGTTCTTGGGGAACTCATGTCCTCCCCTGTCACCACAACCGGACACTGCACAGTATTTACCAGGCATTTTCATTGTGATTATTTACGCCTGTTGTGTTTACTATGAACATTCGTGCACAAAAGCAATGACAACAAAATCAAGACATATTTCCCGAGCCTGGTTAGTCAAAAGTCTCCCACTGAGTTGACGACTCTTACAAACCCCGCGCTGCTTTGGCGATCATTTCCAGAATAAAATGCGTCCTTTGCAAATCGTTCGAGTAAGTTTGCATGCCCTTGGAATGGACAGATGGACACTTATAAATGGGGTACACTTACATCCATTGTTATTCCCTTTTGTTCTATTGTCTGCCAAATGTCCATAGACGTACCTTATGGAGGACGAAAAGTGGCCATCTGTTTTTCTGCTCTCAGAGTAGCAAAAAAGCAGATTCTACGGTTTGGTTAGATGAAATTTTCCACTTTTCTTCTTTTTTGCCACCTCAAAAGCATATCGAATTTTTGTAGAAACTAACTTTTGTGCTTTTCTGCTACCGGAAAAGCAGATCTTAATTCGGCGGCCTAAAAGTGCATGGCCATCGCCTTTTCTGCCTTCATATTAAAGAGGACAGCGCCTTCCTGTATGCGCTGACGGTGAAGAGGGGTTACTACCGTTTCCTTTCCTGGGAATTGAAGACGATCGATGTGGAAACCAATAATAACCATGGTCCTCCCTATATGGACGATTTCCCGATCATGTCTATTGGATGATGGCTAGATGATTAATTAATTATGCTAATATAAATTATTCTTAGAGATGCGGTTCAGCGCTAGTAGAAAGAGGGCGCTGTTCTCTTTATGAAGGCAGAAAAGCCGATGGCCACTTTTCGGCCACCGATTTAAGATCTTCTTTTCCGGTAGCAGAAAAGTAGAAAAATTTGTTTTTACAAAAGTTAATTCTGCTTTTGAGGTGGTAAATAAGTAGAAAAGTGGAAAAGATCATCCAACAAAAATGTAAAATCTGCTTTTTGGCTACTCTGACAGCAGAAAAAACAGATGGCCACTTTTCGTCCTCCATAGTACCTGTGTCAAGAGCGCCCATTGCCAAGCCGACCAGTGAGATGACCGCAGCCAGCGTCCACAACTGACCGCAGAACGGGCAGATGATCAGCCCAATCCCGCCCACCAGCATGGAAGTGGCTAAGAGAAACATCGGATTGCAAGCATCTAACAGGAAGCCGCTGAGGATGGATCCGACGAGGTAACCAACGCTGCGCCCCGTGAATATGTACGACATCTTGGGGAAGTCCACATGCACTTGCTGGGCCAGATCCACCAAAGTTGGCCCCACAACGGCTATGGCTAGACCCTGAAATATTGTACATGTATAATGAATACTGTAGATATTACAGTCAACTTTCAAAGGAGTGCATTGGACATGTACCTCTTCCTATGAGCAGGGATTGAGGGGAGGTTGAGTGGAGATTGCTTGGAGATTGCTGAGGGATCAAGCAGGGATTAAGTGGAGTTTGAGTGAAGAATGAGTGGAGATTGCTTGGGGATCGAGCAGGGATTAAGTGGAGGTAGAATGAAGATTGAGTGGAGATTGCTTGGGGATCAAGCAAGGATTAAAGTGGAGGACTGGAGGTAGAGTGAAGAATGAGAGGAGATTGCTTGGGATCAAGCAGGGATTAAGTGGAGTTTGAGTAAAGAATGAGAGGAGATTGCTTGGGGTTTGAGCAAGGATTAAGTGAAGAATGAGAGGAGATTGCTGGGGGATTAAAGCAGTGATTAATTAAGTGGAGGAAAAGTGAAGATTGAGTGGAGATTGATTGAGAAATCAAGCAGGGATTAAGTGGAGGTAAAGTGAAGAAAGAGAGGATATTGCTGGGGGATCAAAGCAGGGATTAATAAAGTGGAGGAAAAGTGAAGATTGAGTGGAGATTGATTGGGGATTGAGCAGGGATTAAGTGGAGGTAGAGTGAAGAATGAGAGGGGATTGCTGAGGGATCAAGCAGGGATTAAGTGGAGGTAGAGTGAAGATTGAGTGGAGATTGATTGGGGATTGAGCAGGGATTAAGTGGAGGTTGAGTGAAGAATGAGAGGAGATTGCTGAGGGATCAAGCAGGGATTAATAAAGTGGAGGAAAAGTGAAGATTGAGTGCAGATTGCTTGGGGGCCAAGCAGGGATTAAGTGGAGGTTGAGTAAAGAATGGGTGGAGATTGCTTGGGGATGGAGCAGGGATTAAGTGGAGGTAGAATGAAGAATGAGATGAGATTGCTGGGGGATCAAGCAGGGATTAAGTGGAGGTAGAGTGAAGAATGAGATGAGATTGCTGCCAGGGGATCAAGCAGGGATTAAGTGGAGGTAGAGTGAAGATTGAGTGGAGATTGATTGGGGATTGAGCAGGGATTAAGTGGAGGTTGAGTGAAGAATGAGAGGAGATTGCTGAGGGATCAAGCAGGGATTAATAAAGTGGAGGAAAAGTGAAGATTGAGTGCAGATTGCTTGGGGGCCAAGCAGGGATTAAGTGGAGGTTGAGTAAAGAATGAGTGGAGATTGCTTGGGGATGGAGCAGGGATTAAGTGGAGTTTGAGTGAAGAATGAGAAGAGATTGCTGGGGGATCAAGCAGGGATTAAGTGGAGGTAGAGTGAAGATTGATTGGAGATTGATTGAGAATCAAGCAGGGATTAAGTGGAGGTATAGAATGAGGGGAGATTGCTTGGGATCGAGCAGGGATTAAGTTGAGTTTGAGTGAAGAATCAGTGGAGATTGATTGAGAATCAAGCAGGGATTAAGTGGAGGTAGAGTGAAGGTTGAGTGGATATTGCTTGGGGATTGAGCAGGGATTAAGTGGAGGTAGAGTGAAGAATGAGAAGAGATTGCTGGGGGATCAAGCAGGGTTTATTGTGGAGGTAGAGATGAGAAGAGATTGCTTGGGGATTAAGTAGGGACTTAGTGGAGGTAGAATGAAGAATGAGATGAGATTGCTGGGGGATCAAGCAGGGATTAAGTGGAGGTAGAGCTGAGATTAAGTGGATATTGAGCACACAACTTAAGCTGCGCTGAAAATGTGGGTGTGTAAATACTTGAGTGGAGTGATGAAAAATAAAATGAAACAAGTCGTCTATTGGAAAAAGTGTACTAGAATCATTGGGGGCAATTTCATGCCTCTGTAGGCATTAAAACTGCACAAGGATCATCATTATTCGCTTACAAGGTTGGTAATGTCACCGCCAAATTCTTACGCTAGCTAGCTGATTACAAAGCAAGAAATCCTTCTCCAGAAATTACTTGCTTATCCATGAAAAACGATTTTATAAGCACAGCATTTTCTGTTTTTGTACGCACCAATTTTATGCTTACAGTCTTTTTAGCAGAGCCAAAAGCACTGGGCACTAGGGCTTTTTAATGGCGCATCCATTTTGTCACCTCCCTTGTAAACACTTTGGAAAAGATGACACTGATTCTAAAAAGAACACGTGTACCAGACCGTTTTGAATCCAAGCCTCGGTTTGATCGTGCACACTGCTTCGAATGCAGGATGGATGCACCGTGAATAAGGCAAGATGATAACTCCTCAAAAAAAGTTCCGTTACTCAAGTTTGAGTGATAATTTTTTTAATTTTGGGATGTGGTTCTGAAAAGAACCGGTGAGAAGTTGTTCTCGACGTTCCAGCCAGTGTACTCTGGCCGTCCTCAGGAACCACATCAATTAAAAGAGATTATACATAGTGCCTCCGCAAACCTTTCCTTATTACGCGACTTCCACCATGCAAAGCTTCAAAACCTACTTAACAAATTTCTTATTGCTCCATCATCATATATGTGAATATATGGTATCATTGGAAAACGTGATTATCCCTCTTTAAAATGATATCATTTGTGATACTAATCATAAATGTAGTCATGGAATGCACAGCCTTCATAAATAAGGAGCAGTCAACAATGAAATGTTGCAAAATTTGTTGTTTTCGGTAGTGAATTCCTAAACGTTTTAAGAATGGACTAAGTTATGAATGGTGATGATGCGCGGATGCGTGAAAGTGCACACATGTTGTAATTAATTCACAATACATTTTGCAACAATTCACTTACATGTATGACTTTGCTCTATATTCAGGAGAAATGCACATTCCATGATTACATAATCACAACAGATGACACATCATTGTAAAGAGGAATAATGAAGCTTTCCAATGATACCAGTTTCACCGTTCATAGATCAGAAACGAAACATATGTCATCCCTCAAACTTGAGTTGCAAAGCTTTTATGGAGGGGTCTATATTGGTTTATGGATCGGTTTGTGGAATGTAAGAATCGTTCGTACTTTCACACTTCCACATGTATGTATTTCGTTTGCACTTATCATAAGGTCTCAACGTTTCAACTAGCCTGCTGTAGTCCTCATCGGGAGACTAGAGCAGGCTAGTTGAAACGTTGTGAACTTAAGATAAGTGCGAACGAAGTGCGAAAGTACCAACGATTCTTAAATGGTGTTTCCGCAAACCGATCCACATACCAAGTGTCACCATTCAAAGCCTCAAATCTTTCTTGGGTTTATATTGCTTGAAGTTGGGAATAATGATGAACTTAACGTAAATTTGAGGCGAACGCGTAAATTTATGAAACTGAAAAAGTTTACGCACCAATCCCAGGAAGGAGAAGCAGAGCGCCACGGTCTTCTTCAACCTCCTGTCTTCAGGTGGGCCATTCATGACATCGTTGATGTTCTTGACTCCATTGCCTAGCAACCCTTTGGTTTGTTGGCTGGACAGCGATGCGGATGAGAAGAGTACATCATCGTCTTCTGAGTCTGCCATGGTATCTTCTTCTTGATCTGGGTAATTTAGAAATGATGAGCAAGTTAATACGAAACCAGTATAAGGTGATCTTATTTTTCGGAGAATTGTGGCGAGGGGCCAATTTCATAAAACTGTTAAGCACAAAAATTTGCTTAGCACAAAAATGTCTCGCCCAATTAAACAAACCACCATTGAAAATTCTATTTGGATATTCAAGGTCAGCGAACAACATCCAACGAACAATCACAATTGAAACACAACACGTGGAAATTTGGTTGTTAACCCAGTTTTTTATTAAGAGGGTCTGACGCGTTTCGATCCTAGCAGGATCTTTCTCTCACCCTTTGAGAAAGATCCTGCTAGGATCGAAACGCGTAAGGCCCTCCTAACTTTATGCATTTGCTATATTTCAGGTCATTTTGGCTGATGAGCAGTTTGCAGCAGTTTATTACTTGTATTGACTTGTTTTTATTAGGACAGAAATGTCATGCTTAGCAAATGTTTGTGCTTAACAGTTTTATGAAATTGGCCCCAGGGGTAGTCTGAGATTACACACTTTCAGGAGAGTCTGTCCTTAGCGAGTGCATGGGTATTGCTAAAAACAGGCTATCTGCAATAATTATTGTAGGATCACCATAATCCTAATTTCCTACTGCCCGGGGCAAAAATATCAAGGAAGATACAGTAGCAGTCATCTGTGAAATTCCCAGTCCTAAAACCTATGGTGCCAATTTTTGAGAAAAAAGTGAAAAATGACCAAGTGCTGTATTTTCAAATCTATTCACAGGAGTTTTGATCGATCTCTCACACACTCTCTGTTTTAAAGGGTGCATGCACATGTACAACATTGGTAAAGGTCACAGAACAGCACTCACACTTTGTCTAATCCAGTATATATATGTACACAAAATAATAAGCCTGTAAAAATTTGAGCTCAATCAGACATCTGAGTTGAGGTAGCGAAAATCCGACTCATTTTTTCTTATAAAACATATTATATGTAACTTAGGATTTGTTTATCTTGCCAAGATCAAAAATTTTTCTGGTGTTTGGTTTAAATACTCTTTCTGGATAAATAGATCGACACTACACCATTTCAGACGGACATATTTCAAAGATATGTTTCTACCAGCACATAAGTAAATCTGTAAACTTTTCTGTTTTGGTTTACATGTATTACCAATATTGCCCCTTAAATGACTCTTTTCTGGATAAATCCTTAAAGGCAGTATCATACTTTGGTACTTGAATTGGTAGCATACTGAAACAGACATCTTCACAGATTTACATATAACTTTACAGGGTAAAAAGATGGTGATGGAAGACACAAACTGTTTAAATTGTTCTGTCTGGAGTGCTGTACATGTACAGTACAAGTTTATCCAGAAAAGAGTAAAACCGGTGACAACAAGCATTTTTTAAAGATCAAAAATAAACGAGAAAAGACTTAAGAAATACTGTGCCCGTTTCTTTCACTGTTTTCAAAAGAAAAAAGGTCACCGTTGGCCAACGTATGGGACTGATATGACTGCTCTTCCTTGATATTTTTGCCCACGAATCTGTATTTCTTTGACAAAAAACAACTTTTAGTACATGGTATGATTAACATTATCTCTAGCTAAATCTACATGTATGCAGGTTTGTATTAATGCGACAAGGGTATACCTTTAATCACTGTGGGCAAATTATGTTGATCGACCTATGTACATACTCATCTGCACCTGGCAGAAATGGTTAAATATTTACAGCTATGCCTATACATGTACTTCCCACTGGAACATGGCCAATATAAACACATACATGTAGGCCTATACCATGTATACAGTACACAGTCTAGTGAGTATATGTTCAAAGATGTACTGTGCTTGAGAGACACAGCAGGTCAAAGGTCAATGCGTTTACCAGTGATTATCTAAATGTACTTAAACCACTCTTGTGATGACGTCACTCTATTCAGAAAACTGTTGAATGTTTTGAAGAATTCACACTTAAGTGGTCATTCTTTTTATGAATGCCCACTTCAGTACAGTAAAAGGAATGAACTTCTTTGCAATTCTTTCAGAAATATTTCAAGAGAAGAAATTTGGATGCAATAATATATATTATTGCAATGAAAAATCACGACACAAGGGCACTTCTGCACATGTGTAAAACAGTCATGAATATTTATGACACAGAATTAATAGGCTCTTTGTTAAGTGTTGGAGGGTCATGGTTTAAGCCGGAGAAACCACTCAAAAGATGGGCATTCTTTGATTCAAATGCGCTCGAACGCTTCATGTCCTCGCCCATCAAAGAATGCCCACTTTTTCGTGGTTTCTCCATAACATACACAATGTAAGAAGGTAGGTTTGCGGTGAATCTCTTCTGTGAGAGTGTGTGGTTCTGAGAAGAACCGTTGGTATTATCTCGCAATCCGAACAGTGTGCTCTGTTCGTCCTCAGGAGAGTGACTGGTCAGCTGGTTGCCTGAATTCGATGATGTTGGCAACCTGTCACACTACTGCTCTTAACATGCTCAAGGACGAACAGTTCAACAGAGCACACTGTTCGGAACATCGAGATAATACCAACGGTTCTTCTCAGAACCACACACTCTCACAGAAGAGATTACATGGTGTCACCACAAACCTATACCTTCTTTCAGTACTTCCACCATATGCTTTAAGTCTTATTCGTACGTTGAAAACCGTTATATGAAGATTTAACATTTTGTGGTTCATTCTATGGCGCAACTCTTAAGTTTGGGTTTGTGTTTTTATCACATGCCAGAACGACCATGAATTGGGTCTGGGTAACCAGAGATTAACAAGAGTGGACAAATTGTACAAGAATTTCACCCCCCCAATTTTGTCATCAAAATTAAAAACTTCCATCCCAGTAAATTATTGTGGTGCATGTTCAATTCTGATTGCTGCAATATGGACCGAGAGCCGAGGGCGAGAAACCGCAAGAAGATTTGACTTGGGATGGAAATGTTACCGGTCTGAGACTGTGGTGTGAGTTGGGAACAATGGGAACAAGATTTGGCCTGCTTGGGGTTAGTGTCTTTTTAGACTCATAAACAAACAGGGCCCAGATACATCGCTACTCTCAGATCCAGGATCCAGGATCTGAGAGTAGCGATGTATCTGGGCCCTGTTTACGGGTCTAGTGTCTTTTAGCCCACCCGGATTATTTTGAGACAATTATTAAGTCCTGTAGCTTCTACTGTTCCGAAATGAGATTTTTACTTGAAGCAAATGTTCCTCTAGGGGTTCTGACACAACTCTAGATTGAATATTATTTTGACAATTATTTTAGAGTAAAAAAAGTTTACTGTAAAAGCGGCGTTACCGGAGATTACCGGTAGTACACTCATGGTAGCTGGTACCCAGCTTCTGCAGTAAACTAACTCGCCTACATGTAAATACGACTATTCATCTATTGGGCCTAGGTACCAGCTAACCTGAATCAGTGAGTGTACTAAATTGGGGAATTGTGATAAGACGGGTCCCAAAACTATAAAGGAAAGGAACAATACTCTCTTTGGAAAGTTACTTACCTAAATATATGTTTGTTGTGTCCTCTAGCTAGGCCTACTACTAAGTACTAGGATTTTAGCAAGGTTATTTTTGTGGAAAGAGGGCAGGGCTTTGATTTTTGAGGGAAATTGTGCAGGGTAAAATTGGTAACAAAGATGTAACATTTCACGGCCGCACAGACGGCCGCAGACGAGAATAGTCTGGTTTCTACTCTGACATTTTGAACACTCTTTAGTCTTGATCTGTTGGGTATGGGCACAAGACTAACAAAATGGCATGCGCGGCTCACGCGATCAGACGGGCTGTTAATTCAAGTTGCAAGAAGCACGTAAGAAAATTGCAATTTAACAATGAAATGTTGCACAAATCTCTTCATTCTAGGCTTTTAAGGACACAGGAACATAAATTTGCTGAAAGTCAAAAGTATCATTTTTGAGACGTAGGCCTAACGTTAGAAGCTATTTAAGAGGTAAAATGGAAAGAATTCCACTGACGGCCATGACGGAAACAGGGTTATTTCCACCATGGAGCTATAAACAGACATGGAGCTATAAACAGTTTATAGCTCCATGTTTCCACCAAGAGTTAACTTATTGGATGCAAGTCATGATGCACTTCAATCTCTGGAGTGAAAACTGGTGTAGCTTATCTACAAAGTGAGATTTTCAGGGTTTTTTGACCTAAAATTATACACTTCGATGCAGCGATAGCCATTTTTATCAAAACGCCCTCTGTTGGTCCCATAGGTTTGTGCACAAGTGATGGCCGTCAGTGGAATTCTTTCCCGAGGGGGATCCCTTCTTATCACAAACAATGCAAATTTATATTTTTGACTCACAGTAACTAAATGTTCCCAAGTCCTTAAAACTCTAGAAATTTCTCCAATATTTCAGTGAAAATGTAAAATTTTCTTACCTGCTTGTTGCTATAATTTTAGGAACTACTCGTCCACAAATTACCGACTTACATCGAAGCCAGCGTCCATATTGTAACGTTACTGCCCTAGGCAATGTATAAATGTACGGCACCAGCAACAGACGTCCAACCCCCATGGCCATGATTAGACTAGCCTAACAACATTTCCATCAAATTATGTCCACAAATGAATTGCCTAGAAACAAATTTACGTTTTAATCGATAACAGCTGATACACCCTACCTTATATCGGCACAAATGGCGTCCCCTGAAACGCTGAAAATGAAGTTAATTCTGCAAATTAATTGTATTTTATCACGTATTACCACAAATACCATACCGCGTTGCGTACGTACGTCGTGCACTAAATACACGGAAGTGAAGTCCCACAGTGCATTAGGACCATTCATCTCTTATCTACTTCCGGGTTATCTTATCAATGATTACATGCTTAGCACAAAAAAGTGCTTAGCACAGAAATGGCTTGCCCCATAAAACAAATCACGATTGAAAATTCAATTTGATATTCATGGTCAGCGAACAGCGAAAGAACAATTGCAAGTGATACTCAACACATGGAAATTTGGTTGTAAATCCTGTTTTTATTAAGACAGAAATGTTATTATGCTTAGCGATTTGTTTGTGCTAAGCAGCTCTATTGAAATTTCCCACTGGTTCTCTTTCATGTTGATAATTATATTCGATCAGCCTGTAATAAAATAAAATCCCCCTCCCCATGCCACTCCCGCTGAAAAAAAAAATATTATAATAACAAAATATATAGATCGCAATTAAATAATTACCCATGATAGAAATCATACATTATTTTTCATATAGGCCCATACCTGCAAATTATAATTATAGAAACAAAACAAAACAATTAAAGACAAAACCTGTAAAATGCCGATTTAAATTGATTTGATCGATTAATTGAGTCCAAATTGTTTTTATGAAATGATTAATTTACCAGTTTTCAAATTGTTGATTTGTTTAATCTGATTTATTGTCTCTATAGCTATAGCTGTTCTTAATTCATAAAGATATAAATAATTCACCATATCCCGGCTCAGGAACAAATTGCAACAAAAAAATTCAATTGCAAAGGCAAAAATGAATGATGAATAATCTGGCTTTATTGTGCTGTATAACTGAACTATACCTTGTCGAGATTTGTACTTTTGAGCAGAAAATTACAGGACAGGCTTAAAGAATAAGCTCCAGAGACGTTATTACAAAGCAACAGGGGCGTGACTTCAGAGGGGAAACCCCTAATCGTAATAATTATAAGAAGCCGTAGAGGGCGCTATTTAGTTTCTCTTTCTTAAAGGTGGTATCATTCCTTGGTAAGAAACAAAAACAGAAAATGTTCACAGATTTACGTATAACTTACAGGGTATGAAGATGGAGGTGTTAGAAACATATCGTTACGGTTTTTCCGCCTAAAATGGTGTATTTATCCAGAAATTTGTAAAAACAACGACCGAAAATCTTTTTGATTTTAATCATCTAATTCAAAAATTAACTTAAAAAATACTGATGGGGTGTTTTCCACAGTTTTCTCAATAAAGTGGGCACCGTATGGGACTGAAATTGTCACACTATATGGCTGTTACTGTATCTTCATTGATATTTTTACAATGAATATGCATTTCTTTGACAAAACCCAAAAAGTATGATATCCACTGGGTGTCGATTTCTTTTCATGATTGGGAGGGGGGGGGGGGGGGGTTATAGTGATTTGGTGTCCTATGCGAGGGAGCGAAGCGACCGAGCCGGGGGTGGCTGTGGGAGGGTGCTATCCCCCGCCCAAACCCGCAGGGACTTTTTAATAAAAACAGAGTCGAAAAGTCCCATTTTAGAGCATTTAAGAACGATATTCAGAGGAATTAAACATATATATGTGTAGTATAAATTTACTGCGAAGACACAAAAAACAAGGATCATGTAATGTATACAATAAACTTGAATGACATTCAACCTCAAAATATTGGGGGGGGGGGGGGGGGGTGGATGATAATACACGCCATTCCCCCCCCCCCCCCCCACCCCCCACCTCAAATATTGGGCCCCGGGATCGACACCCATGATGTTATCTTTAGGGAGCCAGTTCGACGTTTTCCTAAGGTATCGGTTACATTTTGCCATATTTTATAAGACAGAAAATGCGTTCAATTATGAACATTTGTCAATTTTAAGTTCATTGGCTTGGAGGATGTTTAGAAAAAGGTATAAGTAAAGTTTGTGCACGACCCTATGGGAATATCTCCCCAAGTACCCATCGTCTGTTTTTACTATTTTATCTTATTCATGGCATTTCAATAATATCGCATACAAGATATTGGCAAAATAAATTCACATTTCTTGCCATATGACTGGCCGTCGAATTTGGCCGTGTCCCAATTCTCTGGCTGCGACCGCAAATAACACACAAGTCTATGGAAATGGCTGCAGTCACTGGCTAGTGGTTGCCATAGGTACGTGCGTAAATTGTCCGCAGCCATAGATTTGGGGCACAAATATTAGAACGTGCTTATACCACTTCATAGGCGGAGGGGGAGGGGGAGGGGGTAATTATTCACAAAATTGAAGCCGTTTAGTCACAGAAAATCAACAAAAGTAACAACAATCAATTTGCTAAAAATCTTCACAATTAATGTTTTTCGTAAAAATCATTGCATATTTTAATTAATATACTGTTTATTATAAAAATGTGCAATCATACTATACAACTTATGATACCTTCTTTTAATAAAAGGTAACATCATACTATGGTATTGGCAGCATACACAAAAGAAGTAGTATGAAAAGGGGGTTATCATTCCAAACCCCATTTTCACTCACTCCACTCCACATTTAACTGCCACATTCAAAATAGATTTCATCTCGCCAATTTTCACCCCCCATTTCACAAATCTCAGAATATCCAAAATCAAAATCAAAATGCCTCATTTTATCGCGAAAAAAAAAATGTTGTAAATTTAAAAAGTTGTAGATTGGAATGTGAAAAAAAATGAGAAAATTAAATAATTTTATTTTATATTATTATAAATAAGATGGAACAAAACAAAACAATAAAACATACATACTTTGTAACTGAAAAACATGATCTATATAAAAACGCAGATAAAAGTGAATATAATCATTATGGGTTGTTTAATGAGAAAAATTTAATAATAAATCCAGCGATTAAAACTTCACAAGAAGTAGTAGAATGTGCTAAATCAAAAATTACTTATAAACATGATGATAAAGAATGTAATTTAATTTTTATGTTACCAACAAATTTTTGTTTTGGAATAAATACAATTAATACTTTTGGTGAAGAAAAAAATCCAGACAACACAACTGGCTATCAAATTGTATATAATTTACAAAATGATTGTGATGAAATTGTTAAATACTTTGATAAAATGAGATGTACAGTAACTAAATATATTGAATCTGATAAAGATAAAAATATACCAAAAATAACCAGAACTATGTATATAAACATGGGAAAACAAAGTGTTAAACCAATTTATGATGATAAAAACAAAAAAATGTATATTAAACTTAAATCATATGGAAAAGGAAATCAATTAAAACAATATACAAAATTGTTTGATTCTAAAAAGAAAAAGATTGATAACATCGATGAATATATGAATAAATCATGTAAAGTTACACCTGTTCTCATCTGTAATGATATATTTTTTGGTTCTCATGGAAATAGTGGATTTGGTGCAAGTATCAGATTTAAATTAGAACAAGCTTTTATTAGGCAATATGAAACTATACAAATCCCCACTAATGTCATGTTTGATATTGAAGATATTGATGACTAAATCTAGAATATAAAAAAGAAAGCCAAAAAAAATAACAAAAAAATTATCATTTTTATTTACACACTAAATTAAGCCACATCCAAATTAGGATGTGGCTTTTTTTTACGTCGTATGCATGTACACTACTCATATGCACTTGACAATGCACTAAAGGTTATTTACCTTAAGTGTATACACAACACTCGCTTGAAAAAAACAGCCATTCAATGTCACGCGTGGTTGTCCCCAGCGTAAACAGGGTTTTTGTTATTCAAATTTCATTCATGACTGAACGTAGTGTAAAACGCTTAGTCATCTGCTGACACAAAGGTTAAATTCCTAAAAGCACTCGGGTTTGTTATTGAAATATAACACATGACTGAACCTGTGTAAACCGTCACAATCACAGTCAAACACCCCTCAAAAAATAGACTCGTCCTTTGTGTCGTCATCGTTGTTATTGCACCATTTCGAGTATAATATATATCAAATTAAAAAACCATTTTCAGTCGGGGCTGGGAGGATAGCTCAGTGGATAAGCTCGGCGGTTTGCAACCATGGGGTACCGGGTTCGACGCACGGTCTGTAAAATTGAAATTAACATAACAAAAAATATGAATAAAAAATAGAAAAAGAAAAAATGTTTCTCGTTGAATATTTGATGTGGGTATTTAATAAGAAACATAAAAAACAATATCCTGACATAAAAAAACATGAAAAAAAAATAGAAAAAGAAAGAAAATGTTTCTCGTTGAATATTTGGGGTGATATTTAATAAGAAACATAAAAAACAATATCCTGACATAAAAAAACATGAAAAAAAAAAACCTTTAAACTTTGAACCCGGTACCCCAAAAAAGGGGGTCAATAGTGTTGTTGGCCCTCTTTGATGAGTTTAAGGCATAGACCCCGGCCCCTTTACACTCTTTATAAAAACGCCCACGCATTGTGAGTAAAGTATTAGGTGAAAAACAATGATTGAAAAAAAAAAAAAAAAAACATTATTTTTTTTTAAATATAAATGGATGAGATAGATATGTGTAACCATAACATCATTATCGATGAGGCTAAAGATGAGTATTATTGTGACAAGTGTGGATTAATTATAGGTTATAGTCTCATGGATTATTCTACGGAAAATATTAATGGAAAGTATAATCAGAGATTTTTCTATAAAAAAACAAAGGCTTCTATAGTAAAAAAAGTCTTTGATAAATTAAACATTCAATACCAAATGTGTGACCTTAAACTCGTCGAGTTTAAATTAAAACAAATATTAAAGGGAAAAATATCTAGGGGTCATCCACTCAGGTCGTTAATGGCTGTATGTTATCTAAAAAATGTTTCTAACGTAACCCAAGAAACAGTACAAAAGTTATTTCAAGTAGAATTAAAATATTTTAATCAAGCGTTAAAAAGATACAACGAAACTTTTAAAGAGGAGGAGCTGTAGGGGTAACTCTCACTTGACTTTCTTTATAACTCGGAGGTTTACTCTCGTCGTTTTTAAACGACTTTGTCAAACTTAAACTTAATTTCCAAGTTTTTTCATAAGCTCTTTTTTTTCTTTGGCGAGTAAATCACTCGCCATCGCTTTAGCCTTTTCTTCAACTTGTCGTTCAAATTCAACTTTATTTAAATGTTTAGCTTCTTCTAACTTTGTAGAAGTTTTTAATCTTATTTTTTCTTTCAAGTCGTTAAATTTTTTAAGTTCTGACGTAATTAATATAAATTCTTCGTGAGAAATATCACCATCTTCGATGGCTTTTGACACGTATTCATCTATCGTGTTTAACTTTGCATCTGCTAAAATTTTAATCTGATCGTGTTTTTTACTCTTTACCGTTAATTTTTTGCTTGCGTATTTAAGTACCGCGTAAAATCCAAAGGCACCTATGCTAGTCCCCTCTAAGACTAAGCCAATTGGGGCACTAATAACACCCATTAATGCGGGGATCCCTATCGCGGCTGCAGTGACCCCCAGTACTTCAACCCCGTGCTCTACATATTGAATCGCAGAGATCCACCTTTTTAACTTTTTAAAAGAAACCTCGCGCGAGTTTCTTTCTTTACAGATTTGAGATTTAATCTCTTCAATTTTTTGAAGTCGATAAATTTTAGTTTCGTCTTTAATATCATCACCACTGTTTAAGTTTAGATCAGGATATAAAGGTTTTATTTCATTTACATTTATGTTTGCCATATTTTTAATATATAAGCGTTTTTAAATTATTTCACATTCGATTAAAATCCCCGCGCCTTTGTTATTGATGATTTTTCCTTCCTCGTTTTTAATTGAAAAGGCAAGTTTATTAATTTTACCGTTTTTTAATGTTTTCCCAACGTGAGTTTGGTTTGTTTGGCTTGTGTGATAAAATGATAACATATTTGAAGGAAACCCGTTGTAAAAATTATCACTCGTGTTTAACTGCTCGCAATGAATAAACGTAATGTTAAATGGGTTAATATCGTAATCACCCTTATAAATGACATTTGGGATTAACCTTCCTTTGGGTAAATTGAGCAAATTAGAAACTTCTCGATTTAAACGTAGATTAAGGTTTATATCAGTGACCCTTAAGGTCACCGTTTTACTTTCTCTATAGACTTTAAAGCTCACACCCGGTATCGCGTTTATCAATGACTCGAACCAATCGATACCATAAAATCCAGGTAAAATAATGATGCTTCCTGATTTGCCCTCAGGCAAAGCCGTAACCTCACTCACCGGATGTAGTGCATTTACGATTGGCTCTTTATGTCCTAAAACAACGAGGCTGTTTTTAATTTGTGGTAAACGCATATTTTCTGTTTTTTCTTGATTGTCATTGTTGTATCCATATCGAAGTAAATTTGTGGCTAATACTTGGCCTTCTATGATATAGTCTATTCTTTTATTTAATAAATGTATTACATAGTTAACTTCATTTTGTAATTCATCATCAAGTCTATCTCTTGCTAATTCTAGGGTTTGTTTTCGTTGTCTGAGGACCTGTATTTCTTCTTGTATTTTTATTTCCACTTCGTTAAGAATTTCAGTATCATATCCGTCAAACATCTGTGTAATAATGCGTGCTATGACTTCTTTTCTACTTTGTTGAATTTCTTCAGTTGTCATCGATAAACGAAATTGATTCATTATCTCAGGGGTCAGTTCTAATGGCTTTGTCTGTAGTTGTGAGCTTTTATCAGTTTGTCTATTGTCTCTAGACCTACCGTTAGTATAAGCGGGTTGCCCATCTATCTCCTTTTCCCAAGTAATCTCACTGGATTTAGTTATGTTAAAATAGCCTACCGTAAACACGAGATTTTTAACGCGAATTTGTTTTGAGCCATCTAAATTATCAATCACCTCTTGCAATTTAAACGTTTGTTTGTTTTTTGTCAAATAAAATGTGTGTTGTATTCCGCTCATTCTTACTCTACTTTTATTATAAAAAGACTTATATTATAAATGGGAAACTCTTTAGGCGCTTTAGCTATTATCGTCAATAAAAATCATACTTTTTTTGTACAATTTAAAGATATGTCAACCGCGTATAAATTACCACGCGTTAAAACGGACGAAGCAATCGAACGATGGCAAACTAACCCTTTGTCCTTTTATCAAAACCAATTCAACTTTGCGATTTATTGTGCCACGACCGCGTGTGGAGTAGGTCTTGACCTCCTCCACAATAAAAACCAATATATTTCATCGCTGTTTCATTTTCACGTGTATTATACTATACGAAAAATATTTTATAATTTGGTAGCACCTATACCTGGTGATGATGTATTTAACGCGTTAAATAACCGTTATGATACGAGAGCTTTTACGGACACGTGCCGCGTATTTGGCATCGATCGAAGCAAGTCTTTTAAACAAACGAGAGATACGACCTCAAATGGCTTGGGTACTGCTTTTTACTACAATTCGGGGTCGGTTCCAGTGCCGGGGAAAAACTATGACCCCCACGACTTGGGCGTAAACTACGGTACGTATGCAGGCTCAACTTTTATGGGATTTGGTTTAATGGATCCACCAAAAGGATCGGGTCACGCGAGTACCTATACGGTCACTTACCTTGAACAATCCAATAATGTTTTAGGTGCTTGGACAGACTTTATTTCAAAGACGAGTTCTTTTACCGATGTTGGAATTACAAAAATTAACGAATCGATTAGGGCTTACGTGTACGCGCTTTTAGGTGCACAAGCACAAACAAAAACCAGTGCATTAACCCCGGGAACCGGTTTAGATGCACAGCATCAGTTTGTTACCATCGTAGAAAGTCTTATTAATAGCGAACCAGATTTAGAGCAGAGTATCAATCAATTTCAAGATTCACTGCAGTATGCTAAAACTCCACTCAACTTTGTCGTAAGACCCGGGCTATACCTCATTCCATCAGATATGGATTTAAGGGTAGGCATACACGATGGTTACAATAATAACTTGCAAATTGCACCTTTAACCGCTAAACCGGGATTTCAACCAACCTTAAACGCTCCGATACAAGTTGATGACTTTGATCCTCAGCCAACCCTTGAACCCAAACCCACTCAAGAACAAACAGAAGAACCTACACCACGTTTATCACCTATACCTAAAACCTCAGAGTCAAATCCTAAAGCATCTTTAGACATTCATCAAGATGAAAAATTATCTTTAACGATAGGAACAGTTGCAATCATTGCGATAGGAGTTTTAGTCTACAAAATTTTGACTTAGAAAAATATAAATATTTAAACCAAAAAAAATACCCCCAAGCTCAAAAGAGCTTGGGGGATTATTTTTTTTTATTATTTTGTTAAAAAACAAAACTACCAATTATTTTTAATATAAGCAATAATTAAAGCACCTGCACCTATAAATAAAGCCCACACGTGTTCTGCTAGCCAGCCAACTGATTTACTTAAAACATTTAGTAACCAACTTATGACGCTACCAATGACCCCCGGCAGCGCACCTAATGCGGCTAACCCTAATTTTTTCAAAGCGTTTGCTAAGTTTTCCAAGTGCTTGTGTACCCACTCTTTAATGCCACCTCCTGATGGTGGCTCAGGTTTAGGCGCGGGTGGCTCTGGGGTTGGGATACCTACGCCTCTAACGGCTGCTACCACCGAGCTTACCAGTGTGCTGATGGCCATAGAAATTGCTGCTAAAATACTCGCGATCGTGACACCTTGCTCTTTAAATAAAAACTTAATTTTTTCTCTAAGCGTTACATCACTGTCTAACATTATATTAATTGTTTCTTTGACGCGATTGATTTGAGATTTTATTTTATCTGATTCTCTAATGATATTATTAGACCTTTCTCGTATTTCAATGTTTATATTTTCTAACTCTTCTGTGAGTGATCCTATTTGTTCTTCATCTTCTGCTTTTTTTGCTTCGTCTAATTCTTTTTTAACTCTTTCTTTTCTCTCATTTAACTCAGTTAGCTTTGTTTGTTCCAATAATAAATTTCCTTTAATCGATTGTAATGTTTTGTCTAAACCGCGTAGCTCTCTGATATTAAATTCGCTTTGTTCATCAATATTGGTTTCTTGTTCGAGTTCTTCTATAACATTACTCGTTTGATCAGCTGCTTGTGATAAATCTTGTAAGGATATGTTTTCACTTTGAATATGAGTTAAAGATGTACTTGCTTGTTGAAGCGCTGTGCTTGCTTCTTTGCTGCGTTTTGATGTTTTAAAATCAACAATTCTTAAATCGTCTCGCATAAAAAGAGTTCTATTTGTAATTTCTTTATCTTTTGTTCTAGAATATATTGTATTCACAGCAGCAAATTTTTTAGGATTATTATCCAACGTTAATTTTATTTTAATTCTATCTTTTTTGTAATATATTCCACCCTTTTCAAATCTAAATTTTTCTCCTTGAATTAAATCGGAAGTATAACCTTCACTTCTTATGCTAGCATAAAAATTATCAATGTAGTGATTTTGAAGTTGATGCGAGAGATAAACATTTTCACCATTACGAAGAGCTCTTGTTTCCTCTTGTTGTTCTTGTGTATCACCACCTCGTAAATTATTTAATCGAGCTTGATTTTCTTCAGAATCGAGTTCGGTATTATCATAAGCGGGGTTGTTAAATTGTTGATCGTCTCTATCTTCTGTTTCATTTAACAGGGGATCATTTTCTTGATAATCAAAATCATCCATCTTTAATTATTTATTATATACACATTTTAAACTGTAGGTTTATTTATAATACTACCCGGTAAGATTCCCTGTGTGACCAGCCACTGTTGCGTTGCTAAAGAACCTCCGACTAATGCGGTTAGTTTAGCCGCATCTTCTACGCTAAGCCTATCTAAATCAGGCGATTTAATTTTGAGTAATTTTTTACTTACCATCGAGTATCCCATGGTTAAAAGGCTTAACACTGCACCATGATAAACTGTGTTTGCTATTCCGTTTATATCAATATTTGTATTTGCCATTCTTACTATATAAGTTTTTAAAATTTAAATTAGTTCCCCTTTTTTAAAGATTGATAAAAGGGAAAGCCAATGGTGACTGCTGCTATTAAAACACAAATATAAACTGCGGCGGCAATATCATTTACGGTTGTTTCATCCATTTTTAATATATAAACATTTAAAAAATCAATCCATTAAAAGTTCTTCGGGTTGACTCTGTGATAGACTTGGTTTTGTTATTTGAATAGGTTTAGAGTTTTCTGGTGATTTGTTTAGTGATTTATACAATAAAAAACCTATACCGCCTACTAAAATTAAACCGCCAACATAAAGTAATCTCGAATCAGGGGTATTTTGAATAATCTCCGACTCTGTCTCTTCTGTTTTCATTTTAGCTAATTGCTCTTTCATTTTTTTATTATGTTCTGCTAGGCGTTTACCTTGTTCAACGCGTTTAGCGTTTTTAGGTTTTATGGTTTGTTTTTTAGTTACTTGCGCCACTGGGGTTGTTGGTATCGGTGTTGGTGCTGCTGGTGCTGTTGTTGGGGGTGCTGTTGGTAAAGCTTGCTCCTTCTCCTGATGCATAGTTGTCATTTGAATTATTTATTATATAAGTATTTTTATTTGTTGTGGATTTGTTAAAGTTTAAATGTTTTGTGGTAATAAGTGTTGCTATCAAAGGTGATAGATAGACACCATATTTGTAACAAACCTCGCTAAGTGCATAAGCTAAGCTATTACTAATGATAGGATCGTTATTTAAATCATTGGTTAAATTTTCCTCAGAATTTAAGCTAATTCTAATTCCTAAAATATCAGCCGGAGTTGCTAAACCTATAGCTCGTGCATACAAACTCAAAATTGAGTTACCCACTGTAGCTACCACTTCTTTACCGAATTTAACTTGATACCGGTTAAATAATTTTTCTTGATCTGCAGGTGTTAGTGCTTCTATGTCTTTGATGGTGTATTCTTTTCCTAAATATTTTTTTGAATCACCTGCTGCAACTATTCCACAAAGTCGATCTTTATAACTACTGTCGTTTGTTGTTGAAGGTGTATTTACATCGCTATTTATAATTGTTGTCAAGTCGTTCATTTTACTATATAGCAACTTATAAATTTTGTTAAAGCAAAATAAATTATAACATAAGTAGCTTAAGTTTAAAGTGATAACAAACTTAATAATAACATCAACGTATTGTAGCATTAGTGTTTTTTATTTATAACAAACTTAATAATTGCTATAAATAACTTGAAAGGTAGTTATTAGCAAATTTTTAACAAAATACAACAAATGATAACAAACTTAATAATAACATCAACGTATTATAGCATTGGTGTTTTTTATTTATAACAAAATTAAAAATTGCTATAAATAACTTGATAGGTAGTTATTAGCAAATTTTTAACAAAATACAACAAATGATAACAAAAATTAGGTTGTTAATCAAAAACTTGATATGAAACTGGAGGTTCTGTGTTAATAACCAATTTACTATATTTTTTATCACACAAATGTTTTTTAATTACGTCTCTTTTTTGATCACACACAACATCATTTTCATCTAATGCAATATCAAAACTCGTTTTATCTTTTGTATAAAACATCGCAACCCAACTTGTATTCTCACGATAGTCTTTTAAAACCGAATTATACTTTTGTGTTAATAACCAACAGCTATGGTTATAATGCCTCCCAGAAAAAGCGATTTTGCTCAACGCACATGTTTTTTTTCGATATTTTATTTCCTGCTGACTCGAACAATCATCTATGATAAATAATGTTTTTATTCCATCTAAAATATTTTGATACAAATCTAGGGCTTCATTTAAAGTTATTTTTTCAAAGTCTAAATCACACAAATATACATTTTCATCCATTGATATCCAAAGCCTCGATAAATAAGTTTTATTTTTAAATAAGGTCGGGCAAATGACCACGATCGATTCAAATTTATCACGATATTCGGTTTCCAATAAATCTAAAATCCATTTAGTCTTTCCCGAGTTTGTTTTTCCTACAATTAAAGCACAATGACAAGATTCCATTTATTTTAATAAGCTTTTAAAAAACTAAATTCTTAAAATTTCCATCCTCAATGGTTAATTGCGCATCCATGACTAAAAATACAAACATCGTTAAATCTCCCGCTGTTTCAGCCTCTCGAGTCATCTGAATCTGAATTCCTCCTCCGTCGTTTAAACGTCTTCCACTTCCGTGAGCACTATTATCATCAGTTGAGCGAAAATCTAGCCACAGGCCGTATTTATCTTTATAGTAGTCAGCCATTTCTAGACCCACTAAATTTAAATCTTTTACAATCGATTGGCCATTTTCGGTATCACTATCACCAAAAAATTTATTAACTTCTTGCCAGTGCTGATACTCAAACATACCTTGAGAATAAAGTTGATTGGGTTTTCCTTCAACCGTAATGCTGGTTTTGCTAATGTGGGGGTTGTAAAATCTTTGAGGGTTTTTTACCGTTGGATCTCTAAATAAGATTAAAACGCCTTTGAGACTTTTAATCGGTTGATTAATCATAACGTTCCATAAGGTATCTGATTTGTTGATCGATCTTGTTTCTAAATTATGTACGTGATCAAAAAGATAGTATTTCATTCGTTTGTTTTTTAGCTCTTGTGTCAAATCTCGGTTAGTGACGACCTCGTATTCAAGCGTTAAATCTGAAATTGAATATTGGGCACTTGTATCCGAGCTATTAACGACTTTATCGTGATCGTTAAATGTTAATTCATACGTTAGGGGTTGCTTTAGACTGCTAGGATAAAAAGGATGATGTGCCGTTAAAAGCTCAATATCTAAAGGAATACAATATCGATTACCAAACGCGTCGGAGATAGCTTTATCTTTTCCGCTATTAGTTTCAGCATTAGCATCTGCCGCGCCTAATCTTAATTTTGTGACGTTTTCTTTTTCAAGGCCTACATAGGCCATATTTCGTGTAATGTAGGGATGCAGCCAGTTATCTTTAAAATTGTGAAAGACATCCGCATCGCGATAACTCACGATTGTGTTACCTTGAAGCCTAACATTGATTTCGCGTATTAAGTTACGACATAAGTTGTTAAACACCGTTCGATCACCATCTGACCCTCCATCTAACTCGAGTTTAAAAGCGAGTTTAGAAGTACCGGGTACGATAACATCGTCGGGTCCTAATTGCGGAAACTTAACGATGAGTTTTTGACCAGCCGCAATCGTGCTTGGATTATGAGTGATTGACACTTCTCTTCGTTCGCCTTTAATGGCTTTAGGGATTTTAAGACGCCTCATTGGGTTTAGTTTTTTACCGTAATGATTCATAGTTCAAAATAGTGTGTTTTTAATATATAAGGTTTTTAAATTAGTATAAATAAAAAGATGGCAGGAATAGCAATGATGGTTGGCGGGGCAGTAGTAAATGCGTTAGCGTTTACCGGTAGTAACTTTTTATTTAGTAGTTTATCAAAACAACAAATTGACAAAGAACGAAAAAGACACGACTTAGCATTAGAAAAATTAGCGAGAGCCAAAGAAGATTGGGAACAACAACGCGTTAAATATCTAGATTATTTGAATAAACGTATGATACAACAAAAATTATCAGAAAGAACGTTTAGTAACGTAAACGAAGCGCTTAAAGTGTACAGCGAAATAACGGGTGAAAATTACGATTTAGAATTACCACCTAAACCAAAACTTAGCGACTTTTATACTCCGAGTGATGATCAACAAATTAGAGAACTCGTGTGGGTATTAGGTGGTACAGCCGCAGTGGGATTCTTCATTTATAGATATGTATAAAATAAAAATGAGTGAGTTAAATAAAAAACAAAGAGAACAGCTTTCAGGTTTGTTTTATAGTCCTAAAGGTTATTGGAAAGGTGAGGGTGCTGTCACGCATTTGCATAAAAAAACGGGGGTTGATAAACAAAAAGTTAGATCTTGGTTAAAAAAACAAGCCGTTTGGCAAATTTATTTACCACCTCCCTCATATGTACCCAGGCCGACGGCAATGTCGAGTGATTGGTTAGAACCAAATTACGTACATCAGTTAGATATATTATACTTACCCTGGGATCGAGTTAAACAAAAAACGTTTAAATACGCGTTGACGGTCATAGACGTGGCGAGTCGGTATAAAGAGGCTGAACCCATAACTTCTAAAGTTGCCGGTCAAGTAAAAGACGCGATTATTAAAATTTACAAGCGTTCGTCTTTAACGTGGCCTAAATTAGCACAAATCGATGCTGGAACAGAATTTAAAGGAGATTTTAAAAAGTTGTTTCAGTCTCATGGCGTAGAGATCAGTGTAGGTGTGCCGGGTGTGCATCGATCGCAAGGAGTGGTTGAAAGATTTAACCGGACCTTAGCCGAAAGATTATTCGGTCATCAATACGTGCAAGAAATGCTTGATCCGCAGGCGAGAAACGTTGAATGGGTGGTGAGGTTGCCCCAGGTTATAAAATCCCTCAATGAAGAAACAACACGATTGATTCGAGATTCAAAAGATAAAGAAATCACTCCTACGCAAGCGATCAAGTTAAAACGGGTTAAACAATTACCCTCATCACCACAAAAAACAAACGTTAGTGATCTTCCGACTAATGTTTTAGTTCGTTATTTATATCAACCAGGGGAACAAGAAGGAGGTACGGTGAGGAGGGCTACCGATCCCATATGGAGCGTTAACATGTATCAAATTGAAAAAAGAACGAGTCAATTTAAAATCATGAGTGGTAAAAAAGTTACTACAGGTCCTACGCTTTATTACTTAAAAGACGGACCCAAACGATCGTTTGTAAAAGAAGAACTTCAAATCGTTCCGGATGACACCGAATTGCCAGAATCTTGATATTTAATTTTTTTATTGCCAAATGCTAAAGTATTGATTCCATCGGATAAAATATATCTTTTCCCATCCCAAGGAGACAACGATTCTTTTTTGACTTTAGTTGAATAAATAACGTGTTTTTTGTTTTGAATTAAATTCATTTCATCTTGTCTAGATTTTTTAGTTATTAAACACTCGTAATAACATTTAGCCTTAATATTTTTTTCAGTTACAACGCGAGTTATTCCTTTAGCTTTTTTAGTCTCTTTATCATCTTCATCTATAATTGAATACATTTTTGATCTTAGACACGTGGCTGATTTGATAATTTTCCCGCCGTATTCATCTTTCATTTTTCCAATCACTTTTTTATTTATTGGGTCGTATAATGGATGATTGGTTTTATAATTTGATAAATCATAGAGACTCGTGTCTTTTTTAATATCATCATAAACATCATCAGTATTAATGATGCATAATAAACTGTCTGTGTCAGTATACATGAGTTTGATATTATTTTTATAAGTTTTCTTCAGGTGATTGTAATAAAAATCATACATTAAAGATTTGCTTAAATCTAAAATACTAACACCGCAATAGATGGGTTTATCTAAAACCGTTTTTGTTTTATACTTTTCAAAAAAAGTTATATTAAAATTTTTAAAAATATTTGCTGTTTTAAATGAAGGTTTACTAACAAGTTTAGCAACTTTTTTAGCCGACTTTTCGGTGTTATCATCGATAAGGATCTTACCATCTATTCTATTTCGAACATTTTCCATCGTTTTACCAAAAACAGAATTGTTCATTAGTTTATAAAAATTCTTTTCAAAATCAGTGGTTGCTAATGTTCTAAGTTGAGTATTTTTATCGATGTAAGATTTCATCCAAGTTTTTTGTTCAAATCGTAAAACGCGGTGTACTTTAGTTAGTTTCAATCCAAACGATAAATATTGTTTTAAGGATTTATAGTGAACGACATATTTTTTTCTAGGATATAATGTTGCAATGAGTTTATCTTCGCACGAGGCTTTTACTTTGTTCGAGAGTAATTCTTTTTGATACGGGCTAAACCATTCTTTAGAGACGGTTATGTTTTCCGGGGCTAAAGGCAAATCATTGTGTAAATCATGAAGTTTCTTGGGATATTCTAGATCAACTTCTAACATAAATCCATATTTAAAGTCATCTTCTAAACCTAAAATATGATCGGTTGAAAATTGTTTAACTTGGTTTTCTGATAACCATTCAAAACCGCCAACGGGTAACGGTTGACTCATCGCCCAACCGTATAAATTATTTGCGTCTAAATAAAGTAAATAACTCGATTCTTTCTTAGAGTCATAATCTTTTAAATATTTGTTGTTTGCTTCGTGATGTCTACATTGTCCTACGCTAGAATAACCACCTCTTTTTCCTTTTTCAAAAAATAAATATTTATCTATATCCGTTAAAAGTTCTAGTTTTATTTTACTATGTTTTAATAACGCGTCCCAGGCTAACCCTGGGGCGGTGATATAATTCGCGGGATCTAGACGATAGGTTTTTTTACAGGTGTGTCTAAAATTTTGAAACACATCGGCTAATAATAACGTATCGGTGGTCACGTATAAATCGTGATAATCACCCAAAGTTTTACAGTTGAAGGTTTTCCAAACATCCTGAGCCCTTTGATATTCTTCTTGCGTGATATCTTCGAGTTTTAAATGACTATAAAATAATTTTCTTGGTGGGAGTTGCTGTTCTTCAAAACGCTTAAAAGAATTCATATATTCATAAGGATAAATACCCTTTTGTAATAACAGCGTTATGTCATTATCATTGTTAAAATGTTGTTTTAATAACTTAAACTCATCTTTAGGACAATTTTTGACTAATTTATCGAGTGACTCTGCCATAAAATTAAAAGAATCTATAAAACGTAATCCACCTAACCCAATTAAAATATATTTTTCACTGTTTTGAGGAATACAAAATATATTATCAAATACACTTTTTTCTGCTTGATGATACATTATCTCATCTTCTTCTTTTAACCATAAATCTTTAATCATTGTTAATTTGTCTTTGTTTAGTTTTAGTTTTTTATTATTTAGTTTTATTTTTTCTACACATTCACGTTGAAAACCAATCATTATTTGATTGAGTTTCATATTTTTGCTTTTTGAAAATTTCATTCCATACTTTTCTTCAAATAATTTTATTTTTGAGTTATCTTTTCTTATTTCTCGACGTAACTCATTAAAACACTCACGTTCTTTTTTTTCTTTGTTAAGATTTTCTCGCAGTTCTTTCTTATGATTTTCAAGTTTTTCTTGTTTAGTTAACAATTTAGATAGAGTAGTTTCAATTTTTTTCTTTCGAGTTTCGTTTTTCTTAATCGTTTTATTTAATGTTTCAATACATGCTCCTACCCCCTGCATAATCAAATGCCCATCATAATTTTTTAAGTTGTGAAAAATGACCGGTATTTGTGTTCGATTTGTTATTTTAAGTTTTAGGTTACAATGTGCATGTGCAACTCCACGAAACTTTCCTGTGATGTGACAATGATCTTTAACTTTTCTAAAGTTATTAATTTTTTTATTGCACGTTAAACACAGGTATTCTGTATATCCTTTAGCATTTATAAATGTTTTTGCTGATATTTCTTCTTTGGTTTTAGGTTTTTTAGGATTCGTACATTGACACATTTGATCAGAATTTATTTTTATTTCTTTTTCACAAATCCAACAACGGTTACTATTTTTTATTATTTCTTCATCAACATATTCACATTCTTTGGGATTATCAAATATCTTTTTAATTTCATCTTGTTCTTTAAACAAAGAATAAATTATATCTTTAGAGGCATCAGCTCCTCTATACGTTTTTTGATTCATTAGTTTTCCATCATATCTTACCACAACGTAAGAATATCCGCTAGGTTTATGAATAGCTAATATTTGTGATTTTGCGGTTGGTTTTTTGTTTACTTTTTCTAAGATACATTCAAAATCAGCATAAATCACAAATGGTGCATCTTGTATATTTTTAAAATTTTTGAATTGTAAAATGTTTTCATCTTCTTCAGGAAGTACTACTTGTGATGGATGATTTACTATTCCCTTACACATTTCTTCGTGCAATTTTAATTTATCTTCTTTTTGAAAATGCGATAAGCATCTCCTACAGTAATATGATTTACATTTATGTTTAGTCGTGGCCATAAAAAATAAGGCTGAAAAATGTTTGATCCAACAAAAGTGGTTCTTCCCATCCCTATGAACTAACAATAAATCTATCGAAATATCGTTTTCCTGTTCAGAGATACGATGAGGAGTAGGTAAATCTCCTTTTTTATCATTATCGCAATCTAATAAAAACACATTAATATTAAAATTGTTTTGCCGTTCAATTTTAGATATTTGATTTATTTGGGTTGGAAAACCTATCCCATCAAAGTTTAAACCATCATCTAATTTATAAGTGCTTGGTCTTGCCTCCTTAATTTGATAAGCCGGATTTTTCCTCTTATTTTCTTTAACCTTGTCAGTATACAGTTCTAATGCTGATCTTATTGCCCATCTAATACATTGATCGTCTTTGTTTAACACATTAACAACAGCATTTTTGTTTTTAATAAATGGAGGTAATTCTAGATAAGAACCAACATTAGCAAAGATATATCTACCAAAATTCATATAAAACACTTCTATTTTATCTAAAACTAAATCCGAATCTTGTAAATTATTATTTTCGACTTTGTGTATTAATTCTCCAATATTTTTATTTACCTCATTTACTATTTCACTTTCACTTAAAATAAGTCCTTGACCACTTCTAACAGTAAAATCAATAAGACTTCCCGTTGTTGTTTTCCCATAGGTTATTTTTATAGCAAATTGAATCTTAAAGGCTCCATGTTCTCTAAACATTGATTTTACCTTTTTTACAATATCCCCACGATGCTGATTGAAAAATATTGTTATATCTCGGTAATTTGATTGTGGCCTCATTTCTAAATTTATCAAATTGTTTCTAAAACGTCTAGTTCCTCTCCAGTTAATTGCTTCGTTAATTGTTGTCGGTGCAACATAATCTTTAATTGCTTTGACATAGTCTCGTCTTATTATTTGTCCCCTATAACCAGTTGGTGTAACATCAAGGTTAAATCTTCTTGTTAATTCTCTAAGATATTCAATTTTTTTTGTATTTAAGTTTAAAAATTGGTTTTGAAAACTTTTAATCGAACTAATATAATGTTGGCGAGTATTTCTTACTCGTCGGTTTAATAAATTAAACAAATCATTTTGTATAATATAAATTTCTAACCTTGATTTACTCCAACTTTTATATCCTCTTGGTCTAACAGGCCCCGCACTTTCAATTACACGTATCAAATCATTTCGAGTAGATCCAAGGCTTTGTATAAATGGAATTCTTTCAGATTCAACAAATCTTTCTAGTTCTCTTTTTTTCCATTTGTTATATCCCTTCGCAATTACACGACGCGGCGTTTGATTATTCTCTCGATCCATCTTATTTATAATAATATAAATTAATATTTTATAAAAAAAATTTCTATTTTTTCTCATTTTTTTTCACATTCCAATCTACAACTTTTTAAATTTACAACATTTTTTTTTTCGCGATAAAATGAGGCATTTTGATTTTGATTTTGGATATTCTGAGATTTGTGAAATGGGGGGTGAAAATTGGCGAGATGAAATCTATTTTGAATGTGGCAGTTAAATGTGGAGTGGAGTGAGTGAAAATGGGGTTTGGAATGATAACCCCCTTTTCATACTACTAAAGAAATCTCCACAGATTTACCTATAACTTACAAGGAGTAAATTAGATGGTGATGGTAGAAACATACCGTTAAAATATGTCTGCCTGAAATGCTGTATTTATCCAGAAATTAGTAAAACGACGACTGAAAATCTTTTTGATCTTTTAAAAGATCAAAAATAAAAGAAAACAGACTAAAGAAATACTGTGGCTGTTTTTCACTGTTTTCTGAAAAAGTGGGCACCGTATAGAATGGAAAATTTCAAACATGACTGTTACTGTATCTGTCTTGATATTTTTGCCCATGAGCCTGTATTTACTTGACAAAAACCAAAGTATGATATTACTTTTATCTTATAATGACTGAGTGTTGTCCAATAGCACAAGAAACAATTTCAAAACATGTGGTACACTACATGTATGTTAAAGGTAGTATCATACTTTGGTAAGAAATCAAAACAGAAATGTTCACAGATTTACGTATAACTTTACAGGATATGAAGATGGTAGAAAATAGACATAAACGTCAACACTTTTCGACCTGAAATGGTGTATTTATCAAAATTAGTAAAACAAAGTAAATTTTTAAAAGATCAAAAATAAAAGAAAAAAGACTTAAGAAATACTGTGGCTGTTTTTCACTGATTTCTCAAAACGTGGGCACCGTATGGGCCAGGAAATTTCCCAGATGACTGTTACTGTATCAGTCTTGATATTTTTGCCCATGAACCTGTATTTCTTTGACAAAAAACCAAAGTATGATACTACCTTTAACTTGTAATGGCTGAGTGTTGTCTAATAGCACAGGAAATAATTTCAAAACATGTGGTACACTACATGTATGTTAAAGGTAGTATCATACTTATCATGGTAAGAAATCAAAACAGAAATGTTCACAGATTTACGTATAACTTTACAGGATATGAAGATGGTAGAAAATAGACATAAACGTTAAAACTTTTCGACTTGAAATGGTGTATTTATCAAAATTAGTAAAACAATGACCGAAAATCTTTTTGATCTTTTGAAAGATCAAAAAAAAAAAAAAAATACTGTGGCTGTTTTTCACTGTTTTCTCAAAAAGTGGGCACCGTATGGGACTGGAAATTTTCCCAGATGACTGTTACTGTATCTGTCTTGATATTTTTGCCCATGAATCTATATTTCTTTGACAAAAAACCAAAGTATGATATTACCTTTAACTTATAATGGCTGAGTGTTGTCCAAAAGCACAGGAAATAATTTCACAAAACATGTGGTACACTAAGTTAAAACAGATATCCAGAATTTGCTAAGATGACAATAGTAATTTTTGTTGATAACATTTTCTTCTCAACTCATTCACATTTTCCTTTTATTCATAAAATTAATCATATCATTAATTATATACACTTTTGGTATTGGAAAAGAAAACATTACACTTCTGATATGCATTAAAAAGTTTTTATTACAATTTTTATTTTTTTAATCATTGCAAATCCATGCCAAATCTGGAATTTTACATGAATATTCTATTTTTTGGTTTTCAAGTAGAAATCATATATCACATAATTTTTGGCTTCTGACTGCCAAACGAACAAAGAAAATGGGAGACTTTATGAGAAAGGGTCTTCAAGTCAACAGCGCATGCGCACGCAATTGTGAGCATGCGCACGTTGTTCTGCACCTGCGCTGTTGTGCGTGCGCTTTTGACTTGAAGACCGGTTCTCAAAAGTCTCCCATTGAGTATTGGGTATGCATAGGGCTGGATAGCTCAGTTGGTAAGAGCCCAGGTACGGAATACACCGATCCAGTAGGCCACGCCCCCTGACAAATTGACCAATCACAACGCGTTATTTAAGGTCCGACAGATTGTCGCCATTTTGTCCGACAAAATGTTCTAAATGTTGTATTCTTTACTACACACTTTTCATTGAGTTAACTTTTGATTCGTATGTACAAGGCAATTCTATGACAAATCCGAGTTTTATTTTGAGCCATAGTCAAGCGGTGTTTATATTTTCATTATATTAGTGACTCTCGATGCCCTGGCTGAGAGGAAATGTACATTTTTGGCCTTTTGCAAAACCAAAGTCCAACAGAGATAGGTGCTTTTGGTGGTTGAGGGTATGCGATGCTTCGTGCGTGGGCGATCGTGACACGTTAAGTGCGTGCGCGTGTGCGTAGTTGCTTGGACGTTGCTATGGTGGATCGGTGTATTCCAAAGATCACTGGTTCGAATCCCGCTCCAGTTGTCAATAATTGTCACTTGTCAATAATTACATAATAGTAGAATATAATGGTGGGTAGCCATGTCAGTCAGATAACATACCAATACAAAAATACAAGCAGCACTATATAAACACCAGCAAGGATATCACTGGACCTAGCAATGCCATGTACTCCATCAAGGGATCATTCGACTGCACATCCAGCAATGCTGTTAATGCCATAACTTGCAGACTGTGCCCCACTGCTGTGTACATTGGACAGACTGGACAGTCACTAAGGCAACACATGAACAACCACAAGTTTGACATCAGGAACAGGAACACAGAAAAACCTCTGGCGGAACATTTCAACCTTCCAGGCCACTCACTCAGCCAATTATCAGTTGCAGTATTACAACAAAGGGGATTCAAGAACTGGATGGAGAGAGAAGCAGCTGAACAAAAGATCATCCAAAGACTAGACTGTATCAATAGAGGATTAAACAGGGACTTTGGCTTTTTGTCACACTACATCAGTGACTCATCATTACCTTTTGTCTAGACCACAGACTTGGCCCCCATATACATGTATATACTTTGCTTGATGATGCCATTTCATTGCATCTGATGAAGTAGTTGCTGCTACGAAAGCTCATGCTCTTTTTAAACTCTAGTTAGTCAATATAGTGCTACTTGTATTTTTGTATTTATAATAGTAGAAATAACTTTACAATCACATGTACTTGATTCTGAGTCCACAGTGCTTATAACCTGGGGCCAATTTCATCATACTGAGCTGCTTAAAAGCACCACTATTTGCTTAAGCACCAAAAACCTTGGTGTAAAATGAAATCAGCATGAAACTCCTTGTGAATGTTATGCTCAGCAAACAATGGCCGAAAACAAGTCAAAAGCAGTAAACATCACATACAAATTCGGTTGGTAATCCTATTTGATCAAGGAAGACTTTTCAAGCTTAAGCAACATTTTGTGCTGAAGCAGCTCTATGAAATTGACCCCTGGTCTGACCATTTCTGACTGGACAGAGTAATTCCAAATGTAAATTAAGTTGACTGTATCGTTCGGAATCACACTTTGGTCATTCTGTTACCGTGGTAACTGGTGATGGCATCAGTGCAAGGTGATGACTCTGCAAAAAAAAAAAAAAAATTGGAATAATAATAATATAATCAATCATTGCAAAGGTGAACGACGAAAACTGACTGGAGCAGGATTCGAACCAGTCAGCAGCTTTCCAGATTACACTCTAGGAGATGGAGTGATCCAGAGATTTCTGAAACCATCTTAAAGGTAAAGTACAGGATTAGCAGCTTTCCAGATTACACTCTAGGAGATGGAGTGATCCAGAGATTTCTGAAACCATTTTAAAGGTAAAGTACAGGATTAGCAGCTTTCCAGATTACACTCTAGGAGATGGAGTGATCAAGAGATTTCTGAAACCATCTTAAAGGTAAAGTACAGGATTAGCAGCTTTCCAGATTACACTCTAGGAGATGGAGTGATCCAGAGATTTCTGAAACCATCTTAAAGGTAAAGTACAGGATTAGCAGCTTTCCAGATTACACTCTAGGAGATGGAGTGATCCAGAGATTTCTGAAACCATCTTAAAGGTAAAGTACAGGATTAGCAGCTTTCCAGATTACACTCTAGGAGATGGAGTGATCCAGAGATTTCTGAAACCATCTTAAAGGTAAAGTACAGGATTAGCAGCTTTCCAGATTACACTCTAGGAGATGGAGTGATCCAGAGATTTCTGAAACCATCTTAAAGGTAAAGTACAGGATTAGCAGCTTTCCAGATTACACTCTAGGAGATGGAGTGATCCAGAGAATTCTGAAACCATCTTAAAGGTAAAGTACAGGATTAGCAGGTTTTCCAGATTACACTCTAGGAGATGGAGTGATCCAGAGATTTCTGAAACCATTTTAAAGTATAAGTACAGGATTGGTAACATACCCAAACAAATGTTCACATATTTACATATAACTTTCTAGGTATGAAGTTGATGCTAACAGAAACATACAGTTAAAATATTTCTGCCAGAAATCGTGTTTTTATCCAGAAAATAGTAAAACAAAGACCGAAAACAGTTTTGATCTCCAGGTATTAGATCAAAACCATTCTTTATGTTTTATAAGAAAGCTTGAGTCGGTTTTTCATTACTTTCTCGTGACTCAGATGTCCGATTGAGGTCAAATTTTCACAGGATTATCATTTCATGTACATGCTGGATCAGAAAAAGTATGAGTGCTGTTCTGTGACCTTTACCAATCATGTATTGTACCTTAAATAAAAAATGCTAAAAGGTAAAACAAAATGTCCGGACGTCATTTTTGAAATGTTGCCTTTTTCATTTTATTTATTGTGTCACAAAATCATACCTGTTTCGTAATTTGGTCCTCGATTTTATTATATCTTCATGTAACTTTTTGTTTTATTTGCCATTTCCTCTGAGTGACTTTTTATCACTATTTTCAGCGATGTGTAAAATGCAGCCATGTTCCACCTTTCAGGTATAAAACATGATTTGTAAAGGTCACAGAGCAGCACCCACACTTTGTCTAATCCATCATGTATAATGAAATAAAAAACCTGTGAAAATTTCAGCTCAATCGGACATCTGAGTCAAGAGAAAATAACAGAACCTCAATTTGTTTTTATATTAAACATACAGAATGGTTTTAATCTTACCCCGAGATCACAAATGTTTTCGGTCATTGTTTTACAAATTTCCGGATAAATACACAATTTCAGCCGGAAAAATTTTAACGGTATGTTTCTACTAGCACCATCTTCATACCCCGAAAGTTATACATAAATCTGTGAAGATTTCTGCTTGGGTATGTTACCAATCCTATACTGTACCTTTAAAAGTTTAAAAGAATGATATTTTATATCGTCAATGATTCAAAGGTTTTATAGGAAATCATCTTACCTTTAATTTTCTGGATCAGGTTCTACTGGGAAAATCGGTCATGAAGCACCTTTAAAAGCAAATCATGACAAGATTGTATTTATTTGTAATGCCTTTTAAATACATTGTTATGCATTTTATCTTATACTATTACACTTTATCTTATACTATGTAATTTCATACTTTGGGTTTTTGTCAAAGAAATTCAGATTTATGGGCTACATTTTAACCCCTCAGCCCGGAGGACATCCATAGCAGTCCCCGTCATGGCCTGAGAATATTCATGATTGCTTTGTTATTACCATTGAAATGCATTGAATGGGGTTACTGTCTGGAACAAGAGGTTCTGGGAACCTTTATTGTCCACAAAGATACGCTCATTGTGGTACATTCACCCCCGTAATTTGCATTTGAAAAGATCTGCATTTTCGAGAGAATGGCAATCTCTGAGTTCCGAACATCTGGGCGTGAACGGATTAGAGTGCGCCTTGAATGTGATCTTGTGTGCGGTGCTATTCAACCAATGCTTGCCTGCATTGTTTACGCCCAGCACCCTGCACACAAAGCCGGGCCAGATGACCTCTTTTGTGGCTGGTGGCTGATAATGAGGTCAGAACAAGAAGGGCTGGGAATAATACCGGGCTGAAGGGGTTAACAGTATGTTTCTACAGTCACCACCTTTATACCCTGCAAAAAGATTTTTGTTTCGGTATGCTACCAAAGGATGATAGTACCCTTAATACAAGAGTTCTCAGTGCTCCATGCTTGAAAATTCTTGTCAGCCTTGAACATCATCACAATACAGCTCCTTAAAATCAATCAAGCCTGGCTTCTGGACACTGTCCATGATCAATGTGGACTCAATCTGTCAATCAGGTTTAATTAGTGCCAACTATGATCCAGGACACAGCAGGGGCTTGAAGTTGATAATTCAAGGCTGGGGATTATAGAAGCCCAAGAGCTCAGTCAAAGCTTAGTGGCTGGCCTGGCTTTTCAGTGGCAGAGCCCAACCAGTATTAAAGTTTCTTTACAGGTTATAATAGTGCCAACTATGATCCAGGACAAAGCAGGGGCTCGAAGTTGATAGTTCAAGGCAAGGGATTATAGAAGCCCAAGATCCCAGGCAAAGCCCAGGCCTGGCCTGGCTTTTCAACTATGATCCAGGACACAGCAGGGGTTTGAAGTTGATAGTTCAAGGCTGGGAATTAAAGAAGCCCAAGACCCCAGGAAAAGCCCATCACTGGGCTGGCTTTTCAACTAAGATCCAGAGCACAGCAGGGGCTTGAAGTTGAAAGTTCAAGTCTAGGGATTATAGAAGCCCCAGATCCAAGGCAAAGCCCAGGCCTGGCCAGGCTTTTCAGAGGCAGGGCCGCACTAGCATTTAAGTTTCTCTCCCTAAAAGGGATCTTGCAAACTAGGTATGACATCAGTCACCGGGTACACTCTGTCAGCTTGTACATGTACTCACCATGAACAGGAGGCCTGCAAGCACACCAACAAGAGCCAGGGACAGAATGGAACGAAGAGGACCTCCTTTCAGCTTCTTGCCCATAAACCATCGTAAGATGCTGAGATTCCTGTCAGAAAACGGTGGGTACCTCATGCTGCAAAGAACAACATAAACAATCGTTTAGTCAACATCAAAACAACCTTATTACAAACAACAACAGCAACAACAACAACATAACAACATCAACATCAACATCCACAAAATAAAATAAAATCCAGGTAATTAACTACGGCAAACTGCTCACCAACCAATATAATGACCTAAAATGCTTGGAGTCAGGAGGGCCTGATGTTTCAATCCTAGCAGGATCTTTCTCAAAGGCTGCTCAGAGTAAGAAGGACCTGATGTTTCGATCCTGGCAGGATCTTTCTCAAAGGCTGCTCAGAGTAAGAAGGGCCTGATGTTTCGATTCTAGCAGGATCTTTCTCAAAGGCTGCTCAGAGTAAGAAGGGCCTGATGTTTCGATTCTAGCAGGATCTTTCTCAAAGGCTGCTCAGAGTTAGGAGGGCCTGATGTTTCGATCCTAGCACGATCTTTCTCAAAGGGGCATGCTCAGAGTTAGGAGGGCCTAATGTAACAATCCTTGCAAAATCTTTCTCAAAGGCTGTTCAGAGTTAGGAGGGCCTGACGTTTTGATCCTAGCAGGATCTTTCTCAAAGGCTGCTCAGAGTAAGAAGGGCCTGACGTTTCAATCCTAACGGGATCTTTCTCAAAGGCTGTTCAGAGTTAGGAGGGCCTGACGTTTTGATCCTAGCAGGATCTTTCTCAAAGGCTGCTCAGAGTTAGGAGGACCTAATGTTTCTATCCTAAGAGGACCTTTCTCATCAAAGGCTGCTCAGATCTTTCGTCAGGAGGGCCTGGCATTTCAATCCTAGCAGATCTTTCTAAAGTGCAGCTAAGAGTTAGGAGGGCCTAACATTTTTATCCTAGCAGGATCTTTCTCAAGGTTAGAAAGATCTAAAGAAAGAAACTGCCAGGACCGAAACATCAAACTCTCTGAATCCTAAGCATATGAACCAAAAAAATAGAACTTAAAATAAAACGTCACCTCAGTGCCTTCTCCATGCCCAGTTTGCCAATGACACAAGCACGTCTGTGAGAGAACGTCTCAAAGGAGAAGTGACCGTGATACGCCCCCATGCCGCTCTCCCCCACACCGCCAAATGGAAGAGTCTCACCTGACAATCAAACAAATTTGAATCAAAAATTCGTTGAAAAGTGAACAAAGACAAATTGACTGGGGTGAGATTCGAACCAGTGACCTCCTGAATGCCGTACAGGTGCTTTATCAACTTCTCCACTCCTTTGATGATCCCACCCACCCTCACTCCGGCCCTTCATACCCCTCTTTTGTCCTTATCCGCTCATCCATTATGTGTATCTTTACATGCATGTTTTGATCCTCTACGGGCGCCCCCATTAAATTCTAAGGTTCTCATTTCTTTTTCACCTTGAGGGAGGGTCGGTCGGTCGAAAAAAAAAAAAAAGTTTGGAAGAAAAAAAAAATCTGGCGGAATACACAAAAACCTAAAGAAAATGATGTTCATTGTATTCACTGTAATCGCGTTTGAATTTTTGTATTATTTCAGTGATAAAAAGTATAACAATTTGAGGTTTATTGGCAAAAAAAAAAAAAAAAAATTCCCAGAATTGTTTGAGATTTTTGTCTCCAGAAATTCTGGGAATTCTTTTTTTTTTCATATTTTTTTTTATATTATGCCATTCTGACAGGGTCGGCGGCAAAAAAAAAATATGGGTCGGACGGAAATGAGAACCATAGAATTAAATGGGGGCTCCCTTGTCATTTAGCCTTCGATAAAGATCCTGCGAGGATCGAAATTTAATCAGGCCTTCCTAACTCAAGGCATTTGATAAATTTGAGGTCATTATTTTGGCTGCTAAGCAATTTGCAGCAGTATATTGCTTGTATCGAGTTGTCTTTGTTCACTTTTCAATGACTTAAAATTTATGTGCGCATGAAAGCTAATCAAGCACAAGGCCTCTCACCCTCCTAGCTACCCAGTTACACCTGGGTGATGAGGAGCAATACGCAACAAAGCATCTTGCCCAAGGATGCAATGTAAGCGCCACTAGCCTATGGCTGGACTTTGACCATGAGACCTTGAGTACAACATGCCAGACCATGGCTGACGGCACCCAACACAAGAGGGCGCTATACCTGAATACTGGACCCACTTACATGCGGCTTGCAGGAAGAAGTCATTGGCGCAGAAGCTGCCGCTGGTGGTCTCTTCTGAGAATCTCTTGATGACCTTCTTGCTGTTGGACATGACGTACATAGTCAGGGGCTTGGACCTGAAAATTCAGGGAAACACTTGTCAGAAGACAGGGAAATAAGTATAAATAAGCATACATGTAGCTAGACTATTTGAAAACCTTATAGCCCAGTTAAGATCTGGAGATATCAGATGGTCATGATGGTTACTGAACGACTGGTGGTTGAAAGAGTGACTTTTTCAAACTTACCTTCCATTGATAAAATCGATGGCTTCGTCCACGCTTTCAACATTGAAGATTGGAAGAACTGGACCGAAAATCTGTTCAGGCATAAAAATATAAAAAATAAAATATAGGGTACATGATTCTATTATAGGGTAACCAGTTTTCATATAGCCAGCGAAGGTTTTGGCAACCATGGTACTTAAAACGACATTTGGAGGTCACCTTAACGTCCTAGATAGCTACCTTTTAAAAATTTGATACAAGATAGAGAATGCTCTCAATATGAACATATGTCAATTTCAAGTTCATGGTCATGGCGGCATTGGATTTTTAAGTTCCAAACGTCCGTGGCAGGAATGGTATGAAAACTTTGATAAAATTATCTAAAACATGTAAAAGAAAGTATGAAACACGGCAATGTTTTCAAGTCAAATCGCAAGTCAAATTTTCTCAAGTCAAGTCTCGAGTCATTCTGTTCCAAGTCAAGTCACAAGTCACAAAGATTGGTGACTTTGAGTCGGACTCGATTCAACAACTCTGCCCTATGGTGAAATATGATTGGTAGTATTTGGCACACTTATAGTGTGTACCGGTAGTCATTAAATTGTAAATATTGCCCCATGGTGACTGTACTACTGCACATGTCATCAGGTACTATTGCACCTACTGTGTGTATAGTCATATAATATTGCCCTATGTTCATATAACGATAGGTACTATTGCACCTAGTGTGTGTATACTCATATAATATTGCCCTATGTTCATATAATGATAGGTACTATTGCACCTCCTGTGTGTATAGTCATATAATATTGCCCTATGTTCATATAACGATAGGTACTATTGCACCAGCCTACTGTGTGTATAGTCATATAATATTGCCCTATGTTCATATAATGATAGGTACTATTGCACCTACTGTGTGTATAGTCATATAATATTGCCCTATGTTCATATAACGATAGGTACTATTGCACCTCCTGTGTGTATAGTCATATAATATTGCCCTATGTTCATATAACGATAGGTACTATTGCACCAGCCTACTGTGTGTATAGTCATATAATATTGCCCTATGTTCATATAATGATAGGTACTATTGCACCTCCTGTGTGTATAGTCATATAATATTGCCCTATGTTCATATAACGATAGGTACTATTGAACCAGCCTACTGTGTGTATAGTCATATAATATTGCCCTATGTTCATATAATGATAGGTACTATCCAACCTACCTCTTCCTGCATGACAGGGTCATCCTCCTTGATGTCAACGAGGACGGTTGGAGCGATGTAACGTTGTGATTCATCACTGTCCCCACCGATCACTGTCCGACCAGACTTAGCTAGGTTCATGACACGCCTGAAATAAAATTCAAACCAGTGCAAAATATATAATAATTGATAGAAATAATTCTACTATTGCCCACAAATGCCTAAAAAGTCACTGACTATAAAATGCCACTATAATGACCACCGCTATACCAAACATTTGGCTGTACTGAACATCATCCTTGGCTCACATACCCACTGCCTTCTCACCAATAACTCACTGCATACTCACTGCCTTCTCACCAAATACTCACTGCCTTCTCACCAATTACTCACTGCATACTCACTGCCTTCTCGTCTGAATTACTCACTGTATAATCACTACATACTTGCTGCCTTCTCACCAATTACTCACTGCATACTCACTGCCTTCTCACCAATTACTCACTGCATACTCACTGCCTTCTCACCAAATACTCACTGCATAATCACTGCCTTCTCACCAATTACTCACTGCATACTCACTGCCTTCTCGTCTGAATTACTCACTGCATAATCACTACATACTTGCTGCCTTCTCACCAATTACTCACTGCATACTCACTGCCTTCTTGCCAATTACTCACTGCATAATCACTACATACTCACTGCCTTCTCACCAATTACTCACTGTATAGTCACTACATACTCACTGCCTTCTCACCAATTACTCACTGCATAATCACTGCCTTCTCACCAATTACTCACTGCATAATCACTACATACTCACTGCCTTCTCACCAATTACTCACTGCATACTCACTGCCTTCTTGCCAATTACTCACTGCCTTCTCACCAATTACTCACTGCATACTCACTGCCTTCTTGCCAATTACTCACTGCCTTCTCACCAATTACTCACTGCATACTCACTGCCTTCTTGCCAATTACTCACTGCATAATCACTACATACTCACTGCCTTCTCACCAATTACTCACTGCATACTCACTGCCTTCTTGCCAATTACTCACTGCATAATCACTGCCTTCTCACCAATTACTCACTGCATACTCACTGCCTTCTTGCCAATTACTCACTGCCTTCTCACCAATTACTCACTGCATACTCACTGCCTTCTTGCCAATTACTCACTGCAAAATCACTGCCTTCTCGTCTGAATTACTCACTGTATAATCACTACATACTTGCTGCCTTCTCACCAATTACTCAATGCATACTCACTGCCTTCTCACCAATTACTCACTGCATACTCACTGCCTTCTTGCCAATTACTCACTGCATAATCACTACATACTCACTGCCTTCTCACCAATTACTCACTGCATACTAACAACATACTCACTACCTTCTCACCAATTACTCACTGCCTTCTCACTAATTACTCACTGCTAACTCACCAAATACTCAATGTCACTAATTAATTACTCACTACATACACACTCATTACTCAATGTCTTCTCGATGCCTACTCACTAATTACTCACTTAAAGTGCCTGTCATTGATCATGCGTCCGTAGTCTGCAGACTCCTTAGGATTCTTAGAATGAAACAAAGACACATGTACAAAAAACATAAGATACACGTAGAGCATATATATTCATGTGTACTGTACATGTAAGATTTATCACGTTTAAAGGCACAATACAGGATTGATGAAGGTGACAGAACAGCTGCAGACTGTTCATATTAAAATTGATTTGTCATGGAATAAAACCAATCCTGTGATAAATGTTCAGCTCTTGCTCAATTTTCAGTCATTGTTTTCTAATTTCTGGATAGATACAGTGCTGTATTGAAGCTCAAGCGCTGTTTTGAGGTTCTCTGGTTTGAAAAGGAAAGCAGAGCTTGAGCTTCAGTGAAAAACCACAAGCTATATTTTCGGCATATGGGTGACAGAGACGAAGCCAGAGCCTGAGCCTGAGCCTGAGCCGGAGGCTGAGGCTGAGGCTGAGGCTGAGGCTGAGGCTGAGGCTGAGGCTGAGGCTGAGGCTGAGGCTGAGGCTGAGGCTGAGGCTGAGGCTGAGACTGAGCCTGAGACTGAGCCTGAGACTGAGCCTGAGCCTGAGCCTGAGCCTGAGCCTGAGTAATTTCAGTATCTCTCCCTTACCGCTCCGTAGAATTCCTTGATGGTCTCTTTCATGGTGCTGATGAGCTTGTCATTGAGGGAGGGTTTGCAGAGGACGTAGTCAGGTGCGATGCAGGTCTGACCGTTGTTCATCAGCTTGGCCCACATCAAACGATTCACAGTCAGTTTCCAGTCTAACCCCTCATCTATGTAGCAAGGACTGTATCATGTACAATAGGAATGTGGTAATAGGCTATGGGGCCGTCCATAAGGTATGTTCGCACAAAATACCGACTTGTCTGACTTTTAAGAAAAGACTTTTAAGAAATGAAATACTGTGGCTGTTTTTCACTGTTTTCTCAAAAAGCGGGCACAATATGGGACTGAAATTTTCACAGATGACTGTTATTGTATCTATCTTGATATTTTTGCCCATGAATCTGTATTTCTTTGATAAAAACCAAAGTATGATACTACCTTTATACTGACTCCTCTACAGGTTAAATTTCGAGGAAATATTACCTTTTGCCGCCGAGTTCCAGGGTGACTGGGGTGAGGTTTTTGGCGGCGGCGGTCATGATGATTCTTGCGACAGTACCGTTGCCAGTGTAGACGATGTGGTCATATTTCTCCTTCAGCAAAGCCGTAGCCGTCTCCACTCCTCCATTCACAACCTGCACGCAGTCCTGTTACACGTGAAAATCAGTTTTAAATACGCCGTTGTCGTCAATTCATGAATATATGCATTTTCTGATTAAATTCTGCCATACGTAGCAAATAAACATTAAGGGGCCTACACGGCCGGACGTGCAAAGATCGTCAGGTTGGGTCCACCCCTTCCCACAATTTGAGTGATCCCCCATGTACCGTTCCCAGGTTGCAGCTTGCTGTGTGTATCATTGAAACGATTGACTTTTTATTTTTAATAGACTGGTAGAGTTTGTTTTACAGATTGGCAAGGTAAATTAAATGAAAATGGGCAAGGTTTTAATTTTTGCATTTTTCGGGTACCCCAGTTCGTCTGCCCGGCCATAGTTTGTCTGATTTTTTTGTTTGTATGCCTTTGTTGTGACCCAATTCCCCCCAAACGCTAAAGGTTAAAATAAACATACCCTGGTCATTGCCTTGGTGTCCCTGGTCACTGCTTCAGCGGGTACGCATGTCAGACTTAAATGCACGAATGTAGAACATAAACCATGGTTGTGATTGGTCAATAAACAAATGGGGCGGGGCTTAACGGATCGGTCTATTGCACATGTGGGGCCAACATACCTGGTCCAAGTACTTCGGGACAAGCTCGAACAATGCTTTGGCGACAGCTGGAGCGAGCTCAGACGGCTTGAGAACTGCAGTATTTCCTGTTAAAAAAAAAAACATAAAAAAAGACAAAAGAATTCAAATAAAATTCAAAAACGTGTAGGCCAATAATTACCGAGAAAACTTCGGGAGACATTTCCATAGACTTGTGCACTGAAATAAACCCTTCTTTTTCCCTTGTTAGGAAACCAAGCTGGACCAAAACAGACAAGGATTTAAAAAAACATTTCCGACAATAAACTTTTTGAATATTAAATGATTTGATTCGGAAATAGATAATAATTATGCAAATTAGGTTTGCCCTTCACCGACGTGGATGAGCACTGTACATGTACAGTGGTATACTCACATGCTGGCTCAGGTTGGATTCGAACCCACTGAGTATACAGTGCTCATCCACGTCAGTGAAGGGCAATGTTTCGGATAAATTTGTAAAAAGTCAAAAATTTACTTTTTTGGTCACGTGACTCTCCAGTGAATTTAGCCGATACTGGACCCTATATTTGACCGACAATAGACGGGAGCTTTTTGGGTCCGGGAACCAGACTAATTCTGGGGCACCAGAGTAAACATACTGCGTGTAGCATTGGTCTTAACTTCTCGCTGCCGCTGAGGGCCCTGGCCATAGTTTTTGTACAAGTTAATATCGACAATGTGGGGACTGGCAACAAGTCTACTTTAATAATATACATGTATTTGCAAATTCAGAATCGAAAGTAGGAATCGGATGATAGAGGGCATTTATAGACAAAGAGCGTGGACCATGAAAAAATTCCACTTCTCAACTCTGACCACATCTATGGTCTGACTTAAAAAATTGATGGAGCAGACCTCAGGGAACATTTCTAGGTACTATGTGGCCTCAAATTGTGGTAGCACTTTTGTGTTACAGTATATCCCAAAAATTATTGCAATATAAATTTCCCCCCCAAAAAATTAAGAAAAACAAAAGAAAATTCAACAAATGGCTTTAAGCTCTTTTGCTTCGGACTAATTTTTATAAATGTTATTTCTCTGTGAATGGATTATGAATAATATAATCACATAAAAAATTATAATCATTCACCAAAATACATATCAAGGACTTGTTTGGGGTGGGGGGGGGGGGCAGAAAATATGACCACGCCCCTTTTATTTTTCACTTGCATTGTGTGAAAGTGAATCTTGTTTTTTGTTGTTCCTCAAATGATACCACATTTTTCTCAAACGTTATACCACAATTTGAAGCCACATATTACCTAGCAAAGCTGTTAATCGTATATAAATTTCCATTTTATAAAGTCAAACCATAGATGTAGTGGGTGTTGAGCTAACTTCTTAATAAGAGTGTTTTCAGAACTTTGCTCCTTGACTATTACACATGTATGATGATATAGAGATCGTGCACGTGACATCACTTGACAGCTTATCGGCCATTCTGGACGGCACGCGTACGCACGCACGTGGCGTATGCGCGCACGCGTACGTACCAGACAGCATCATTATATGCACGCACTTCTTCGTCTGCGTACGCGTCCGGTTGATTTGCAAGCTACGCGACCAAATGTGGGTTACATACACTGTACGTACGTGCATTATACATGTACATGACTTGTGCACAGCGTTGCTGTCCAAAATGGCGTCCTGATCACGTGACTGCACACCTTCTATATGATGATATAGTTAAATTGTCAAAGTCAGCTGTCATTGACTAATAGGATTGCACAATGCAACATCTATCAGGAGTCAATTTATCCTGGGGATTATTGTGATAACATTTTCAGGGTCAGACCCACCCTAGTCTGCCAATCTATGGGGGCAAAGGTGCATTTTGGGTTTAGATAGCACGTACAAGCTCTGGATTACAGTAACTTAGTACAGTGTGAAGTACGCAAGCTTACATGTTTGTACAAAAATTTAAAAGATAGACGATTTCTTTTGTCTGTGTTCATAGGAACAAATACAAATAAAATTCTGCTTTGCAGTATGTAGGCTTGCAAAATATTGCTATTGTGTAATATTTTACTAAATACCCTAACTACAGTCAGACAGTGAAATACCGCTACAATACCAATATAACAATAACAAACATTTGGCTATACCGAACATCATTCTTGGCTCCCAATTTTCATGATTTTGTGTACAAAACATACGGAATATGTTTATTTATAGGGCCACTGATTTTCCGCAAAAACAGAAAACGGACGCAATAGCACTCCGCACTAAAAATAGCACACCGGAGCTCAGACAAAATTACATTGCAACCATGCAAACGTGTGGTATGTGCGCGTGCATGCATGATGTACACTACATGCGTGAGTCAATGTTTGTCTGACATCGGGGGACTCGTGTGACGTCATGAGTGCGGAGCGCTATTCACGGAATCTGCTTCTTAAAAGGGAATTCTATTTTCGAAACGGAACTAAGTAAATTCACCAATTAAATTCACAAAATGCATCATTTATGTGATCTGATTGCTATACATTTCCTAGGCTAGAACTGAATCATGATTTGGTCTTGCACAAAACACAGTCTGACAATAGTCTTCACTGTGCAAAAGTTACGACACTTTACCAGTGCATGCCCACACAGTCGGTAAAGTATGCGATTTACTTCATGTTATACAACTTTTTGGAACGGAATAGCATGAAACAGATTTGCTCAGTCTGAAACCAAATTGTTCAGCCTTTAACGGAATCCAAGGATGTGGGAAATGGAATTTGCACTTTACTGAAACGGAAAATCAGTGGCCCTATATTTTTACTAAATCACTATAATGAACGGCCACTATAACGGACAATGGACCCCCATGATATCTGTGCATCCCGCCATATTCGTTATAGCGGCGTTCCACTGTATCCAAGTGTAGGTGTGTCCTTGCTGTATCAATCTAGATATAATCCTTGTTCAAGGTAATGTCATCATTAGGTTTTTGTCAAAGAAATGCAGATTTTTTGACAACAATATCAAGAAAGATTCAGTATTAAACAGTCATCTGTGAAATTCTCAGTCCAATACGGTTCCAACTTCTTGAAAAAACAGAACTTACAAACGCTCACTTACATATAATGTATACATGTAGGCCTATGTATTTTCATCTATTCACAGGAGATTTGATCTTACTCCGAGATAAAAGTCAACTCAGTATAGCAGGGCGGGGCAGGGCGGGGCGGGGCGTGGTCAATGCAGGGCGGGACTGGGCAGGCGGGTGGGAAGGACACATACCTGCTGCAAGAGCTCCGACCAGGGGACCAACGGAGACCTGGAAAGGGTAGTTCCACGCTCCGAAGATTAACATGGTTCCGAAAGGCTGGTACTGAATGTATGTGGGAGTGCCCATCATAAGCATGTTCTTCTCAACCTGCAGTACGGTGGAAAAACCATACATATACGAGTTCACACATAACAAGGAGGGTCTGATTTTGATCCTAGCAGGGTCTTTCTCAAAGGCTGCTCAGAGTTAGGAGGGCCTGACGTTTCGATCCTAGCAGGATCTTTCTCAAAGGCTGCTCAGAGTTAGGAGAGCCTGACGTTTCGATCCTAGCAGGATCTTTCTCAAAGGCTGCTCAGAGTTAGGAGGGTCTAATGTTTCGATCCTAGCAGGATCTTTCTCAAAGGCTGAGACTCAGAGTTAGGAGAGCCTGACGTTTCGATCCTAGCAGGATCTTTCTCAAAGGCTGCTCAGAGTTAGGAGGGTCTGACATTTTGATCCTTGCAGAATCTTTCTCAAAGGGGAAGATCACTTGTACAACATCTCATTATAACATGTATAATATCCACATCCACATCCCAACATACGCCATGCACAACAAAAAATGCACTTTAAAGCAATAACCCTACCCATAGCCATAGCCAAAGCCATAGCCAGTATAGAGCAGGCCATGTTTTACCTTTTGCGGTTTTGTCCATTCGTCCAGGTTATTCAGCGAGTTGATGATTTCGTTCTTGATGAAGTCCAGTTCACCGACAATGGATTCGAATGGATGCTGCAGCAAAACAGAACAATCCATTTGATTACTGGGTCATCACCATAGTTATATATAAAAAACTAGATGACGCATTGGCTGCTCTTTGCCGCGTCTTTAACGGCGCCATTTAAGATGGGAGTTTCAAATCCATTTTTATGGAATGCCGTAGCTATCTTCTTTAATAGATTGTTTGCTTCGGTAATTCCATCATTCAATTTGCCACATTGAATGATGAAATTTGCGAATAACAGAATGACAAATTTAATGGAAATGGCTACCTGAATGACAACACGGCAAATAAAATGATGAAATTGCCAAATTAAATGATGGAATTACCGACAAACAATCTAAGCCACCGATAATAGCTACGGCGTTACATAATTGTTTCTGGTGCATAGCGTACCGCGCCATGCGTAACGGCTGGAACCACGTACCGCGCGGCTTGCGCGATCGTCACATAAAGCGCTTGAATGTTTACATGTACATGTAGACCTCCATTTTTGTCCTACCTAAAATGGCGGCGTCCTGCATGGGCGGATATAGCTCCCATTGGTTTGTACATGGGTGCGTCATCTAGTTTTTAAAAATATCTATGGTCATCACATCTAAAAGGGCATGATTGACCTAGGCCCCCTTTAAAGCTCTGCTAACCATTTAATTTGGAGCTTAGGATCCTCATTTTTCACTTACTTGGCTGGCGTCAAAATTCTAAGCTCGCTGAGCAAGCGAGAAACCCTTCATCACAGGCCTTGATTTTTAAGGAGAGTGAGAGTGATCACTCTCCTCCGCTCTCCTTAATGTTTTCCACGGAGAGAGAAAAAAAGAGCTCCTTAACAATTTAAGGAGAGTTGGACCTTTTTTCAAATCATCACATACATTTTTCCAACCAACATTTACCCTTTGCGGAAATTACAAACATTTTCAACAGGACAAGCAAAATTTAGCATGTTCTCTTTTTCCTAAAAAAAATGTGTTTATCCTGAATCCTTGCCACTCCTCCAGTGGTCCTCACTTGAAAATGACATTATATCCTGAATCCTCCGAAATCCTCCAAAACTACCAGAAGGATTTTGGAGGATTGAGGTGGGTTAAGCCCACCGCACACTATACGATCCGACTACGACCCGACTGGTTTTTGGAAGGTTTGCAAAGCATTCTGGGAGTCTTAACCGTGATTCGACAGTCGAATCTTGCCGACTGGCCATCAGAGTGGGTCTGCGACTGGGAACAATCACGGTTAAGACTCCCTGAATGCTTTGCGATCCTTCCAAAAACCAGTCGGGTCCTAGTCGGAATGTCGGATCGTATAATGTGCGGTGGGCTTTAGGGTTAACATGTTAAGGTCTTTCATATGCAAATGTTACACAAACCTTGTTGAGATCCTGTCGCATGGCGTCCAGAAAATCCTGTTCTCTTTCCACGACCATGCGGAGTAGGTCTTGCAGGAGTTTCCGACGGCAGGCAACAGGCTTGGTCTTGTTGGCTTTGAAGCCAGCCTTCACCCGATTCACAATCTGCCACAAAAGCAAACACATAATAATGCACAAACAGGGCTCGACCTTAACGCTAGCCCGGCGTACAATGGCTAGTAAAAACGGCTGCGGGCTAGTAAAAACCCCTGCCCAACTTGCCCGGCGGGCTAGTTAAAATATGTGTGCCCTTTTCTTCTCGGCCGCGGTGCCCCCTGAAATTGTGTCTTTTATTTCCCGTAAATTACCAATCTTACATCCACGCAAAAAAAAAGCAGTTTTCCTACCGAGAAAATCCGGCCACGATCCACGGTACCGAGCCCGACCTGCCGCAACTGCACCTTACACTACAGCGCGCCCACTACATACCGTACCACCATCATCTACACACACGTGTTTACGTTGCATTGCATGCATGCACAGTAGACTTCCGGACTATTTCGCTGGTGCACGTTTGCTTTGAATTTGAGGCTATTACGTGCGCGGATACCAGGCGTGGAAAAGTCGGTATGCATGGGGCCTGTGCTATGTTTACGTTCTCCATGCGATCGTCATTTTCGGAAGGCGATTCACGATAATCGAGCATGTGAAAAGAGTTTTTCTACTTGGCCAAATAGACAAAATAACCAACTGGAATTCAAGCAACATTTAGCTGATCAGGAAAATGCAATTTACGGTACTTTGGAAGGACGGACGGTCAGAATATTTTTACAGGGATCTCGCAACGATATGGTCATTCGAGGTATCAAGTTTTCGATCGAGGGTTGGCTGTTACGCCACTTGTACTAGTACTAGCGGCGTGCCTGTACCCATGGAGGAAGGAAATATGAAATGAGGTGATTCCCCTCTCCATATCTGTCCCTGTCACTTCACAGGAGTTTTAAGGCGATTCTTCATTATTTTGTACTTGTAGGCTCCAAAACAGTGTTTGGCCTCGGTGCCTTTCCTTCATAAAAAAAAAATGGCCTCTTTGCCTCTGGGTTTGGCCGCAGTGCCCCTAAAATGTCCACTTTCTTGGGGCCAAAATGGCAGTGCCCTAAAATCATTGAAATTTGAGGCCTGATCGCTTCTGATTCACACCTTGAAAGAATTTCGTGATTGACTCGCCATGTCTGAGTGCAAAATCGATGTATTTGAGCATGGTGCTCCAGAGAAGAAACGGTTTTTTAATGGATCGATTTAAGAAGAACATCCCGACTCCACCAGCGACAGTGATTTCTAGCCAACGATGAACAAAAGTCAAAAACCTGTTTTAATTGTTTGGTTTTTTTTTCACATATTTCATGGGCTAGTAAAAGTCTCTGCGGGCTAGTAAAAAACACAATTTACTAGCCCGGCGGGCTACTGTCAGAAAAAATAAAGGGCAAGCCCTGACAAAATGATTATGCAAAATATATGTTTGCGTACGGTACGCATTGGCCTGAACCCCCCCTCCCGCCTGTACGTATGGTGTATGCATCTGTAACAACCCCCCTCCCCCTCCATGCGTACATGGGCAATTCCAGCGTAACGGACATGACAATTACACAGTTTTTGCCTTGTTCAGAGGATCACAAAGTAGGATTGGCATTGTAGAGAAAATGCACTTCTTGTGATCGTAACGGACATGACACCGAATGCCACTTTGTGTCATGTCCGTTACGGTCACAAGAAGTGCATTTTCTCTACAACTGTTCAATGAAATTACATAACATTTACTACATATGTCGCTGATAGGTAAATGTGTCTGATAAGCCTAATTAAATTTTTTTTGCAAAATGCCAATCCTCCTTTTTGATCCTCTGATTAAGGCAAAAACTGTGTAATTGTCATGTCCGTTACGCTGGAATTGCCCACATGTACTTTATGGTCGGCCCCTTAGCCTTCAGGACTCGAGTCGAGTCAGGTCGCCAAAAAATATGACCCGAGTTGGACTCAAGTCGAGTTATTGACTCGAGTCATTACGACTCGGGGAGAAACTCAAAATTTGCGGATAAAACAATTCTGACTCACCTTTGTAACATTTACATCTCCCATTATGGCTTGCAACTATTGGTTTGATCCTCAACTGCAATATTATCTACATGTGTACAACAGGAAAAAAGAAGAAAAAAAAACATTTGAAATACACAATGATGACAATGGCCATAACTAAACATATATGTTTAAAGGTACAATATTACATGATTGGTAAAGGTCACAGGACTGCACTCATACTTTGTCTGATCAAAGATGCACAGGAAATAATTAACCTGTGAAAATTTGAGCTCAATCGGGCATCTGAGTCACGAGAAAGTAGCGAAAACCCGACTCAATTTTTCTTATAAAACATGAAGAATAGAGCTTATACTTTATGTTTGTACCAAAAATCGAACATTGAACATTGCACTGTTTACGAACTGTTGAGTCCATTCTCTGTCTCAAAGTCAAACTCAATAATATTTTTTTTGGAGGACTTGCAAATCCTATATCTCCCTTCAAAAGGTATGAGTGGTAAATGTCACAGAACAGCACTCAAATTTTATTTAATCCAGCATGTACGTGAAATAATAAACCTGTTTGCCTGTGAAAACTTTAGCTCAATCAGACATACTGTAGGCCTATAAGTGAAGCTGGTCAACTTTTACGACAACTCGTACGTTGAACAACTCGTGTCCCAACCAACTTGTACGCCGACCAACTCATACGCCATTTATTTAAATGGAAATAAAAAGAAACATTCTGTGGAAGTCGTTTGTGAAAATAGCAGAAAGTAGCATCTTGTTTGACAGCAACTGTAATCTTTCAGCTTTTATGTGGACTGAATGTTAGCATAGATCATGAGAGCCATTGAACAGTGTTCCTTTGTTGTAATTACTAATAGAGGGTCAATGAAGCATTCGGAAAGAATTCCACTGACGGCCATCACTAGTGCACAAACCTATGGGACCAACAGAGGGCGTTTTGATAAAAATGGCTAAGTACTGCTGCATTCGAAGTGTATAATTGTAGGTAAAAAAACCTGAAAATTTCACTTTGTAGATAAGCTACACCAGTTTTCACTCCAGAGATTGAAATTCATCATGACTTGCATGAAATAAGTTAACTCTTGGAGGAAATAACCCTGTTTCCGTCATGGCTGTCAGTGGAATTCTTTCCCTTTTACTTAGCAGGTTCGTGTACAACTGATGTTACTACTTGTTAGTCAGTTTTTATTTCATTTTTTTTGTTTCACACTTTTCTTAACAAGTATAGCATTTCAGGCAGAAATATTTTAAATTTAGCAGAGGGAATCTATCAGCATGATCAGTATCAGTATAACGTTACAGTACATTAACAATACTAATACATTAAATCTAAAGCCCGTGTACAAAACATGACAATGCAGAAAAACCACGTACAATGTAGGGCCTACACGAAGTTTACGTACCGTACACTGCTAGTTCTGCTGGCTGCCAAAGAAAGTGCCAGTGGCAGTGCAGTGGCAGTCATGCGGTCTGCAGCGAGTGCAGGGTCAAAGCTTACGTCCAAATTGGAAATGATTCGACAAAACTGGGTTGCTTACTTATTAATAAAATGCAGAATCATCAATAAATCGAGCATTTCCACTTACCAAACTACTAACTAGACGGAGCTCTGTGACTGTAGACGTCTGACTCTGCTGTCTCACATGATTACATCATGACCGTATTTGACCTATGACCTTTACTATTATTCATTATTAGACTGGCTTTCCAAATCCTTCCATTACTTTGCTCGGTTACTCGACGTCATCATACAGTGTACAGACTGCTAAAATTTTTTTCCAACCAAATGCAAATCCTTTTCCGCCATTAATTTTCACCCACCATATAGATCTCAACCTAGATATCTCTAGCCAACTCGTTTCGGCCAGCCGCTGGGATGTGCTTCATATACCAACGACTGGATATCAAGACTAGTCACAAAGATGCTGACTTGTGCACGCGTGACGTGACCACTGATCTGAGCTGACAGGATTAATGATGCAACCTCGTGACCAGGGCCAATAAGCCATTTGCTCATAAGGTTGCACCCAAGTAAATAAACTCCCATGGACAACAGTGGTAAATCTTCCAACTTCAAAAAATCATTTAAAAATAGACAGAACTCTCACCTTTCATTTTCTTTTCATTTTATGGTAGGGTGACCATTGAATTTTTGAGATATACTCATTCTCAGCCGACCACCTCTAAAACAAGGTATGGATCACTCCAGTCAAAGAAGCCATTAAAAAAAAAAAAAAACCTTTCTCACCCAATTGCATCAAAAATGGTCACAAATGGAAGCCCAGAGTCCAGGCAGGAGGTCCAGTAGCCATATTTCTTCAATCCTTCATTTTCATAGCTCTCACAACTCTCTTATTTAAAATATATTGAGTGCTTAACTTTTATTCATGAGCTCGGGCTGCTCGGCGGACGGATTTTGGCACTATTTACTTGGGTGCACCCATAGGCACCAAAATTTGCCTAAGCACCAAAAATCGTAGTAAATAAAATCAGTATGCCAGCCAAAACTCCTTGAGAATGTTATTCCCAGCAAATGGCAGAATACAAGCAGTAAACATTACAAAAGTCGTGACACTATAGTCTTGCATGCAAATCCCGATTAATCAAAGGAATTCCATTAATATTGCTTATAATTATAAGCAAATTTTGTGCTTTATATGCAGCTCTATGAAATCGGCTCAGTTATTACGGGCCACCGTCACATAAAATATAAATTAAGCTCTCGTCAAGTAACCATTAGGCCTACAGAACCAATAAATTAAGATCTATATAATCATATAGGCTTATACTCTTCTGACTATAGCTGTATATTAGTAAACTTATGCTTACATTTAATCTGCTTAAAGTAGTAATTAGGAAGCCGCCGCATATAGTGATCTTTTAATAGTAAGATTTTCGGTCGTTGTTTTACTATTTTCTGGATAAATACACCATTTCAGGCGGAAAAAACTTTAATGGTAGGTATACTAGCATCATCTTCATACCCTGAAAGTTATAGGCCTACGTAAATATGTGAACATTTCTGTTTTGGTCTCTTACCAAAGTATGATACTACCTTTAATAACTGAAAATATCCAGTATTTTCAAGATTTCTTTTTTTCAATTGCATTTTTTTTTTCGGGGGGGGGGGGGGGCATGCGTAAAACAACGCGCGCATGCTGCACAATTGCGCGTGCGCTGTTGACTTGAAGACCGGTTCTCAAAAGTCTCCCATTGAGTTGCACGCGAAAAACTACATGAAGATTTCTCCTTCTTTAAATTTTGATTCTCCCGTATTTAATTTCATTCATCTAGTGGCATGGAAAGCATATGATGAGAGTTATTTACACGTGAGGTGCGCCGCCGAGTAAGAAGTCTCCAAATTTCATTAAAGATGAAAATACCGCCTGCATTTCATTGTTATAGGTACGATACATGATTGGTAAAGGTCGCAGAACATCATTCACACTTTGTCTTATCCAGCATGTACATGAAATAAAACACATGTGAAAATTTGAGCTCAATCGGACATCTGAGTCACGAGAAAACAGCAAAAACCGACTCAATATATTAATTGTTCTTATAAAGAATGGTTAATTAATTGATCTTACCACGAAATCAAAACTGTTGTCTATCTTTGTTTTAATAATTTCTGGATTAATGGACCATATCAGGCGGAATTAATACGGAATGATGTTTCTTTCAGCACCATCATGCTCCATACACTGGAAGTTGCGTAAATCTGTGAACGTTTCTGTTGGGTTATGTTTTACCAATCCTGTATTTTACCTTTAAGCAAAAGCAATTAATCCTCATCTTCTGCACAATCAATATTTATTTCAATTTCGACTCAGTCTTCATACACGCAGCGCTGTACAGCAGAAGCCAATGCCTATGGCCTACTTCTCGGCGCACTGCAATAACAATGAAATAATCATGATGATAATGGGCAGAGGTTATTTTTGATGCTGAACGATGTAACCGTAGTGGATAATGAGGAGCCGTTTTATTCGGATAACGGGTTTGTTTGTTTCGGACGAATCCTGCGGATCCGGATCCCATTTTAGCGTACCCTGCATAGGAGAAGGATCCGAAAATATCGGATCCTTTGCGTGAAACAAACAGGCCCTTAGTCTGTGATGCCATCATAAAATAATTATGTATCTCTTGTGCTGTAATGGTCAGAAATTAGTAATAATTATACTCTCAGCCGTAGGAAAAACAAAGGCAATTTGCATGTCATATGAAAGGATATCAGGGAGAAATTTTAGCGTCTAAAAGTGAAGATTTAGGAGACATCTGCAAATAGGGAGACTTTTCGGTGTCTCCCTATTATACCAGCTACATTTTAAAGACATTTTTACCGTCCATATTTTAATAGAAGGCAGAGAATGTGCTCAATATGAACATAATTATATCAATTTCAAGTTCATTGGTTTTTGGCGGATGTTTAGAAATAGGTAAATAAAGTTTGTGCACGACCCTATGGGAAAGTCTCCCTTAGTCCCATCCTCGGGTATGCATTACAATCACAAGGAAAACTGACTGAATTTTAAATCATTGAAAAGTGGAGTAGAACTCGAACCAGTGATCTCCGGAATAACATACAGGCGCCCAACAAACTGAGCTATCCAGTCAGCCTTAAGTTAGTGGTGTGACTGTCCCTAATAGTTAATTATCTTTGTGGCATGGCATGGCATGGCATGTCGTGTCAGGTCGGGTCATATGTCATGTCATGCCATGTGGTGTGATGTCATTTGATGTGACGTCATGCCATGTCATATGATGTCATCTCATTTGATGTGAAGTGATGTCATGTGATATCGTGTGATGTGATGTCTTGCGATGGGATGCGATTTGGTGCGATGGGATGCGATGGAATGCGATGTGATGTGATGTGATGTGATGTGATGTGATGTGATGTGATGTGATGTGATGTGATGTGATGTGATGTGATGTGATGTGATGTGATGTGATGTCTTGCGATGTGATGTGATGTGATGTGACGTGATGTCATGTCATGTCATGTCATGTCATGTCATGTCATTTGATGTGATGTGATGTCATGTGTATGTGTTGTCTTGTGATATCGTGTGATGTGATGTCATGCAAACAAAGGGGATGCGATTTGGTGCGATGGGATGCGATGGAATGTAATGTGATGTAATGTGATGTGATGTGACGTGATGTCATGTCATGTCATGTCATGTCATGTCATGTCATGTCATGTCATATCATGTGATGTGATGTCTTGTCATGAGATGTCATGTCATGTCATGTGCATGTCATGTCATGTCAAGTCATATCATGTGATGTGATGTCTTGTGATGTGATGCCATGTCTTGTCATGTCATGTCATATGTGTGATGTGATGTATTGCGATGGCATGTGCTGCTGCTTTGCTTTTCTATGCTTTTTAGCCTTTTTTGTTTTCGACAGTTTTGATGAATTAGCAATAAGCCCTTAATGCGGTAAGTTGCAGTTGAAACGGACGCGAACAAAATGAAGACTACTTCGTTTAAAGAAGTTTTCCTTTTGTTTTGATCACCATTTCCCCCATTTCCGTTTCTAATTTTTCTTTCATCCCTCGTCAAGGTCTGCAAACATCAAATTCAGGAACGAAAAGTAAAGGAAAATTAGAAGCCCACGACTCCGTAAAGATGTCAATATTTACCGCAATCATGGTGGAGAATGCTCAGCCCGAAATTCTCGTCTTCTGACAATAATGAACAATCAAATTTATTTTCTTCCCAGACTCCATAAAACGCTCTTCTTGTTGTCATAACGGAGAGCGCTTTATTCCACTCGACGCATTGCAACAACAGAAGACACTTTTAATTTGCTCACTGTTTCTGATGCAGGCAGCAAACGTCGCTTTGCGAGATGATTTGCAGGCATGACGAGACATCGGAATGATTAAAATTGGAAACGCAAAACGGCTTTTGTTTTATTTTATCAAAAATATTGTCATGGCCAGTCTTTATTACTTTACCTATGGACCAGTTATGATATTTGAAGATGATGGGCAATAGTGAAAAGTCAGAAGATGCGCATGAATATTAATTATTTATTGAGGCCAACGGGACCGTTTGATTAAATTCCTTCGTTGAATATTGTATCTAGGTAGTCGTGCGTGCAGCCAATGCCTATAGACTGTCACAAGCTGACGTCATGTCTGATGTCTGAAATTCCAGAATCGCTATGGAAAACATGAAACAGCATCAGAAAACTTAACAGAAAACAGGGCGTGGTTAGAGACTCGGCTGATATTTTGATGATATTGCTCCTGCTTTTTGTGTCACGTGGTCTCATGCATCCGACGTGAAATCTTTCTGAAGACAGGTTTGCTTTAAGAGAGTTTGTGCCTGACCACAGACGCCCTGATCACAGCGGAGTGGGACGGATTGCAGACGCTACAGAACTTACCTGACGAGTACTGCATGCGAAGTTAACTCTCCGAGTAGCCGTTCAAAGAATTCAAAGCACAGAATCCCACAGGCTTGCTAGGCTGGAGTTCGAACCCACGTCCTTCAGTTTATCAGTGCAGACGTCCTACCAGCTACAAACTACCTTTGCTTTTGGTTTCCAACTGCGATGTTATCTTTAAGATGACTTCTTTGACATAAATGAGAGATCGGTTTCGAAAAGATCAAAAGAACAGGTATGTGAAGTAATTCATTTATTATATTAATCAAAGGTATAAAACAGGATTCGTAAGTTACAGAACAGCAGCAAATGCTCATGTCATCATCAGAAACTGCAGAAAACAGTGGAAACACGTTATTTTCAAATATATTATGTAAATGATACGAATTTTGAACTCACCCCGAGATCAAAACTATTGTTGGTAGTTGATTTTACCACTTTCTGGATAAAAACAACATTTCAGCTGAAAATATTTTAACGGTATGTTTCCATACCACCACCATACATACAATCTGTGAGCATTTCTGCTTGGGTATGTTACCATTACAGTACCTGGGTACTATATCATACTTTGGTAGCATACCGAGACAGAAATCTTTACAGATTACCTTTAACTTAATAACTTAAGATATAAAGATGACGATGGTAAAAACATATACCCGTTAAAATGATTCTGCTTGAAATGCTGTATATGTACAGAAATTAATATATCACCAAAGATGATGAACAATTTTGATATCACGAAGATCAAAACTCCTGTTAACAGATTTAAGAATACTGTGGCCGCGATTTCACTGTTTTCTCAAAAAGTGAGTACCGTACTAGGAATTTCACAGATGACTGTTATTGTATCTTTCTTGATATTTCTGCCAATTTTTCTGCCTTATTTAAAAAAAATCAACGTGTTAAATTACATTCAATTTGATAAAATTGCTGTGTCAGCCAACCCAGTTAAAGTTACCAGAGGGGTAACTGAAATTCTGTATTGATTTCCGTAAGGTGAATACAGTTACGAAAACGGATTCTTATCAGATTCCTCGAATATAAGACTGTATTGATAATGTAGGAAAAGCCAAGTATGCCAGTAAAATAGATTTTTTAAAGGTAGTATCATATACTTTGGTTTCATACCGAAACAGAAATCTTCACAGATTTACGTACAACTTACATTATATAAAGGTGGTTGTAGTAGAAACATACCGTTAAAATGCTTCTGCCTGAAATTCTGCATTTATCCAGAATAGAGTAAAACCAATGACAAACAATATTTTTGATCTTTTAAAGATCAAAAATAAAAGAGAAAAGACTTATGAAATACTGTGACCTTTTTTCGCTGTTTTCTAAACAAAAACGGGCAAAGTATGGATTTAAATGTTCACAGATGACTGTCACGGTATCTTCCTTGATATTTTTGCCAATGAATCCGAATTTCTTTGACAAAAACCAAAATATGATACTACCTTTAAAGGGATATTGGCAAGTTACTTTAACAAAAAGAGTGCGGGAAAAACTACTTTTGTGACAAACGATGGTTTGCAACAATGCAATGTTAGGCCATTTGACATGAGCAATGCCACAGCTATTCTTTCCAGAGATATACGTATTAATGTTACTGGAGGACGTAAAGGTACAGTACGGGATTGGTAATATACCCGGAAGAATGATCACAGATTTACGTATAACTTTCAGGACATGAAGATGCATTGTGCTGGTACTCAAACCGTTGAAATAATTTCCAGCTAAAATGGTGTATTTTCACAGAAATAAGTCAAACGAAGACCTGATTGTAATGATGAATACCTGTAAGCACTGACACAAAGACAAACACAATTTAAGACAAAATTTAAAATATACATTATTTCACCACATTAAAATAATGCTTCATTTATTTCAAAATATCCACCATTTTAACAAACGAGCATTCAGGATCATTATTTTAAATCTTTAAAGTTTGAAAGAAAACATCCATTCATGGATTTTTATAATTACAAGAAGGTGCAGCAACACAAGTAGCAGATGAAGTTGCTATTTAGTTATTTCATCATCACATTTTTCTTTTCAAACCATGTTATAAAATGAATATTTAGGAATGAATATTAATATATTCCTTCAACTCAAGACTCGGTAATGTATGGATTCTGCAAGGGTAGCAAGATTATTATCCAAACATTTTCAGCTTGTAATAGAAAGTTTAATTACTGACATCATTCCCATGCAGTATTTGACTAATTCTACGTACAAAATGGAATTACAGTGGTATGATACTTGTCCATATTTCAAGCATTTCCTAACCTCTTTTTTATATAGTGGACTCGTGGTATTTTTATATATATAAACAAAAACATTTAACATCAATTTATTCACACTGATATTTTTGTGAATCATTGACTGATCCAAAATGTATATGTCTCTTTTTTCAATTTATTTTTTGGTCAGTTGTTTTTTGGCAGACCTTTTCCTCCTCAATGGGTTTTATTGTGCCCAATATGGTGTATTTTCTTTTTGCCAAACCATTTCTGTGGGTCAAGTTTGCCACTTCATTTTTTATGTTTTTTTTTTCATAATTTTTTTTTTATGTTTGTTCCCTTAATCTGTTTCCTTAAACCCCTGTACGGCATTGGGGCACGTGCATTTGTTTCCAAAACAAAATTACTTCATTAGATTTTTTGTTTCCAAACATTACTTGATCAATGATGTACAATGCTATTAAATGTTTCTGTCTCGAATACAATTTTCATCATCATGCCCCCATGGAAAATATAACAGACAAATAGTTCCATTTTGATTACATCACAATGTCAATTGATGTACTTCATATTTTGTGACCCACTCTGTGAGAAGTGGTCAGATTTAGCAAATTGGTCATAATACATGTACATAACCCCCGTGTTATGTCTATTGGAAAAAAAATTTCGGGGGAAAAATAGAAAAACAAAAGCTGTTCCACTGTATGCGAAACAGCTACTACAAATCTGTGAGTTCCTTTGATAAGTTTATTCAGCTGCCTTGGGTACCTGTGTACAAAGTAAAAGGATACCCTGTGAAACTGTCTCAGGTAATGGGAGACTTTTGGAGAGTCGGTCTTGAGTCAACAGCGCACGCGCACGCACGCGCAATACCACGCGCGCATGCTCACAATTGCGCAAGCATAGTTTGCGCGAGCGCTGTTGACTCAAGACCGACTTGTAGTGAACTCTGCTAATTTAAATAAAAAAGGCCTTAGTTAATTATATATTTTCCTTCTATGGCCAACTGGGCTCTGAAACTGAATCGGTGGCGTTTGCCCTTTACAGCGTAGGAGTCCAGGTAACCATCTGTAAGTAGTCTTGGTTTACTTAATTATTTATTTATTTACTGATCACCTATTCTAAATCATAAATCAGCCTCGGCAGTTGCATGCATTTCTTTATGAGTCTCGGCAGATGCGAGAACTTTATTTCTTTGACTTAATTTGGTAAGCTAAGTTTAATTATTCACTTCGACACCAAAGACTCTCCAAAAGTCTCCCATTGTCCAAGCATTCGAATGGAGTTCAATTTATGTGTTTCGTGTGCAGAAACATAGCAAGATATCCTGTTTACAGGACTTCCCTTATTTGAATGCTGCATTGCTTCAGGGAATACCATATTCCCTTCCAGTAAATTAGTATCAAACACCACGCGGATTCCTTTTGTTAGAAAGAGAGATGTATTTGCCATTGAAGTCAGATTTCAAGCATTATTTAAGCCATATTAATGTGCACAGTTTGCATCTGACCATGCGTCATAGTCCCGATCCCTTGTTGTGAATTAATATGTATTATGCTGTGCCAGTGATCCAACTGCAGAACTGTTATTAGGATCCAATTGAGTGTGTAATTCTCACCAACAATTATAAACTCATCACACTCAGCCCAGGGATTTATGTTCTCCCAGCCTCCCATGTCTACCTACAGATTCCAATGTCCATTTCCCGATATGTTGTTAATATGTTCATTTCCAAGCCAGACTTCACACGATAGATTGCCAAATTCAAATTGGCAGTCAGTCCAGTCACGGTAAAAGTTAACAGAGCCATCTTGACGCCTCTAAAAATCTATCCAGCCTCCATCAGCAGTTGTCATGTCACAAAATACCTGTATGCCATCACACTTTCCAAGAGGATAGGTGGTATGGATACCATTGTCATGGTAACCAGCTTGAAGCAAGGACGACAAAGACGACAAAGACCATTGACACAATATCACAAGCCATGTTTACAATCAAAATAATCAAACACAAACAAATTGTGTTTCTTAATTTTCTCTTTGCAGTATTTTCGTTGAATCTATTCTTTTGGGGAAATGGGTTCATCTCGACTCATCATTTTGTTAATGCTCTGCCTCTGTTGCCGGGTGGCCATTTCACGTGAGTACAACAGTTTATTTCCTGCGAAAACGAACAGAATATGGGAATAAATAAATTAGCATGTACATTGGAAATTAAAGAGTTTGGTGTCCATACACCTCGAGCGGATCTCTAGTTCTACTCCAATGTGTTTGCTTTGATCGTTATCGAGTGAAAGTTGTTGAGTTTAGCAAAACCATACAAAGCTCTGCTGCAGCTCAGATGCTCATCACGTAACATACGTTTTGTCCCAGCAAATCTTCATCGACACCGTGAAGCAAAAACGTACAAGATATATATTTGAGATATAAGGCCTTTTCACACTATCTCCTTTTCGATCTATGTTGAAACCAACCCGGATCCAGGCCTGTTCAGCCCAACAAGTTTTTGAACCGGATCGAAGAGACGAAACATTCACACTACGTTTATGGTGAACCGGCTCATACAACACAGATCACGCGTCACACGGCCCAAAATTCAGTTTGGAACCGGGTTGGGATTTTCAACCCTGCTCCCTACCAGGGTAGATTTCGATCCGGCTAGGCCGTCCTACCCGGGTTGGCTCGGGGTTAAAAATGTTGAAGCGTGAAAAGGGTTGAAAAAAATCTCGGGGTTCGATCCGGTTCCAACCCCGAGATTTTGGATAGTGTGAAAAGGTCTATAGCCGTTTGAAGCTTACGACCTTTAAAACTTGTTTATTTCAAATCAAATTCAAATATTACGACGTTTGTCATTCTCCCTTATCAACAATACGTTAATTAAATGCCGACGTATGGTACGTTGTTCACGGATTAGCAATTAAGCTTAGAAAATACGTTTCATTTTGGTGAAAACCGAAAAAATTATATAAACGTGATTATTTCGTTTTCACGAAATGACACGGGAGCGCATGAAATCTTAGCCTCACCATTCGCATATGGGCAGCATCTGTCCATGTGCGTGTCAGTTTATAAGACCGAGTTTTAACATGTGTATACATGGGTGTACCTACAGTTTATTATGAGAAAATGACTTGCCTGTTAAAACGTCTAACCGATTAAACTCGAAAAGTTACGCTCTCAAATAGACTAATTAGCCAAGTTCCGGTATAAATAAAGGCTTGTAAATTGGTATACTGGCAGATATACACACATATAGTCCAAGTCGTTAGTAAAACGAAAATCGAAAAAATGCAGACATTAGATACGGCGGGTGTTACTTCGTGGTGTCGGTGACAAAATTATAGCTTTGCATATTCCAATACCTTTGTACCATGAAGCATAGGGGATGCGAAGATTGCCTGCCCCTCCTGACCAAGTCACCGATCCACGTGTGGAAGGGGAAATGGTCATCACTGTTAAGTTTCATATAGAATGCTTCTCAAGTTTTGTATTCATTAGAATATGGTCCCGCATGCATTGAAGTTATTCTCGCGGACGTCAACCAGACGTCTGCATTCTCGGCGAGCGACTGGGACATCACGAACCTGAGCGATTCGTTAGCTTTTCGACGCGGCGATTTCCGTGACTACTGCTGGAACATCACGGCTTCTGAAGGAATTGAGATCCAGCTGGATTGTAACATCACTGCAGAGCATCGGTCAACGTACCTGGATCTGTTCACTGAAGACGATTATGTCTCTTACGACAATGACTATCCTGACGATATTCGTTCAGCATCTAAACCTCTTTTAGTGATCTTTCACTCTACCGTTTTCAATCTGTCTGCCTCGTGTGAAGTTACACCACTTCCAGATATCACAGGTAAAGACAACATTTGTTGATATTAACTTTCTTAGCAGAAGATATTTTTGAATTACCACAGTTTGCGAATATTCACAAGGGAAGCGGTCAATTAACAATAACATGAACCCTTACCCCGAAACCGGCATCTTTCAATTGACAACCCACAGACAACAATCCCACAATCAACATAACTAATCTCCGCGACCACCAATCCACAACCACGAAGATAGAATGCACAAACAAACAATAATATCTCAAATAACTGACCCACAACAGACATTCTACAACCCACTATTCACAACTGCAAGCAAAAAGACATAACACAGTTCACAAATGCACATCAACAACCTCGAGCCCCCGATCAACAACCAACATATACAATTGGCATCCCTGTATCCACAGACGAAAAGTCACAACATATACGTTTTGAATGTTCCTACGAGGTTAACTATGAACTTTGTCAACTTTCCACAATTTTTTTCTAATACCAGACCACGAATAGTACAATAACTGGCAAGATATTCTGCAACACAATTCATTTTCGAACAAGGAAAGTACATTTTTGTAATAGACTATACTGTCTTGGTTTTTGTTTTTCAGCTCAGATTTGTGGACATTCCCTCATCAACCTGACCGAAGCCCATCTCATTAGCTCCTCCACTCCAAATAACCGTTTCCAAAAATGCATCTGGCTGGTAACCACCGCTCCGGGCATGACGATCTACGTGGATCTGTTGAACATCAAGATGAGGGAATACCAGCGACTTTACCTCGGTACTGGGCAGGACAATAACAACATGTCATCCTTGGCGCTCACCATAACCTACTTGGAAACCGAAGATGAGAATGGAACAACATACATCTTTAATGAGAGGGACATCTGGATCACCTTCATTTCCTCTCCGGATCGCGCCTCGAGCAGCAAATTTGAGATGAAACTAGAAATCATCCTCCGGGCAGAGAACGAAACAGAAGAAGGTAACATTTCTTATTTGTTAAACAAATTTGGTACAATTTATGATCAACTGGAAAAATAAAATACGGCGCAAACTGTTGAAGACACTGATGAGTTTACCTCTGACCGGGAAAGGTCTATCGTCTCAAGATCTGCACAAAACTTCCGGCAAGAATTTCAAGAGGTTGCCGGGTTCTAGCCTGACAAACAAAATGCCCAGTTCTTTAATGGTTTCGTACAAAAACGATTTTGGTTTGCATGCCCATCAGTACCAAGTCACTGACCCTTAGGGTTTTAGATTATGTGTGGTACATGTACTATAGTGCGTGTCAAGAGGTCATGCATTATGGAATTCTGAGGTTTTTTTTTAAGTTAATCAATCCCCAGAACTCTTGAATTGTGAGTTCCTGCCGTCCCATGAAGATGAATATCATGTATTGACGAATACTTGTTGATATTTTCCCGTTTTTCTTTTAGTTCAGTGCGGGGCAGATCAGATAAGTTGTTCCCATGACTCCAAGTGCATTCCACAGCGGGCGTTTTGCGACGGGAAGGCGCACTGCTCCAACTACGAGGATGAAGCAAGCCCTTGTGGTGAGTATTAGAGCCAAGAGTCATTGAAGAGGACATGGAATGATTATGCCACTTTCTTGCCTCACAGACTAAGTCTTGGAAGATTCGTTCAAGAAGGCAGGAAGGGACTTGGCAAATTGATACAAATACAATGATGACCACTGAGAATCCGAACCGCGGACCGTGGGGATGTAGTCAAAGTGCTTCTACCTACGCCTACCCAACATTGACAAAGGATCAGCAAAAGTGGATTTTCCTGGGATTTCCGTTGCTGTCCGTATCCATTCCAAAGTTCACATTACTTGTGATTTATTTTGCAGATCGGTGTTGCGTGTCAGAGATATCACTGAGACCACGTGAAGCCCTGACTATAAGTGGCTTGTTCAAATCCAAGGACATGCCACCCTCCGGTCACTTTGCCATCTACCCTGGAGAGCTCCCCTCGTCCTCAAATGACCCCGCCCGAGATGACGTCATTATCACCAACTACACAGACGAAATAGGACCTCTGGAGTGCATCTGGAAAGTGAGGGAGCCACCCGGAACCAGGATCCGGGTAAAGGTGGTGGATTTCATCGGTGAGGCAATGGTACTGAGCGTGGGGAACGGATTGGATCCGGGTGCGAGTGTTCCAGGTAAGGTGCTCTCTGCCAAGCTGGGAGCCACTCAACCAACAGACGTGCTGTCGATGGAGGGATCCGGGACGTGGATAACACTAAAGCATGACTACCCAAACGGATACTTGGTGAAGCTCAAACTCGTATTCATCACATACAACGTCGCTGGTAAGCCCATGCAAAAGGAGCGATCTTAAGAACTGCCATTTGCATACGAAATACGATATTTAAACAGAAAGAAGTGCCTTGGGGCTTATAGACTTGTGCACAAGTCGTCTTTCGTGCAGTCTCCCCAAGGACCGGAATGCTCAATTAAGGCCAGATTACGCTACGTTGAGCCATTGCGATATCACTTCATTCCCTCCATTTATAATGGCTTGCTCAATCTGTATATTATTTCAGGGGCCTTTCTCAAAGCTCGGCTCAGGCTCAAGCTCCGGCTTCGTCTCTTTATTCCATATGCTGGGAATATAGGTTATGGGTTTCTTTTTTTTTTTTGCTACGCGTTATTTTAAAATGGAGGCGGAGTCGGAGCCTGAGCCAGGTTTGACATAATATGGCGCTGTTTTCCTAATGTTGTTTAATTATTTGGTTTGTGTGAACTTTTCTGTTTGTTTGCTTGTTGTTTGTTGATGTTGTTGGTTTGGTATTTGGGCCAAACTTGCCTTGAGTTTTCGCATCGTTAGGGAAGTACTTTAAATTCTGCATAACGTACTATGAAGCCTAATATGGTCATTTGTCTATTTCTGGTTCATGTCTCAGGGTGTAGCGAGGATGAGTTCGTCTGTCCAACTGACCTGCATTATATTGAGGATCCACCTTGCGTATGTGCGCATGCTTGGCACAGTGGATACGAGTTTGGATGTGGTATGTATTACTTACGTTAGGCAGTGTCAACCTATTCACAAGTCTTGGAAATTTTTCATGTTCCAATTCTTTTGCGAAATTAACTTTATTTCAACAGCTTAATTGGTTTTGTACATGCTCAACCAGTGAAATTGTCATCCAATTTTCAATTAAGTTATTGGTCCCCGGTTTTTAATATCGCTTCATACTTAAAAGAAACTCTTAAAGATCACAGGAAATTAAAATATGACAATGTCTAATAGTTTGACGAAATGTGTCAAGCTCAAAGAGTGTTATACCGTTGTGTTTATACACGTTCATCTCTATTGTCGGTTTAATGTTTAATGTTGAATGTATTTTGCATAATTCAATCATAGATCATTGCACTGGTGTAATTTCACTCACATGCATGACCGTCCAGTCGTGATATATTGAGTATCAAATGACCAAATATTCTGTCACGTTCATTCCACCATGTACCCTTTTCATTCTTGATGACGTATCTACAGTTATCAATCATGGTTTCAGGTAACTGTTCTTCGTCAGAGTCCTGCATGTCAGGACAGTGCGTTTCTACCGATAGGATCTGTGACGGCATCGCAGACTGCGCGGACCTTACGGACGAATCGTACTGCGGTAAGTTTTCAATAGCTATTCGTCCAAGAAGCAGCTGGTCCCACTGAAACCAATAACTTTTTTTTACACAAGGTTGTAATGAGTGAACCTGTATCTACAAAGTGCCAAATTTAATTCTTCCCTGCGTCCCTGTCGCATCAAACGATTGCAGCCATCACAAATCTCATTCCTTATAAAGCTTGACCACATGTCCGATATCTAACAGTTACTGGGTAAGGAGGGGCAGGCAAAAATCGTCTGTTCATAAAATTCTTCAAACATGTGTCAAACTCACTGCGGTCTTTACATGAATATTTCTCACGGACTCTAAAGTTAAGGTGGATTATAATTTAAAGAAAATTGAAAGATCATAATTGAAAGAAGACCAATACATTACAATCTATGACTTGGTTCTGAGGGGCATGCGAAACAATAAATAAACTCGAGATTTTGGTCATTCTCATCTATTTCCAATCTTCCAGGACCTTGCGGAAATGCGTTAATCGACGTTACCAAGAATACATCATCGGTGATAGCATCATCTGGATGGCCTATCAATAAATATCCGAAGAATGTGCAGTGCTTATGGTTAATAGTGGCAGAGGTGGGATACAGAGTGGTACTCACATTCGTGGACTTTAAGACGAGGCGCCTCTTTGACTACCTGTATTGTAGCAATGGAGACGATGTATTTCTCACCTTGACCGGGTAAACTTTGTTCAATGGTACTCTGTGCTTCAATGAGGAAATTTCATTATATTTTATTATAGTTAATAACTATAATCATCTAATGTTACCTATGTACCTATGCGCTGCATAAACCTTAACAAGAAATCGACATTTTATAGGAAATATTTGTTTCTTTTTCATGGTGATACTTTCTCAAGAAATTTGTACCCCGTCCGGATTGCCTCCAAAAGCAACCAAATGTTCCTGAAGTTAGCGACTGGCCGCTATTTTACTAATCGTGGCTTTGAGCTTCTTGTTGAACAGAGACTATCAGACACAGGTGAGTGCAGAAAAGGATGAAAACAACTGCACGGACAAAGGGCCTTGTTCAAACCTTTGCGTCGGCTACACATCCTTCTTTGTCTCCGACATGATGGAAATATAGAGTGTAGTTTTTCCTTTGAAAAACAAAGAATCTACCGCCAAGTCATAGCCAAAACCCTCTATTTTCACACCCGTTTCTAATTATTTTAAATGAATGCTTGATGCCAGATCAGAGCCAAAGATGCATGAAATGGTGTTGGAAAAAGGCAATAGTCCTCTTTGTGCATTGACGCATATTTTGGCCATGTTGGTAGCAATGGGGACCCTCCATTCTGCCATAAATCTATCTATTGTTCTGACAAAACTGATGAAAATAATAATTACAAATATGGTTTCTGCATTAAGGTAGTTCCTATAATTATTACAGCACAGGTATAATACGCTAAGACTAAGGTTCTTATTGGTTCATCTCCGAAATAAGTGAAAATGTCTCATTGCCAAACTAGTAAATGACCAACCAGATATTCATAACACTGGTGTCCAATTGTCCAACTAGCAAGGATTCCTAAATTTATTCAAAACACTGTTTTGTGTACATTTACCGTTTAGTTTCTTGCGGTGGGAACGAAATTGCTTGTAATATGGAGGACCTCGTATGTGTAAGAAACGACAGCTCACGGAATGGACGCCAAGTTTGTTCACAAGGTAAGAGCGAAGTGGGTCTCTCCATAAAACTCAGTAGGAAATGAAACCACATAATCTGTTTGTTTATTTGTTTGCTTGTCTGTCTATCGGTCGGGCGGTCGATCTTTTGGGTGGATGTAGATTATGCCGATCAGGTGTTATGTCGGTCTGTCTGAAGGGAGGATGGCCGTCAGTCTGGCTCTTTGTTGGGTGTGTTTTTGTTTGTCTTTTTGTTAGGGTGACAAGGTGGGGTGTTTGTTTGTTTTGACTCTTCATCCAAAACAGGGTTGCTCTCAGGATTGCGATATTTTTCATCTCCTGATTTTTTATATTCCAGGATCTTGCGGAAAACCGTTGATCAATGTCACGCAGAACGCATCATCGGTGATAGTATCGCCTGGATGGCCCATCGTTGACTATCCAAATAATCGGGAATGTTTATGGTCAGTGGTGGCAGAAGTGGGATACAGAGTGGTGCTCACCTTCGTGAACTTTGAGATGGAGCGCCTCTACGACTCCCTGTATTGTGGCAATGGAGACGATTTCAGCAATGCATTTCTCTCATTGTCCGGGTAATGGTACTCATTGCGTAAATTTTTACAACAAAATGTTATTTGCTTTATTACGAAAATATCTAAGTACCAATACTATCACGAGAGAAACTCACTTGAAGTCATTGAAAAGTAGGAATCCCGCCCCAGTCATTTGTTCTTGTTTATCATACAATGACTTGAAATTAATTAACCACCTTGAACTTCGGTCCTCCTCTATGCTACATACATATAGTTAAAACATAAAATGATGTCCCCACTTTACCTTCTCGCTGCATAAACATTAATATTAAAACTACATTTTAAAGGATGATACATGTATAATGGTCTTTTTTATGGCAATATTTTCCCTAGAGATTTGTTCCCCGTCTGGATTGCCTCCAAAGGCAGCAAAATGTTCCTGAAATTCACGTCTGACCGAAGTGATGCTTATCGTGGCTTTGAGCTTCTTGTTCAACAAAGACTATCAGACGAAGGTGAGAGCGCAACATGATGAACACAGAAACACACATTATAGAGAAACGGCAGTGTCGCGTTTTGGAAACAAAATGGTCGGCCATCGGCTCCGGTCTTGTCTTCGTTTCTGGGCCCTTTTCCAAACCTCGGCTCCGGCTCAGGCTCCGGCTCCAGCTCCATTTCTTGAGTCAATTTTAAAATAACGGCCGGTATCAAAATAGAGACTTTTGGCTGTGGTTCGGAAGTAGATTATCTGGTTTGAAAGGGAAAACGGAGCTTCAGCTTCAATGAAAACCCACAACCTCTATTTTCAGCATATGGATGACGGAGCCGGAGCCGGAGCCGGAGCCGGAGCCGGAGCCGGAGCCGGAGCCGGAGCCGGAGCCGGAGCCGGAGCCGGAGCCGGAGCCGGAGCCGGAGCCGGAGCCGGAGCCGGAGCCGGAGCCGGAGCCGGAGCCGGAGCCGGAGCCGAGGTTTGGAAAAGGGCCCTGCTATCCAAGTGCTGAGAGTATCAACTGCTTAGCTACATCCAAAGACCTTTCTTTAAATTTGTCATACAAAAAAGAGCCTTAGCCAAAGCCAGACCCAAAGCAGAAGCCGATGTTGGACAAGGTCGTAGCTCTTTATTTGCTCTATTTGGCCAGGTTGATAAAAATTTGGGGACCTCCATATTATACGAAACAGAAGGAAAATAGAACCATGGTATCTTCACTGAGGTATTTCATGTACGTTACAGGACGTATGTGTCAATTCTAAGCTTCTTGATTCAATTCCCGAAAAAGTAGAAATGTCCCATTGCTCAAATTGTTAGCAACCCTAATTAATTCATAACACTGATGTGTGTACAATCATTTACCTTTTAGTTTCTTGCGGTGAGAAAGAAATTGCTTGTAATATGGAGGATCTCGTATGTGTAAGAAACGACAGCTCACGGAATGGACGTCAAGTTTGTTCACAAGGTAAGAGCGAAAGACATGTCTTGATGCCACTGTATTCTCTTCCGATGTGGGTCTCTCTATGAATCTCAGTGGGACCTGAAACCACATCATTTGTTTGTTTGCTTGTCTGTCTATCGGTCGTGCTGTCGAGCTTTTGTTCGGATGTAGGCTATGTCGATCGGGTGTCTTTCTGTCGATCAGTCTGAAAGGTTGGCTGGCCATCTGTATGGCTCTTTGTCTGAGTGTTTGTTTGTCTGTTTATCTCTTTGTTAGGTTGGTGGGGTTGATTGTTTGTTTGTTTGGACTGTTCACCCGAAACGGTGTTGCTCGGGATTGTGGTATATTTCATAATTTGTTTTTAATATTCCAGGACCTTGCAGTGATACGTTTAACAACGTTACGCAGAATGCATCATCGGTGATATCGTCGCCAGGATGGCCCATCGCTGACTATCCCAGTAATGGGCAGTGCTTATGGTCAGTGGTGGCAGAGGTGGGATACAGAGTGATACTCACCTTCGTGGACTTTGAGATGGAACACGGCTATGACTACCTGTATTGTAGCAATGGAGACGATTTCAGCAATGTGTTTCTCAGACTGACCGGGTAAAACTGGTTTAATGATACTCAAAGCTTAAATGTAGAGAAAATGTCACCTTTGTAATTAACGCAAATATATAACAATCAAATAACTCAAGAAGACTAAGTCATTGGATGGTTTGAAAACCGCTCCAGTCAAATTGTCTTTGTTCACATTTCAATAACTTCAACAATATAAATCTTTCTGAACTATGTTATTTATTTAGTTAAACCATAAACATCTTATGTGACCTCTGTACATATTCACTGCATGATACATGTATTTATATCGTATGTACATTTTACATGAAATAACTATACCTTTCTTGTTTTTATGACAATATTTTTTTTTCAAGAGATATGTTCCCCACCTGGATTGCCTCCAAAAGCAACCAAATATTTTTGAAATTCACGTCTGACCACATTGATACTTATCGTGGCTTTGAGCTTCTTGTTGAACAGAGACTATCAGAAAGAGGTGAGTGCAGAAAAGGATGAAAACAGAAGCACCGACAAGGGTGTAGTTTTTCCTTTGTAAAACAAAGAAGCTACTACCAAGCCGTAGCCATGCAGAACCCTTTTTTGACACCGTTTCTTTTTAATGCATGCATGCCCTGAAGTTATATCAGAGCCAAAGCCTGATATCGATAACTATCGAAAACTATATAATTCTCTTGTGCATAGACGCATATTTCACCATGTTGATAACAATTTTGGGACCCTCCTTGCTTCATATCTATCTACAGTTCTGACAAAACGTATGAAAATAATTACAACTATATTTCTGCATTGAGGTAGTTCCTATATATTAGTGCATGGGTACGCTAATCCTAAGGTTCTTGGTTCACCTCACGAAAAAGTGAAAATTTCTCATACCCAAACTAGTAAATGACCCAACCATAGAGATGTATTAAAATTACTAGAGCGCTAGCTCCGTGTAGGAAGTGATGCCTGCTGGGCACATCCATGTTTGTGCACAAACCTATGAAAAGCCCATAATTTTGTACGTTTTAGTACGTTCATTTGCATACTGCGTTGTGTTTTATACGGGTGCGTCCAGACGGCTTCAAAACGTCTACTCGCGGAGAACGCAGAGCTAGTGCTCTAGTAATTTTAATAAAGCTCTATGGACCCAACAGACTTCATAACACTGTTGTCCCATTGTCCAACTATATAGCATGGATCCCCAAATGTATTCATAACACTTATGTATGTGTACATTTACCGATTAGTTTCTTGCGGTGAGAAAGAAATTGCTTGTAATATGGAGGACCTCGTATGTGTAAGAAACGACAGCTCAAGGAATGGGCGCCAAGTTTGTTCAGGAGGTAAGATGAACGATAGAAATGTTCTGGTGTCACTGCATTTTCTTCTGTCGTGGATCTCACAACGAAACTCAGTAGGATTTAAAATCCACAATTGAATTGTTCATTTTGTCTGTTTGTCTGTCTGTCAGGCGGGCTGGTTGTCGGTTTGTCCTGTAGGGCGGCCTGGACGTCTCTCTGGCTCTTTGCCGGGGTGTTTATTTGTCTGTGTATCTGGGGTTTGGGGTGGTTGGGGTTTGTTTGTTTGTTTGTTTATTTGTTTTATTGTTTGTTTGGACTGTTCATCTAAAAACAGGGTTGCTCAAGATTGTGGTATTTTTCATCTATTTGTAATATTTCAGGATCTTGCGGAAACCCGCTGATCAACGTTACGCAGAATGCATCATCGGTGATAATATCGCCTGGATGGCCCATCGCTGACTATCCGAATGTTCTGCAATGCGTATGGTTAGTGGTGGCAGAGGTGGGATACAGAGTGGTACTCACCTTCGTGAACTATGAGACGAAACACAACGACTTCTTGTATTGTGGCAATGGAGACGATTTCAGCAATGCGTTTCTCATATTGACCGGGTAAAGTTGGTTTAATGCTACTATATGTGCTTAAATGTGGAATGTTCATATTGCTAACTATAATCGAATTATGTCACCTCTATTCCTATTCACTGCATAAACCTAATTATATTTGATCTAAATTTCATCTGTCTTTTATGTAGCGATAAGTTCACCGGAGATTTGTTCCCCACCTGGATTGCCTCCAAAGGCAACATAATGTTCCTGAAATTCACGTCTAACTACGCTGGTACTAATCGTGGCTTTCAGCTTCTTGTTGAACAGAGACTATCAGGCACAGGTGAGTGCAGAAAAGGATGAAAACAATCACCACAGCGAGTATAATGTTGATAGGAAACAGTATCAGAGTTTGCAAACAAGATGGCCGCCCAATAAACGTGCAGGATTGACGACAATGTGCCTTCGCGTCGGCAACGGCTCTGGCTTTGTCATCCATAATTATTTATAGGTGGTAGTTTTTCCTTATGAAAAAACAAAGAATCCATACTGCCAAGTCATAGCCAGAAGCCTCTATTTTGACACCCATTCATTTAAAATGAATGAATGAATACATGCATGAGTCCGATCTGGAGCTAAAGTCCCGAACCAATGTTGGGAAAAAGGCACTTGTTGGCTTTTTCGGGCAACCGAAAAGCCTTTGTTTTTGTTTTGTTATTTCTTTTTCTTCTTCTTCCTCTTCTTCCTCTTCTTCCTCTTCTTGTCGCCAAATTCCCATAGACTTTGTACATAGATTTTGTGATCGGCACTTTGGCTACTTTAAAACTGCCGATGTTAACCAAACTTGGTCTGAAGGAAGTCCATATATGGTAGTTGTGTGTCAAAACTTTTCGTCATCATGACTTTATCGGGTGTCAAGTGACAAGCGATTTGACTTTAATAACCAAAATCTTCACAAATCAGCAAAAAACAACGGTTTGAGATAGTAAGCCCATTCTTTCACTAAAAGTGAATGTCAGGCAGGGTCTTTCTTTGTGGCACATTGCTTGACCTCTGTGACCCCTACTTCCGGTCAAACAGGAAGTAGCTTCTCATTTAAAAGTGGTAAGAGCTATGATCATGATTCTTTCACCAAAAGTCCATGTTAGGGAAGGTCTTTCTTTGTTATACATTGCTTGACCTCTGTGACCTCTACTTCCGGTCAAACAGGAAGTAGCTCCTCATTTAAAAGTGGTAAGAGCTAGGACCATGATTCTTTCACCAAAAGTCCATGTTAGGCAAGGTCTTTCTTTGTGATACATTGCTTGACCTCTGTGACCTCTACGTCCGGTCAAACAGGAAGTAGCTCCTCATTCAAAAGTGGTAAGAGCTAGGATCGTGATTTTTTTGTTAAATGTGTCCATTTGAGGGATCGCTTTCTTTGTATGGCATTTTGTATATTTATATATCCATTTATAATATCATATACGGAAAAGCCTTAGGTGCTGTTTCCAACAGCCATTAACTTTAGTTCTCTTTGTGCACATTTAACGCTCTATAATGTTTCAAAATTATACTGCTCTGACAAAACTGAATGACATTTACAAGTAAGATTTGTGCAACTATTGGTAATTCCTGTAGGGGTACGTTAATACTCGGTTATTGGTTCAAAATTGGTTATATTTATAACACTGATATGTGTACATTTACCGATTAGTTTCTTGCAGTGGGAACGAAATTGCTTGTAATATGGAGGACCTCGTATGTGTAAGAAACGACATCTCACGGAATGGACGCCAAGTTTGTTCACGAGGTAAGAGCGAAGGCCGTGTCCTGATGTCACTGTATGTTCATTTGACGTTGGTCTCTCCTTGAATCTCAGTCGGACTTGAAACCACGTAATCTGTTCGTTTGTTTGTCTGTCTATCGGTCGTGCTTTCGAGCTTATGGGCGGATGTAGGCTATGTCGATCGGGTGTCTTTCTGTCGGTCTGTCTGAAAGACGGGCTGGCCGTCTGTATGGCTCTTTGTCTGAGTGTTTGTTTGTCTGTTTATCTCTTTGTTAGGGTGTTGGGGTTGATTGTTTGTTGGACCGTTCATCCGAAACGGTGTTGCTCGGGATCGTGGTATATTTCATATATTTTTAATATTCCAGGATCATGCGGAAAACCGTTGATCGACGTAACACAGAATGCATCATCGGTGATATCGTCGCCAGGATGGCCCATCGCTGACTATCCGCGTAATGGGCAGTGCTTATGGTCAGTGGTGGCAGAGGTGGGATACAGAGTGGTACTCACCTTCGTGGACTTTGAGACGGAGCGCGGCTATGACTACCTGTATTGTAGCAATGGATACAATTTCAGGAATGCATTTTTCACAATGACCGGGTAAAACTGGTTCAATGCTACTCAAAGCTTTAAATGTAGAGACAATTTCACCTAGATAATAAATATCTAACGAAAAAAAAAAATCAAGAAAACTGAGTAATTGGATTGTTTGAAAACAGCTCCAGTCAATTTGTCTTAATTTGTTCACATTTCAATTACTTAAACAATATATAATTCATCCTGAACTATGATTTAGTTAAACCATAAACAGCTTATGGAACCTCTGTGCCTACTTACTGCATAATATTTATATCTTATATACCATATATATTTCAAATGAAATAATTTTATCTTTCTTGTTTTTATGACAATTATTACTCAAGAGATTTGATCCCCGTCTGGATTGCCTCCAAAAGCAACAAAATGTTCCTGAAATTCACGTCTAACCTCAGGGGTACTGATCGTGGCTTTGAGCTTCTTGTTGAACAGAGACTATCAGACACAGGTGAGTGCAGAAAAGGATGACAACAGAAGAAACATACTGATTGAAAGACGCCGATGTCAGAGTTTGGGAAACCAAGTGCCGTACAGTAACATTGCAGCATCGTCTGCATCGGCTGCGGTTCCGCATTCGACTCTATCATTCATATAAAAACTAGGTTGTGGATTTGTGTCGTTCAAAACAAAGGATCTTCTGGCAAGCATTAGACAAAAACCTTTTATTTTCACACGTGTTAATTTCAAATGACTGCACATAATGGGGCCCGATCCGGAGCCAAAGCCAGAGCCGATGTCGGGTACGGTAAAGGCATAAGTTCTTTGCGCACTGACGCATCTTCAGCCACGTGGATAACAATTTGGGGACCATCCTTTATGTCGCAAATCTATCCACTGCTCTGACCAAATTGAAGGGAATTTCGTTCTCCACAGAGGTACTTAGTTTCAATATGTGAGAGTAATGGTACTTTAGTCCTAAGGTTCTTGCTTCAATTCAGAATAAGTGAAAAAGCCCCATTGACCATTCAGTAAATAACAAAAAAATATATTTATGTTAACAATGATGTGTGCACATTTACCGTTTAGTTTCTTGCGGTGAGAACGAAATTGCTTGTCAAATGGAGGATATCGTATGTTTAAGAAACGACAGCTCAAGAAATCAACTCCAAATTTGTCCACAAGGTAAGAGCCAAGGCAGTGTTTAGATGACACTGCATTTTCCATTCACGCTGTCCTCTTCAAGAATTTCAGAAAAACACGAACACCCCACGATAGATTTGTTTCAATTTTTTGTCCTTATGTTGATGGGGTTGTCTGTCGAACTGTCGGTGTTTGTCGGTCAGGCTGTCGGTCGGTCTGTCGGGCGGGTGGAATGTCAGGTTGTGTGGCTCATTTTAATTCTTTGTTTGTTGGATATAAGGACTTTGTTTGTTTGTTTGTTTGTTTGCATTAAAATGAAGCTCGACCGTCCACCAGGTTTGGTATCAGGTTTGCTCAAGTTTGTGGTATTTTTCATCTATTAATCATTTTCCAGAACCTTGCAGTGATACGGTTGTCAACGTTACACAGAATGCATCATCGGTGATAGCATCACCTGGATGGCCCAACGCTGACTATCCCAATGATCAGCAGTGCTTATGGTCAGTGGTGGCAGAGGTGGGATACAGAGTGGTGCTCACCTTCGTGGACTTTGAGACGGACTACTCCGACATCCTGTATTGTGGCAATGGAGACGATTTCAGCAATGCATTTCTCACATTGACCGGGTAAAGTGTTTCTTATGTGACTATGTGCTTCAATGATTATTGTTAACCATAAACATCTCATATCACCCCGTTCGTATTTACTGCATAAACCTTTACATTCAATCCAAATTTCAAAGAAAATATATCTGTCTTTTTTTATGGTTATAATCTCTCAAGAGATGTGTTCCCCGCCTGGATTGCCTCCAAAGACAACATAATGATCCTGAAATTCACGTCTAACAACGGTGGCATTAATCGTGGCTTTGAGCTTCTTGTAGAACAGAGACTATCAGACACAGGTGAGTGTAGAAAATGATGAAAACAGAAGAAACAAACTGAGTGAAATACGCCGGTGTGCAATAAGCGTGCACCATTGTTGGGATAGGCTCTGGCTACGCCTTGGGCTATGGATTCGGCTCTGTCATTCATATAAAACTAGGTTGTGTATTTGTGTCGTTCAAAACAAAGAATCCACTGCCAAGGAGTAGCCAAAAACCTTTATTTTCACACCTTTCCATTAATTTCAAATAAATGCACGAAATGGAAACCGATTCGGAGCCAAAGCCAGAGCCTATGTCGGGTCAGGGAACTAGTTATTTGCGCACTGACGCAATTTTGGTCAGGTTGGTAACAATTTGTGGACTATCCTTTATGCCGCAAAACGTTTCCTGAGGTTCTTTGACCAAATCCTGTATAAGTGAGAATTCCCCCATTCCCCATCCAGTAAATAGCTCAAAAAAAATTATATTAATACTGGTTTGTGTATCATTACCGTTTAGTTATTTGCGGTGAGAACGAAATTGCGTGTAATATGGAGGACCTCGTATGTGTAAGAAACGACACAAGGAATCAACGCCAAGTTTGTTCACAAGGTAGGAGCGAGGTCGTGTTCTGACGTCACAGCATGTTTTCTTTGACGTAGGTCTCTTCATGAGGATCGGAAGGAAACGTAACATCACTATAGATTTGTTTCGATTGTTTACCTTATGTCGAAGGGGCTGTCTGTCGAGCTGTCGGTGTTTGTCTGTCGGTCGGGCTGTCGGTCGGATGGAATGTCAGGTTGTGTGGCTCATTTTAATTATTTGTTTGTTGGATATTTTTTGGGGGTGTTAGGTGGACTTTGTTTTTTGTTTGCATTAAAATGATCGACCGTCCACCAGGTTTGGTATCAGGATTGCTCAAGTTTGTAGTATTTTTCATCTATTGATCATTTTCCAGAACTTTGCAGTGAAACATTTGTCAACGTTATGAACAATGTAACATCGGTGATAGTATCGCCTGGATGGCCCATCGCTGACTATCCAAATGATCGGGAATGCTTATGGTTAGTGGTGGCAGAGGTGGGATACAGAGTGGTGCTCACCCTCGTGAACTATGAGATGGACTACTCCGACAACCTGTATTGTGGTAATGGAGACGATTTCAGCAATGCGTTTCTAACATTGACCGGGTAAAGTTGGCTCAATGCTACTCTGTGCTTCAATGCGGAATTTTCGTTATTATATTTTACCATAGTTTACCTTGATAAACATTTATCTGAAATCTATATTTCAAAGGAAAAATATCGGTCTTTGTTGTGGCATTACTTTCTCTAGAGATTCGTTCCCCGTTTGGATTGCCTCCAAAAGCAACAAAATGTTCCTGAAGTTCACATCTAACAACTTTGATACTAGGCGTGGCTTTGAGCTTCTTGTTCAACAACGACTATCAGATGAAGGTAAGAGCACAACATAACGAAGACAGCAGCACAGAGAAAGAAAAACGGCATTGCCGGGTTTTGGAAACAAAATGGCCGGCCCTCGGCTCCACCGGTCTCGTCTTCGTTTCTGCATGCTGAGAGTATCAACTGCCAAGCACAGCCAAAAAGGCCTCTATATCAATACCCATTTCTTTAAATTTGTCCTACAAAAAAGAGCCTTGGCCAAAGCCGGATGCAGAGCCAGAGCCAAAGCCGAGAAACCGAGGTTGGGAAAAAGGTCCTAGCTCCCCACTTCCACTTGTGCATATTCAGCCAGATTGATTATAATGTTTGGACCCTCTATTATACGGAACAGAGGGGAAATAGAACAATGGGTTCTTCACTATGGTAGTTCATGTACATTACAGGGGTCGATTTCACGAAGCCCTGCGATCGATCGTAACTCGAGTTACGAAGGATAACCCATCGTAGATGGCCTGTCTTTGGCTGCAATGCATCAAAGATACCTACGATCGATAATAAGTTACGATGAGTTTGGTGAAATCGACCCCAGGACGGATACGTCAATCCTAAGGTTTTTGACTCAATTCCCGAATAAGTAGAAATGTCCCATTGCCCCAACTAGTTAGAAATCCTAAATTTATCCATAACCCTGTTGTGTGTATATTTCCCGTTTAGTCTATTGCAGTGAGAACGAAATTGCTTGTAATATGGAGGACCTGGTATGTGTAAGAAACGACAGCTCACGGAATGGACGCCAAGTTTGTTCACAAGGTAAGAGCGAAGGCCGTGCAGTGTATTTTCTTCTGACGTGGGCCTCTTCTTGGGGCCGAGAAGGACACGAAACCCCACAATAGATTTGTTTCGATTGTTTGTTTGTCTGTCTTTCGGGCATTTTATCGAGATGTCGGTGCCCGTCTGTCGGTTGGGCTGTCGGGCGGGATGGCAGTTTGATTTTGGTCTGGCTCTTCTTAATTCCTTGTTAGTTGGGGTGTTTATATCTTTGTTTTTTTCTTTGGTTATTTGCATTAAAATGAAGTTCGATCCTTCCACCAAAACAGGGTTGCCCGGGTCTGAGGTATATTTCATCTATTCATAATTTTTCCAGGACCCTGCAGAGATTCGTTTGTCAACGTTACGCAGAATTCATCATCGGTGATAGCATCGCCTGGATGGCCCATCGCTGACTATCCGAATGGTCGGGAATGCGTATGGTCAGTGGTGGCAGAGGTGGGATACAGAGTGGTACTCACCTTCGTGGACTTTGAGATGAATCAACGGGACTTCCTGTATTGTGGCAATGGAGATGATTTTAGCAGTGCATTTCTCATATTGACCGGGTAAAATTTCTTCAATGCTACTCTGTGCTTCAAAGCAGAATTTTCGTTATCAAATTTGTACTATTTTTAACCATAATCACCTCTGTACCATAACCTGTATAAACATTTATATTAAATCTATATTAAAAGAAAACAAAAGCATATCGGTCTTTTTTATGGCAATACTTTCTCTAGAGATTTGTTCCCCGTCTGGATTGCCTCCAAAGGCAGCAAAATGTTCCTGAAGTTCACATCTAACAACCTTGATACTAGGCGTGGCTTTGAGCTTCTTGTTCAACAACGACTATCAGATGAAGGTGAGAGCACAGAATGATGAAAAAGAGTAAAATGCGCCATTTCGGAATAAATGACCTCACATGCCACCGGTGCCGGTTTCGTCTCTGTCATCCAAATCCTGAATTCAAATCTACTTCCAAGCCATAGGCAACATCGTCCTAATTACTTTAAAATGGCCGATGTACAATTAAATGGCCATGAGTATGATATAAAAAGTAGCAATTGCTACATGCACAAGCAATTATTGCTTGTCAGGCAAAATATCAAGTTCAATCAATCGCTTAAATCTGTATGCATAAACTTTTTATTGTGCTTAAACATTTTGCCTGATTGAGGTTTCAACAATTATATAGGGATGCCATGCCGGTACCAACACCAAATTGAACACCATCATCATGAACAAAATTAGTACAGTTCAAATACCAATGGTTTTAAGTTTTCCATTTGGTCATCAGTACATAAGAACACAGGAAAGTCCACATAAGGTATGTGAATCAAGTTTGTTGCCAAACTAGTTAATTTACCCAGAATATAATCATAACAATGATATAACTCTGTACATTTACCGCTTAGTTGCTTGCAGTGAGAACGAAATTGCTTGTGATATGGAGGACCTCGTATGTGTAAGAAACGACAGCTCACGGAATGGACTCAACGTTTGTTCAAAAGGTAAGACCGAAGGCCGTGTCCGAGTGACACTGCATTTTGTCCGACGTGGGTTTCTCTGTGAAGCACAGTCGGACCTAAAACCTCACAATAGACTGTTTGATATGTTGGGGGTGTATCCAGGGTGAGTGACAAAATAGCTGCCAGGAGAATGAGACTAGCCGGACACTGCCAAAGACACTAAGAGCTGCCGGCCAGCAAACTGGTGCTTTGGAAACCAACCAGCGCATGGGAACCGGGCACATGGACGTCCCGCAATAACATATCTGGACGTTCTCACGAAGGACGTAGGAGTGCAAAGCACCAGCGAGCTGGCCGGAAGTTTTGAATACCGGAAGCGACAATGGATGGCTCGTCTGAGAACGACCTACATGTAGAGAGGTGTATGGGTATTTTGTTTTTTAACTATTTGTTTGTCTGTCGTGATGTTGGTAGGCATGTATTTCTGGAAGTCGTGTTTTGCTTCTTGTTTGCTGGTGTTTTGCTTGTTTGTTCTGTTTGCTTATTATTGTGGTTATGGGCTTTTTCAGCTTTACTCTTAAGTCCCGCCCACCTTAGAAACGGCACGTGTTTTACATTCAGCATGTGAGTGAGTTTGGCCGAGGTAATGGACGACAACGACTCCAATAAATGCGTACAGTTTGATTGACATGCCTACCTACTGGCTTGTTTGCTTACTTCCTGCTCGTAGGTGACTGTGGCGATTACGTTTACGACCTCTTCTCTATTTTATACGATGACATGTACTCCCCCGGATATCCAGATAACTATTATTCCGATCTAGACTGTGAATGGATAGTGTTATCCCCACGTTTCATGATGATCTCGGTGCTGGCATTTGAAACCGAGATCTCTCGAGATGAGCTCTGGCTCACTGGGAAAACTCGTCATGGAGGGGATGACATGGTGTTCAGGATGGACGGAACCACCAAAGTAAGAACCATCACTTTTATGTGGGTTGTGACGGTTAGCTTCAGGACTGATTCCACGGTGACCAGGGAAGGCTTCCACTTTCGTCTCTACTCTGAATTTTCAGGTAAGAATGTCAAAATTACATAATATGCGTCAATGGTCTAGGACCTTTAAGTCTACGGTCCAGAATTCACATAACCATCGTCAAACCTCCAATGTCCTACACGAACATACACATATATATGTCATCTCAGGGCCACCGTAGACAAATACAGCGATGTGACTCGACCAGGGCCCAATTTCATGGAATCCGTTACCGCTAGCAAAAATTCTGCCCTTACGGTAGCAGAATATTTTTTGGTTACGGTTAGCCTGCGTATTTCACGGAAGAGTTTCCTTTTTGGTAACGGTAAGCAAGGAATTTGTGCAGAATGCATACGACAGCGCTTTAGCAGAAAATGATCACGGTTACAATAGAAATGATTCGCTAACCGAGAGTCTTTCTAACGGATTCCATGAAATAGATTTCATGCGTAGCAGTGCCCGTAAGCACAAAAATAGGCCGTAACGGATTCCATGAAATTGGGCCCTGTATTTTGGAAAAACAAACCAGTAAATTGGTGTAAAACCCCAAAGTGTGGGAAAGAAACTAGTTACGAGTAAACTAACAGTTTTTTTTTTAAATGACGTCCGTGCCTCCATGGCGGTTTGCAAAGTACGGTTGGCCAATCACAATGCGCGTGATTTGTCCCATCCCAATGCGTAACTGGAAAGATCATTGCGATTCCGCGGATTTTGATTGGACAACGTGTTATAAACTCTTGGAGGCGCGCTATTCTTAAACGCCCACATTCTCTCTGACCAAAAATTAAGCTGAATGTAGGATCGAATTGATATTCATCTTGGAGGGGGAAAAAATCAGCCATAGAACTGAAGGAAGAATTCACAGGGGGGATGATCGAGTTCTTAAGGGATAAATGAATGAGGTAAAGGCTACTTTTAAACCTTTCAGGAGACCCACACTGTTTCGGCGACACTGGCTTCACTGAGTTTCACGTTCAAAAACCTCGACGGGACCAACCACGTACAAGGAGGCCCTTTGGAACAATTATTATACCAAAGGCACCTGCAGAAAAATAACAATTTGACCATGAACAGTTCAGTAAAATCAAACATGCTTGGATTTATGTTTCGATCCTAGCAGTATCAGTGTAGCCTTTGAGAACGAACCTGCTAGGATCGAAACATCAGGTCCTCCTAATCCATTTAAGCATTTGATACTGTTTAGGTCATTCTGTTGGCTTTTGAGCAGTTTGTGGCAGGTTATTATACGTGTTTCAATTCAAGTATGTTACATATACAAAATTGCTTTCGCCGACTTATATTGGTAAGCCTTGTCTCTTCCATTCCTTGTCCTCGATATATTAGCCCCTACTTCGTGTCCATACGATGACCTCTTTGACTGTGGCGATGGCTCCTGTGTGTCAAGTGACGCGCGATGCGATGGTTTTCAAGATTGTCAGACGGATGGCTCAGATGAACTTGGTTGCAGTGAGTGCTAATTTGTAATTCTAGGCCCTTTTCCAAACCTCGGCTCCGGCTCCGGCTCCGGCTCCGGCTCAGGCTCCGGCGCTGTCATCCATATGGTGAAAATGTAGGTTGTGGCTTTTCATTGAAGCTGAATCTCTGTTTTCTTGTTCAAAATAGAGTATCTACTTCCAATCCGTAACCAAAAGCCTCTATTTTGATACCTGTTATTCAAGAATGGAGTCACGAAATGGAGCCGAAGCCGGAGCCTGAGCCGGAGCCGAGGTTTGGAAAAGGCCCCTAGTACAAACTTTATTTCAGTTCTATAAGACAGCACTATCACTCTGAAGAATGGTTAGCCCTATACTTGAGGGAGAGTGTGCCCAAGTGACACTTTTGCAGAAAATGTTCAGTGAAGTCACTTGGAGAAAGAAGTTGAGGAACTGTTAATTGCTATAGCTATTGCATGCGAAAACCCATAGGCCATGCAGATTTGTGACCGGAAGTGTGTAGTGAAGGTATGAAGAGAGATGTACAAAAAAAAGGATTGAGTTATTTTGTTCCCTCCAAATACTATTTCGTTCCCTCGAAATCATTTGTTTTCTCGAAATAGTATTTAATTCCCTCAAAATAGTATTTCCAGACTCTAGGTAGCCTATAATCCACCTCCATAAGTTATATAACTTTTCATTGACCATTATTTTATGATCCTGTTTCAACATACAGAGAATGTAAGTTGTCCGGATTTCTACCACTGTGACAGCTCATTGAAGTGTATCCGTTGGCCAATGGTCTGCGACGGGATTGTTGATTGCCCAAATGAGGACGACGAGACCGACTTGGAATGCGGTATGCTTGTCTCAAATTAGGCTAAGGCTAGGTCTAGGTGTTCGGCCGTTGCAAATGCATTGAAGCACACGCCGACAATTAATGGAGGTAAACGTAGCGGCAGCCCTAGAAGCCTGTATTCGAACATGGCCGTACAAACTCTATGCACATGACATCATTCTAGTAGGGCGCCCTCAGCGATAGGTGCCATCTTTGTGAACACGTTGAAAAGGAAATTAATCTCAAAAATTCAATACTTCTTCACAAGAACGTTGCATATTACTATCACATTTGAAGCCTATTGGTTGATCATGTAACTGGCTTCACTAAAGCGCGCCCTCATTTTGATGAAATTATGCCATGAAATTCAGGTTTTGCAGCATTGCAGGTTATCATGATCTTTCTTTTATTTGGATTAATTTTCAGAGCAGCGATGCTCAAGTGATTGTAAATGCAAGGTTGCCCAAGGGGACGTTCGTGTAGAGTGTGAAGACGGCTGGACCAAGACTACCGTTGCCAATATGGCAAAGGGGACACGGCACCTGTAAGCATACACTGATTAGGTCAGAGGTCAAACTAGACTTGACTTCAAGTCTTAAAGCCTGGCGAAGTCTTATAAACCACTCAGACACGGCGAAAAATGTATTTTTTGGGTGATTAAGCACCTCGATCTTGTTTGTATTTTTGCAGCACGCTTTCAGGTGGAAACGCAAGTACGCTTGACGAGGGACTTTTCAAAGAGTTCTTATCTTTACAAGCATTGTAAGTAAATCGTTTTCTACTTAAAGTTAGGAGGGCCTGACGCGAGGGCCCTCCTAACTTTAAGCATTTGATCTATTTCAGGTCATTTTGGCTGATGAGCAGTTTGCAGCAGTTTATTACTTCTAAATAGTTTTCTGACAGAAATAAAATGGCGGCATAGTTAAATTTCGCAGACATTTTCTTGATAACTATTCATCCATAGATGTTTCCGGTTATACTGTTTGATAACTTGTAAGGTCACATCTTAAAATGAATGGGTGCACGATTTATGAAAGTCGGCACTTGCTGATCTTCACGACTTTACAATTAAAGTTTATCTCTAGCAGCAATTACGGAGAGACGCAATTACTTTTTTCAACACATCACTATGGAAAAGCTCAATACTATGCCATTAGGTAGCAATTCGTATCGAGGACAGTTGCTACAACTTCCTTATCGCAAAAACTACTCAGGAACAAAAAAGAATGCCATGTTCAGCAAACAGGGGCCAATTTCATAAAACTGTTAAGCACAAAAATTTGCTTAGCACAAAAATGCCTAGCCCAATAAAACAAACCACCATTGAAAATTCCATTTGATATTCTTGGTCAGCGAACAACAGGCAAAGAACAATCACAAGTGATACACAACACGCGGAAATTTGGTTGTTAACCCTGTTTTTATTTAGACAGAAATGTCATGCTTAGCACATTTGTTTGCTTAAAAGTTTTATGAAATTGGCCCCTGAATATTTTTAAGACCTAAGCAATAGGCATCACATAACCATTCACTTGGAGGAATTCAAATGCTAAGCGAATTTACCAAGCTTAGGAACTCCATGGAATTTCTCTAACATGGTATCCTATTATTTGAATTCGACCAGCATTATATAAATATCCTCTAACACAAAAGATAGGAATTGCAAATCATTTATTTTTCATTTGATGTATTTGATTTCTACCATCAGGTGGCTCAACAACAACAGCATGGACATGATCAGACAAGATATATTTGACGGTCTTGACAGTCTGAATTTCTTGTAAGTTCCCTTCAACAAACAATAGAGAGGCCTTACTCGCTCCTGTAGTCAAAATGAAACTTAGTTTACAGTTTGACCGGTTAATATTGACATGATATTGGTTATAATATTACTCGAATTTAGAAAAGAAACCAGTACAGTATTGCAGAGGTCGCAGGACGGTTCAAATCTCTACTGGCCATTTTTCTTTGGAATTCTAATTTCATTAACTATAGTTGCAGTTATATGCTTACAACAAAATGCAACTTTTTGTTCTGGCAGTGCAGTTGGTGAAATCTATAAACAACGAAAGTTTTGTTATGTTGGTATTGTTACTGAAAGAAAATGAATGCTTTGTTAAAATATGGTTATGGTTTCTGAAAAACAATGAATGCTTTGTTATGTGGGTATTGTTGCTTAAACAAGGAGTGCTTTACGTGGGTATTTGTACTGAAACAATTAATGCTGTTGTTTTTAATAAGTGGGTATTGTTTCTGAAACAGGTTTTTTTATGTGGGTATTGTCACTGAAACAATGAATGCTTTTGTTCTGTGATTTTTGTTTCTCAGGGATATATCAGATAACAGCATCAGAAGTATTGAAGGTGTCTCCTTTAAAGGGTTAAAGAATTTAGAGATCATGTAAGTGCTTTTTTAATTATAATTATTCAAAATAAATAAGGGGGAACGGTAACCATTGTTGGGAAGGTCAAATGAAGGAGTACGTAATATGCAAATTAGGCTTGCCCTCCTTCACCGACGTAGATGAGCACTGCATATTCAGTGATTGTTGAATGCATATGGAAAAATCTACGTCGGTGAAGGGCAAGCCTAATTTGCATATAACATATCTCACACGAACAATAATTAATATTCATGAATAGTATCTTCATGTAGTAGTTCTTATGGAGAAACTGATATCCGTACTTGTCAGCCTTTGTAGAGAAGAGGAAACTACTGATAAAAACTCCAACTTTGCCCCATCAGGAAAAGTGAATGAAGTGATGTAGAAAAATTACTGACACGTATTACCTAAACCTGTTTACACCATTTAACATATGGATTTTCTTTAAAGATGCACATTTGGATTGAGTCCAATGACTGGTCACAGTAAAAAGAGGGCATGCGAACGGTGCCTCACTCAGTATTATGCAGCTTTGTGCATTAATGTAGAATGTTCACATATTTGTCCTTGTTTTCTAGGATTGTTCGGAATAATCCCCTTCAAACATTACAAAATGGAGCATTCAGAGGACTGAGCAAACTGCGGATCTTGTAAGTTCATTCATACATTGAGCCACAATTAGGTAAAAAAAAAACATTAAAAAAAACACATATATTTTTTACAGCAGTGCGTAGAAATTGATAATTGGCCCATTGCACGAGCTGATATAGCAAGAAAGGAAATTAGAGAACGTTTTCGTGTCATAAAAAAAAAAACGATTCAGAAACGTTTCTTAACTTGAATTCACCTAATCATTATGCTTAAATTTCATCTGAGCTGTCTCCGGACAAAATTTAATCGGTTAGTGGGACATTTTTGGCTTTGCATGTCTATACTCCCTGCAGGGTGCACCCAAGTAAATAGGGCCAAAATCCGTCCGCCGAGCTCATTAATAAAAGTTAAGCACTCAATATATTTTAAATAAGAGAGTTGTGAGAGCTATGAAAATGAAGGATTGAAGAAATATGGCACTGGACCTCCTGCCTGGACTCTGGGCTTCCATTTGTGACCATTTTTGATGCAATTGGGTGAGAAAGTGGGTCTATTTCAGCCGCTTTGCAGAGGGATGTTTTTTTGAAAATGGCTTCTTTGACTGGAGTGATCCACACCTTGTTTTAGGGGTGTTCAGCTGAGAATGAGTATATCTCAAAAATTCAATGGTCACCCTACCATAAATTGAAAAGAAAATGAAAGGTGACATGTTGGTCATCATTTTTCTGTGTAACTTGAACAGCTGTGAGAGTTCTGTATAATTTTAAATGATTTTTGAAGTTTGATGATTTATCACTGTTGTCTATGGGAGTTTATTTACTTGGGTGCAACCTGCAGCACAAACAGTACATCTTTGGAACTGAAGGAATGCGCCCTCAACGTCCACAGAAAGCACACAGAGGGCGCTGTTAACCATACCCCCATGTCCACGAACTAGTTTCTTTATAAAACACTGCCTCAACCTTGACTCAACCTTTACTTTACGTGGCTTAATCTCCACTCCACTCGCCTAAATTTTGCCGAAATTTTCTCAAACGCCAGGAGAGGCCCAGTTAATATCCATTTCATTAGCAAAGAGGCGACATGTACAGCACAAAACCACAGAGGTGATTGCCCTTTAAACTTGCTTAACTTGAAATGCTTTGTGCTTTTTTTTCGTCAGGGTTCTGATCAGAGGTAGCGCTTCAAGTTCAACCGATTCACAGGTTCTCGTCAAGGACAATGCATTGAATGATCTCATGAGCTTGGAAATGTTGTAAGTTACCGAACACAGGGCACTCAACCTTTATGAATACAGAGGGGGGTGCAGACCAGTAAATAAATTCCCATAGGCTCCCACGCAAAATGGCCAATTTCAAAAAAATATTTAAAATACTCAGAAGTTTCTGAGGCAATCGACCAATACGGCAAAATAAAGGTGAAAACTTAAATTTTCATTTTCTTTTCAATTTTCTATAGGTTAACCGATGACTTTTTGCCGAAAAGTACATTCAAAGAAAAATACCCCTAAAACGGCCGAATTGACCGGTGCCAGACCAAAAATAGTACCCCTCCACTACAGGGCAAAAATAGAGCGAATTTATGGCCTGATTTCATCCCAACGGCTCAAAGGTGAAAGTCCAAACTCTGGTGATCGGGTTCCATCCATTTTGTCTACAAGACTTACCACGTAGGGCTCACCAGACGCTTTAAGAGAAAAGATTTTGAGGGTATACAAAAAATTTATGAGCTCCGCGGACCGATTTGGGCCTATTTACTGGTCTGCACCCAGAGGTGTAAATCGACTAGGTCCAATGACTTGGTCAAAAGGGCAAGCAGAATACTAACATTTTGGGAAATATTCTTAGTACACACTATTTTCGGCTTGAGTTTGTAATGCAGGACCTGCAGTGTGTTAACTCCAAGATGCCTGTCGTGAGAAGCAATTCGTGCATACATGCATTAAGACCAACACCTCAAAATAAGATCGCACCAGATATTGATCAGCTGTTTTTCGTTTGGCTTGTAGGTACGTTGACGATTACCGTTTGTGCTGTGAGTTTGTGTCATCTATCACGGGCTTCGACATCACCAAATGTCAAACCACGGAGCTGCAGCCGCCTCTGAACCTCTGCGGGAGCCTCATGCGCAACCACTTCCTCCGAATTTCCATGTGGATCCTGGGTCTCAGCGCCCTCGTCGGTAACACCGTGGCCATCGTCTGGCGCCTCCTGGGCAAGGAGAAAGGCACGAAGAAGACTCACGCGTTCTTCGTGGCCAACCTGGCAATTTCGGACCTCATGATGGGGGTGTACATGCTGATCATTGCCGGTGCTGATTTGCACTTCGGCGAGGATTATTCAAGAGTAGCCAACGAATGGAGGTCAAGTGTGACTTGCAAGGTAGCTGGGGTCATTTCAGTGATGTCCAGTGAGGCGTCCGTCTTCTTTGTGACTCTGATCAGCCTAGACAGCTTCTTGTCCATCGGCTTCCCTTTCAGCCGCATCAAGATTGAGGAGACATCAGCCAAGGTGTCAGTGGGCCTCATCTGGGTGTGCGCTCTCGGTCTCAGCGCTGGTCCCACCGTCTTCGTGGGGTCCGACTCCAAAGTCTACGGCCTCTCTGATGTCTGCATCGGTCTGCCCTTGATCACCGAACCGACGAGCTACGTGGTGCAGGAGAGCCAGATCGGAAACCCGTTGGGAGGGGAGACGGTGTCCATCCCAGTCGCTCAGGGGAAGCAGCCAGCTTGGATCTACTCCATCGTCTTGTTCCTCGGAGTCAACCTGACCTGCTTCTTGACGGTCCTGTGCTGCTACATCGGCATCGCTGTTAAGGTCAAACAAACTACCAGCAAGGTCAAGACCTCATCACACCGCGACCGAGAGATCAAGATGGCTATCAAGATGTCTCTGATAGTCGGCACTGACTTCGCCTGCTGGATGCCGGTAATCATCATGGGGGTTCTGTCTCAGACAGGAATTGTAGACATCGGTCCAGACATGTACGCCTGGACTGTCGTCTTCATCCTCCCCATCAATTCAGCTCTCAATCCATACCTGTATACATTCTACACCGCTCTGACCGCATGTCGCAAAGAAAAATCAGGCAATTCAACCGAGATGAAGGCAAAGTCCTCTGGAACAACGACGTCCGTTGTTTCCGGCACCGGTGTCAAGGGATAGATTTGTCGTGATTGCGGCGTGACTGCGTCTGGAAGACCAAATTGGCCCAATGTCACACAACATGCGTGTCCAGGTCATCCGGACAGCCAGGCACGCTGGTCAGTTGATGAGCTCGTTACACCGGCACTTAGTAGGACAATAGATCAAAGGGCCCTCAAAGTTAAGAGGTCACTTGTGAAGCCGTTCTATTCGAAATTTGCAACCCTTCTCAATTTCATCGGAGCATTGAACGTATTTTATCTGAAACTAAATCGGACAATAATAACTATCAATACGGTGGACACACCAACTATTCAATCAGTCATAGGGACTCCAGCAAATGACAGTGTTCAGTACGAACTTGAAGAAAGCTTTCTGGCACTTATAGAATGGAACGAAACCAGTGGAAAGAGGGGGCTATTATTATTATAACTGTGATTATCATGGCAAGATGTAAACTGCAGCCCCAGCAAAATGTACCAGTTTCATGGCAGGAATTTGTAATGGCATTAAATAGAAATGATTAAACTTTGGGCAATATAATACTAATAGTAATGGTGGATACTTAAAAAGCGCGCGATCCTTCTTACGACGCTCACGGCGCATGAAGGAAGTACATATCAAAAACAAGATAGATAACAAAATACAATATAGATAACAAATACGAGATATAACAAATACAAGATAAATAACAAATACAAGATGAATAACAAATACAAGATAGATGATAAGCTCAAATACAGACATAAATAACAAATACTATTAGTTACTCATGAGATGCGTTTTAAGCATGATTTGAACTTTTCTGCACTATTATGCTATTCGTAATGTGAGAGGTAACTGGTTCCAAAGTGTTGGTCCAATATATGAGAATGACCTACTTCCCCATGAATGTTTGATTCTGGGTACTTGTAATGTTTGTGATGTAGATGAACGTAGACTGCGTACAGGGGTGTAGATCTAAATGCTTTTTTGAAGGTAGGTTGGAGATGATTTATGAATTACATGGTTAACAGGTAGAAGGATCTTAAATGTAATACGTTTATCAACAGGGAGCCAGTGTAATGAGTGGTGAATAGGCGTTATGTGTTCAGTTTTCCTTGTGTATGTAAGAAGTCTTGCGGCAGAGTTTTGTAGTAACTGGAGTTTATTTATTTCTCTCTGAAATATGATTGTTAATAAATATGGTAGACACATGGTATGCACTATACCTATTTTAAAGGTAATAATTATCATACTTTGGTTTCGTCAAAGAAATACAGATTCGTGGGCACAAATGCCAAAGAAGATACAGTAAAAGTAATCTGTGAAAATGTCAGTCTCCAAGGGTGCCCACTTTTTGAGAAAATAGTGAAAAACGGGCACAGATTTTTTTTAGTCTTTTCTCTTTTATTTGTGATCTTTTAAAAGATCAAACAGATTTTCGGTCATTGTTTTACAAATTTGTGGATAAATACACCATTACAGGCGGAAACATTTTAACGGTATGTTTCTGACCACCACCATCTTCATACCCTGTAAGTTATAGGTAAATCTGTGAACATTCCTGTTTTGGTTTCTTACCAAAGTATGATACTACCTTTAATTAGCTCTTGCAGAATATGACAGTATCGTGAAGGCTTGAACAAAATTAAGGAACCTAATGCTTCTTGAAGAACGAAATAAGAAGATTTTGTGCACTGATTTTTGTGGTAACCATGGCAACAGAAATTATTTTGAAATTATAACTACAAATCCTTATTATTTAGCTAGAACGTATTGTTGCGAGTTTTTACACCATTTGTATCACCTTTGAATCAAAGTTAAACTAGTTCGATAATTCATTTAAGCTTGTTAAGCTCACGTTCAGTACACAACGCCCAATGTGCGAATTGTATAAAATTATAGATGTAATACATGTGTAATAACAAAATTTCATTCTCCATTTAAAGTTTTATGGCAATTAATATTTGAAACAATCATATCAGTGTTACGAAATTAATTATTGTAGACAGTGAAATATATCCATTATTCTTATTCTGTTCAATTGTTAGATTTAGTCTGTAACATAATTAATATTCATTGAAAAGTGAACAAAGAAAAATTTACTGGAGCGGGATTCGAACCAGTGACCTCCTGAATATCGTACATGCGATCTATCAACTGAGCCATCCAGCCCTACGTTGGTGGTGACCCCAATAGTCAACTATGTTTTCTTTGTTCACATTTCAATGACTTAAAAAACTCAGTCAGTTTCCCTTGTGGTTATATTAATTAATTATGAATTATTTTTCAAATTCAGACATTTTTTTTTCACTTAAACAATTAAAATCGTTAAACTAATCTCGATCTAAATGTTTCTTTATCTTGATGGTATGTTTGCTTAGCTCTAAATTTGTCACGTTTTACATAGAAGATGTCGTTACGCGACCGAAAACGCATTTCTGTATGTAAGCTCAAATATTATGTACTCAACTGTTTTAGCATTCAAACATAAAGTGTGTATTAGTTATTTTTTAAACGTGTGGCGTTTATGAATACGAGCGATTCGCTCTAGTGCGCCACCATGGGTTTTGCAAGGCGTTGGCCAATCACAATGCGCGGAATTTGGCGACAAACTGCGCATGTGTAAAGATGCGCAGTTTGTCGACAAATTTGCACAATGCGTTGCAAACTCATGGAGGCGCACTATTGTGAAACGCCCGTACTGGAAGTGCGTTTAGGTTTTATTAAATACTTTACCAAAAAAATGATTGGAAAATTGAGTTCCATTCGTAAGCACCTTTCTTAAACCGCACGTTCAAATTAATTATGAATGTATAAAAATTATCAATTTCACCCATTTGTTAAATCTAAAAAGTCCTGTGCGTGGTTGAAACAAAATTATAGGTTTTCCCGCACATTTTAAAACTGTTTTCATTCAATTTCCAAAGCGAGTAACTTCAATTTCGTCTCGGAGATTCCTAATCGGAGATATCCCATGTTCAATTTCGTCTTTGGTCGTCCATTTTGACACTTTGTCATCCAATTTGATCATTTGCCATACATTTTAATCAAAGACAATTCAATTTCGTCGACCGCAGCTGACAAACGAACGATAGACGGATCAATTTCGTTATTTTGCAATTAAATTCGTCTAACATTCATTTTAATTCGTCACATGATTATATGCCGTCCTTAATTTTTTTTAAAGTTCCGTTTAATCGTTTAATGTTTACTTTAAACATTACTTACTACTGTCGGAAGAATACTTGTCTGACGCAGAAACACACCCGAACTGAGAATGTATGATGTGCTTTTCGAAAATAATGTTAGCCTATTTGAGTGTGTATACATTGTGATCGGCATTTTTGTTTGGCCGGAAAATCCCCAGTAGAGGAAAGATGGTTTTTAGAATATGCATACAAGAAATAAGGAGGCCTATACTTCATCACAATAAAAGAAGATGTATGCGTTATTTCACATCTTTTTCGGAATAGTCCACACAATCACTTGGTTGTATGGCCCTCTGGCACAGTTTCCGTTTGGATCCATTTGCCTACGTTACGAAGATTTCTGATGTTCGGAGTATAAAGTGGTGTAAGACGGTTCGGAATCATGAGAGCAAGTGAAAGAAACAAGGCTACATGTAGCCTAAAAAGGGGGCTTATAAAGTGCATACCTATAAGCTTTTTTACAAAGCTGGTTTCAGTCAGATTTTCAGTTTAATTTGAACGACAAATTCTTGAAATCGCTTGGCACTGAGACGAATTTGATCATTCATTATGTAGATGATGATCAAGTGAGACGAATTAGAGTGATATATGACGAAAACGAATGAAAACTGACGAAACCGATTGACCATTGATCAATTCGAATGACCAATGACTAAATTGAATGTAGGGTTTGCACATTCCAGTCTTCTCGGAACGAAATTGAAGAGAAGTGCTTAGGAAATTGAATGAAAAAAGTTTGAAAATGTGCGGGAAAACCTATTGTAGAGCGCTCGTATAGCGGCCGAGGTCTTCAATCTGGTTTGGGCAAGAGTAATCATAAAACAACTGCCTAAGTAGGAAGGACAGACGAACGACACATAAACAAATACAAGAAATAAATATCACTCGGACACAGTTCTACTTCTGATTCTATGATTCTCATTCTGATTCAAAATCATTGTACTTACATTATAATTCCGTACTGGAGTAATTCTGGTTAGAGGGTTACTAATTATTGGTCCTCTCCGTGTCCTCTCACAATTTCAACTGAACTTAACTTAATAAACCGTGGGAACGCTTCCCCGAAACACTGTGTTGACCCCTGAATTCCCAGGCCAGTCCGGAAGGGGCGGGCTCAGAGGTGCGCCAACCAACCATGCCACAGACTTATCTCTAAAAGCCCGCCGCCAACGACAGTGCTCGTTACACTTTATTCGAATTTTTGAAACAATTTATTTTTTGTTCAATATCAAAAGGTTCACAGTCGACGTTATGCTCCTTTTGTGAGTCTGAAGATGAAACTCTGATACACATTTGTTTGTTTTTGTAAATCTAGAATGTCCTTTTGGTCAGCAGTGTTTAACTGGATTAAAGGTAATGTCATACTTTACTTTTTGTCAAAGAAATACAGATTCATGGGCAATTAAAGCAAGGAAGATACAGTAACAGTCATCTGTGGAAATTTCAGTCCCATACGGTGCCCACCTTTTGAATTTAAAAATGACTTCCAAGTAGTCCAAACATTTATCTTGATTGACTTTTTCATTTAGCTCCGAACCATGTCAGAAAACTTAAAACCAGTTGTTGATTTTAGTATGATTTTAGCGTGCGAATCTTTGTTAACGTTTCCTGTGGCCGTGCAGCGATACTCGTCGATCAGCACATAGTGACTGCTTAACATTGTGTGTCAGCATGGTCATGTGTGCGAATAATGGATCACAACACCAACATTGCAGAGGGTCTGTGACTGCAAGTTAAGATGTTTCCATGAAAAAAATGAGTTTAAAGGTGACCTCATGCAGTCCGAACCTATTTTGTTACCCTTTCCATTTAGCTCCTCCGAACCATGTCAGAAAACAGTGTTGTTCATTAAAATACCGTGCGAATTTTGGTTAACATTACCTGTGCAGCGATACAGTAGTTAGCAATACATTTCTCTTGGTTTGACAAGCCAAAACGCGTACAAAGCCTTGAAATTTGACAAAAGCAAACGCGTAAGAATGACAATTAATGTACTCAAAATTCGAAACTCTATCAACCTCGTAAGTCAGGATAACTCTGTAAATCCGAACTGTACTCCAACGGTAGTATAAACACTGCAGAATAAACATGACAGACATCGCAATGTTGTCGTGTTTAAAAACGACACTGTTTTCTACAGTAGTGTACGTGTAGGTTAGATCTAGGACGCCTTCACTGTACGTATACAGTTCATGCACGTGCATACATTATTTTTACATTGCACTGTCCATGTAGTGAACGTGAAGTATTATTAAAGGGGCTGTATCGTCTCGCCGAGCGATCAAATGTTGAAGTGCGCCCCCTTGTGCTTCATTTAAGTAAGCCAAACTTTTGTTATGGCTGTTCTGAGAAATGGCTTGTCTAAAAATTACCCCCTGCTCCCAAGGCTAAGAATAGCACGCGCGCGCGCGCGCTGGAATTCGCCTTTTCGTGAAAACCATAATATTATGTGTGTATTATGCATATGGAGATCAATGGTGAAAACGTAAATTCCCGTACGCACCGTGCTGCATTTTATTTTCATAGATTTCTTTCCAAAAATGTCATCGTTTACCCAGAAAATGAAATGGTACAATACATGTAATTTGTCAACCTGCATGTTACAAGGGGTTTCTTGATTAAAAATGAATGGAAGTCCAAGGAAGAAGTTAGCAGAGAAATTTCCACGGCTCATTTTTGACACTAGTTTCAATTTAACACTTTTTGCAAGGCCTCAAAGCATACTAGTTTTTAAACACCAAAACAACGTCGGTGAAAAAAAAGGTTTTCATTAGTTGAAGGCTTTGGGATTAAAATGTAATACACGTATTACAAATGTGACAGTGAACCGCAAATTGTGTCCATTTTGAATGTGATTCTTTAGATCATATTTTGTTAAATATATTTACTCGGTGTTGAAAGAATAAAGAGATTGATCAGGATGAAGTGATCGAGGAGCTGCTGAGTTTACAGCAGTCATTGTTGAAATAAATCGCCAAGTGTTTTCTTGTCTCCATTCATTCTTCTTCGCCTCCCATGTTGGTAAACCCGAATTTCACAATAAGCAAACCCTGCGTCTGGCACTAGATACAAAACTCTTTCAATTTCAAGGGAATACAAACTCAGGAATAGGTTGCTAAGGAAATATGTAAAGAGCAGTATGCCGTATCCAGTTGTAAAAGCACATTTTATCCATGTTTTGCTTGTTTAACCTTACAGCGCAAAATAACACTGGGTCACAGCTCATCTTTCTGGGCCCAGAAACAGGCCCTTTAGTCTATTTAGGCTACATCTCCACTTTATCAGTGGGACACTTTTGAATATAATGAAAGTCTGTCTGGACAATCCTTTTGTTAAGCCATTGATATATGTAGGCATTTATCCATGCTTGGACCATAGAGCTCCAGGTGTCCTCTGCTATTGTCACTTGCATGCTTGGTCGCACAGGACCCACCTGTCTACACACACACACCCACACCCAGTATGTACATGTAGGTAATTAGGATATAGAAGACATTTCACTCTCTCACAGACCCTTGTAGTGAACAGTCGAAGTCGTGAGCAGGTTTTGCCTGAGACACCCTTTCTGGGTCTATTTAGGAAAGTCCGTGTGCACAGCTTTTACTCCCCTTTTAGGGTAGTTTATTTACTTGTAGGTACCTGTAGTTGTTAATATTTATAAACTTAGCTCAGGGAAACTTGACCGACTAAATCTTGCAGTTGGTGTGTCACTGTGGTGCTGGCAGTAGTAAACAACCACCAAAAATAGTGTACACACCCTCAAAGTCAGCATCAGTCCGCTCTTGCTTTCTTGGATAATCAGAGTCAATTTGTTTAAAAGAAAACTATCATAGAGCATCGGTCCTCATAGAGACCTTGTGCAAAAGTGGGCACCGTATGGGACTGAAATTTTCATAGATGACTGTTAATTACTGTATCTTCCATGATATTTTTGCCCATGAATCTGCATTTATTCGAACACGAAGTATGATATTACCTATTATGTTACCCATGGAAAATACTTTCTTTCCTCCATGTTTTACAAAAAACACCCACAACAAAACAAACAAATAGTCTAGGCGTGGATCTAACGTTAAACGGAAAAGAGGAAAATCAAAAGACAAAATAACTGGTTTCTTTTGCGCAGTGCTACTGCCGTACAAATAATAGACGTTACTATAAGGTTACGGCTAAAACACGCCGCCATCGCGCGTGCGCAGTTACAGTGCCGTAACTATAGCCATTGGGAAATGCGTTAAGGCCTATTTACACATACGCGACTTTGTCGCGCGACAATGTCGCGTGTATTTTTAACTGCGCACAAATCAATGGGCGTGTTTACATTTACGCGACAAAGTAGTGCGACTTGTCGCGCGACTTTTTGAAATCAAATTGAAAGTGATTTTGTCGCGCGACAAAAAAAGTTGCATACGTATTTCCCTATGTCCTTACGTGCCAGCTGTATTGATTGCTTGGGAAAGGTGGACAAAGTAATGATAACTGATGGCCACAAATATGATTAATTGTATTTAGCGTCCAACAAAGGTTATATAGACACCAGGTGAAAAGACAACATAATTATGCCATTAGGATCTCCTCTTGAGGATATAGGATCGCCCTAGCTGCAACAAAAACCAGTAGGCCCCTAAGAAAAATGTATTCTTCCGAGCACGAAGAAGATGAGGCATATAAGGTGGACATTTATTGAAAAAGAGAAGGTTTGATTTCGATTTTTATCACAAAATTTGGAAAAAGTCGCGCGACATATCGCTTACTTTTGGACAGCTGCGCGTGTGCGACTTTGTCGCGCGACTAAGTCGCTGCGACAAAGTCGCGTATGTGTAAATAGGCCTTTACGGCTGCCGTAACGCTGGCCACTGCGATTTATCATACCTCCTCAAACGAATGTCGCTTAGCAACTTTGGCGCTCTACGCGCACATAGATTGGCTGAGCGCTGTGCGCATCGCGTATCTAGGTAAACAGTACGCGCAATCGTCCAATCATAGAGATGTATTTGAATGATGCGAGCCGTAGTCGCGAACTAGACGATGTGATTTTGTTTTGCATACGACGTTTTGTTTACAAACCCCAGCGGATTGATACGGAGTAAAGGTGTTCCTGGCGATGATGTCATTGCTATTAATAGAAAGACGAGTCAACGCCGTTTCAATGATTCCACATACACCGCACATACACATACACAAACAGATCAGCATGAATACGCAATGTGAATAACGTCAGATTTTGAGAGATTTTCCTTAGATTTCGTAAAAGAAGACAGAAACATACTTCAAACATGTCCTAGAAAACATCCTTTATACCCAATTTCCTTATATTATTCCGACATAATTACCAGCACAGTGAATCATAGATACTTCTCCTATCCATAAACAAGGACAACAAAATCGAGTCATTTTTTTGCGATTCGGCAACTTCAGACGCCGGTCGTGGGTTTGAATCCCACCTTTGACAACGATTTCTCTTCCGGTGCAATCAACAAGCGGGTTATGGTGCGTCTAACGATAACTACGTCTAGCAATCTAGACTACAGGCACACGCGTGATTTCGTGCGGGAGGCAAACAGGTCCATGCAATGGAGGACTTTGGAGAACCGGTCTCCTAGTCAAGAGCGCAAGCCCACGCAAGTATAAGAGCATGCGCGCCGCTTTTGTTTTGCGCCTGCGCTGTTGTGCTTGCGCGTACGATGTTGACTTGAAGACGGGTTCTCCAAAGTCTCCCATTAACAAATGACCACGTTCAATGTGGTGTAATTTACAGGTTGCTGCAAAGTGGTATAATGGTACAATATTGCGTCATACCAAATATGATAACAACTACATTGTTAAGTCTGCACAATAATATTAAGCACGAGGTCGTGCATCTGCACTAGTAACCATGATGTCGTGGGTTCGAATCCCACCTGATATAGCACATGATTTTGTTTTTCATGTGTGCTCAGGGGGCACCTAGTGAAGTGCTTATCTACGTCTTTCCATCTCCTCGACGGATACATTAACAATATTGATGAAAACGGCGCCTGCCGATAAGGGATTCGATTCACGCCGCTGACACCAGCTAGCTCGGTGGCCTATAGCGGCATGGCATCTGTATTGGTAACCAGGATGCCGTGGGTTCGAATTCCACCTGATCCAGCACTGAGCTAGCCATAATCTGGTCTTATGTGCGTTCAAAAGGCGCTTAGTGAAATGCTTATCTAAGTCGTTGAAGGGCAATAAATCGTTTGCATACATGGTAAAGTGTTGTGTTATTTGGTTTCTGACTGGCACGACTAGTATGTTCGTTCCAGGTAGAGATACATGATACACTGCCAGTGGCTAATAACATTATCTCCATCTTATATTTTTGTGTAGGTCACATGTGTTACTGCTTCTGCCCATAATATCCTCTTCATCGATTCATAATTACACATATCGGACTACAAACATCCAACATGGGCGAGATGAGCTCAGTAGCATTGTCCGGAGCTGGTGGGAGCCGCGGTCGTTACATCGGACTTGCAGCTATCCTCGGCACGTGGTGGACTTGGTTCCTTTGGATTGGGGCAGTCAAATGTCTAGCGGTCTTGCTACCGACCCTACGTGACCAGATGGACACTCACACGTGGGTGATTGGGTGGATGATCGTGATCCTGGAAGTCTCGGCAGATGTGATAGGTAAGAGTGATGTCAACTCCTACTTTCAGCTTTACTGGATTCCTCGTGTAGCGTCATATATATACATTACATACATTTGAAGCAAAACATAAAATAATTTTTAAAACATTTATACACAAAACATATAAATACTGGTATGAAAATACCACCATTGGGCCTTGTTTCTAAGAAGATGTATTTATTGAAAAGTGAACAGAGACAACTTAAATGGGATTACCGCACCCGCGCAATCACCAACTGAGCCACCCAGCCCTTTGTTGGCTATATTGGTGGTGTCCCTTAAAGATGATCTTCAACACTCAACAAACCTCGCTTTAATTGTTAGAACTATAATCATTAAATTACTTGACATGAGAAAAAAAAAATTATCTCACACTGAACACAGAAAGAGAGTCTTTTTGATGATTTTTCTCTCCACATGCTCAACCCGCAAGCTAACCCAAAATTGAAACTGTCTGAATTTCGTCAATGGGGGCAGCAGACATTTCATGAAAAGGCTCCGTAATTAATTTAATGAAAAGCTCATGACGTCATATTACGGAGCCTTTTCATAAAATGTCTGCTGCCCCCATTGACGAAATTCAGACAGTTTCAGAGCATGTGGAGAGAAAAATCATCAAAAAGACTCTCTTTCTGTGTTCAGTGTGAGATAATTTTTGTTTTCTCATGTCAAGTAATTTAATGATTATAGTTCTAACAAATAAAGCGAGGTTTGTTGAGTGTTGAAGATCCTCTTTAATAGTCAGTTTCTCTTGTGGTTATTTGATTATTAGAATGTATTTATTTCTCACGTATTCATTTATTTGATTACAATGATCCATTTATTTATCGTAATTTATATCAAGCGACCTGTTCCAAATCCTTTTCTGTGTTTTAACTGTGTTATACTATGGCTATTTTTTTAATGTACAGGACGCACTCTATACTATCTGAATTGTTTTCAATGTGTGTGTTACTTTTTAAAGGTCCATTCGCGCCTCCACTGGGGAAATATTTCGGCATCAGGATTTGCGTTATGGCGAGCGGAGTGATTCTCACCGCTGCCTTGATTCTGGCGTCCATCTCTGATTTGCTTGTCATGGTGATAGTATTAGCTTTGTTGGCAGGTAAGTCAGGGCAAAATGTACCACTAGAAGGCGCCAGCTTTAAGGCGCCATATTTAGACCTTTCTATTGCAACGTCGCAAACGTGCTGACCAAGTTGTTGTTGTTGCTGTTGTTCACATTCCATTTTCAATCCTAAAATTTTTTTAGCTGTTCCGACATTTCTGATGTCGGAACAGGTTTAGTTTTCGTTCTGGTTTTTATTAGCTGTTCCGACATTTCTGATGTCGGAACAGGTTTTGTTTTTGTTCTGATTTTTATTATTATTATTATTATACTTTATCACCCAAAGTTTGTTTATTCCTGATCTCTTACTTAGCTTCTTCTGATCAGCTTAAATGAGGTATCATATGAAAGCTTATAAGCTGAAGTTAATCCTAAGACTGAGTTTGTTAAAATTCTTAATTAATTATGCACGTGACAGCTCATTTGCATATTTAATTAGTCAATTTTGTTAGCAGCGTATCTCGAGAACTACAAATGCTATGAAAATAATTCTTTTTCCAAAAGCTTTGTTACATCATGTAGTTGTGCATGCTGCCAAGAAATTTACAGTGACGTCATCATGACGTCATCAAAAATGCTGATTTTATTTTTAGCAGCATATCTCGAGAACGGTTAGTGCTACGGTAATGATTCTTTTTGTAAAAGCTTTGTTACATCATGTAGTTGTGCATGCTGCCCCAAAATTTACAGTGACGTCATCATGACGTCATCAAAAAAGGTAATTTTTGGTTAATAGCATTATATCTCGAGAACGGTAAGTGCTACGGTATTGGTTCTTTTTGTAAAAGCTTTGTTAGACCCTGGAGATTTGCATGCTGTTGTGAAATTGACTGTGACGTCATTATGACGTCATCAAAAGGCATAATTTATGTTTGCAGCATATCTTGAGAATGACGAAAGCTATGGTACTGATTCTTTTTACAAAAGCTTTGTTAGAAACTTTAGATGCACGCTGCTTTGCAAATGACCCCTGACGTCATCATGACGTCATCGGAGCTTATAAAGTTGATCAAATAAGTCGGAACAGCTCCGTGTTCGTCCACGAACACTTAAATGTCTAGTTATTATTATACCTTCGCACTTTTTGCTTCCATAGCCTTGTGTGATAAGTTTGTTTATTCCTAATCTTTTATAATCTTATTCTGGTAAGCTTATGTGTGGTATATTATGAAAGCTTATAAGCTGAAGTTAATCCTAAGACTGAGTTTGTTAAAATTCTTAATTAATTAGTCATGTGACAGTCATTTGAATATTTAATTAGTCAATTTTGTTCGCAGCATATCTCGAGAACCGCAAATGCTATGGGAATGATTCTTTTTGCAAAAGCTTTGTTATATCATGTAGTTGTGCATGCTGCCACGAAATTTAGTGTGACGTCATCATGACGTAATCAAAAAAGCTGATTTTTGATTAGCAGTATATATCTCGAGAACGGTAAGTGCTACAGTAATGATTTTTTTTGCAAAAGCTTTGTTATATCATGTAGTTGTGCATTGTTTCGAAAAATGAACATGATGACATCATGACGTCATCAAAAAAGCCTGATTTTCAGCATATCTGAAGAATGAAAAATGCTATGTTAATGATTCTTTTTATAAAAGCTTTGCTGCATCATGTACATGAGTATGCTGCCATGAAATTTACCCTGACATCATCATGACGTCATCGGAGCTTACAAAGCTGATTAAATAAGTCGGAACAGCTCCGTGTTCGTCCACGAACACTTAAATGTCTAGTTTTATGATTGTGCGTCTTTCTTTTGCCATTTTAGGACCTGCTCTGGGAGTGTCCAATGTTTTGGGCAGAGAGTTGATCGGTAGTTACTACCAGGGAACACAAGGAGTGACGACTGCCTTCTCCATTTCACAAACAGGTGCTGCATTCGCGTACATGGTTATACCGGCCTTATCTCAGTTGTTTCTGAATACCTACGGATGGAGGGGGACAATCTTACTAATCGCTGGGATATGCTCTCATTTGATCGCATGCGGTGCATTGCTAGGACTTCCACGTGAAGATCCAACTAGCACTGCCTATACGCCATTAGCAAGTGATGGCGAAGGTACAGTCGACCAAGACGAAGAGACACAGCAGAGCAAGCCAAGGAATCGCATCTGGGCAGCTGTGCTGTCTGCATTGCGAAGTCTGAACATTAATCTTCTCTTCGATGTGTCTTTCTGGCTGTATGCAACACAGATGGTTTTAACACATTTCTGCAACTTGGCATGGTTGGTGTACTTCATTCCTCATACACAGACCAAGGGGTTTACCGCTGAGGACGCCGCCACATTCACCGCTATCGTAGGTGTAACACGGATAGTCGTTGGTGTCATCATCATTCCCGCTATTAATAAATTTCAGTTGATCAGCACAAATACCCTCCTAGGGTTGGGTCTAATGATTCTGCCGGCGTATTACTTCATCGACCCATGGCTGACATCATACTGGTTGAATGTAGCCAACGTCACAATGTACGGCGTTGGCGTTTGTATTATCTCGCTCATTTTGGATGTCATATTGATTGACATGGTCGACATTGAGCAGCTGGGGAGTGCATTTGGCTGGATCGGAATGATTTCAAGTTCTCTGCGGTTCTGCCTGCTGTACTTACCAGGTTCGTGGACATTGGGGTGGGGTGGGGTGGTAGGGGGATACGAAACGGATGCTCTGGCCCAGGCTGCATGTCATTTATCCATTATAAAAAACAGAGGCTTCTGGCTGCGCTTCACAGGTAGATTACTTGGCTTGAAGAGAAACAAAAATACATAGCTGTAGCGTCAATGAAAAACCACAGCCTATAATTTTCAACATACGGATGACAGAGCTGGAGCCCGATCTCTACGCCTCCGTTTCGTAAACCCCCATTGATACGGGCGATTCAAAATAGTGCTCCCATAGAGTTTGCCAAGTGCATGATCAATACACTCACACTGTGCGGATTATTTCGACCCTTTGAAGATGCGCATTAGGCTTTAGTGAATTTCAAAAAAAGTTTGAATTCGAAGTTCTGAATAGGCTAAAAGGATGTTCTGGCAATATATAAGACCTACCAGAGTGAACAAAAAAATTATCAAAAAAATGTTGCCCAACCTAAAAAAGGATTGAAAATTATGTTAAAAAGTGCCGAGTCATAGTGAGTCAGCGTTTTATAGTTTTTTTAGGTTTTCAATCAATGTTTCTTCTCATGTCGTATTTCTCATGATGTTCCCTTTGAATTTGTAACAAGGTGACTTTGGGCATTGCCTTTAACTTGTTTCAGTAATGATTTAATTAACTAAATATTTTAATTGATTTGAATCAAAGAAAATATGTAAAATATCAATTGAAGTCCTGGTGCATAGCACATGTGCATACTTTAAAAGGACAATCATGTAAGCATCAATGTTCTGCTTGATGAATTGTTATTCATGTACAGTTGATGCTAGTCCCGGTCTACTCTTTTCTAGTACAGTATAAACATATGCCTCCTATCCTTGGCATAATGTTTGGTACTGGTAGGAATGTCTGGTCCAAGCTTAGAAAGAGTAAGCTTTGGCAAAGTGAGAAAAAAGTCAACTTAAATATTCAAGGAATTAGCCGCTGTAGCTAGGTCATCAATATTTACATTGCATGAAAAATAGTATACTCCGGTTATAAAGAAGTAGCTAGAATCAGCCAAATTTCTCCGTTATGACAAGTTGCTTGGACCAGCTACAAAAACTTACCTTACTAAGAAATTACAAAGCAGTGCAACTACTACAAACTTCACAATACCTATACCGTACAAATCCGCTGATACGAGACCAAATCCAGCATTTTCCGGTGCTGGGGTGCGCCAAACGAAGGTTGCATTTTGGAGCGATCAGAGCTAGCTTATTTTGTCTTCCCTCCGTTTTCTTCTCTTATTGAATTGTTTTTCCTTTGTTATTATTTGTTTCTTTTCTTTTTCGTTGCTTTTCTGTTTTCGGATGGAAGAGAAGGAGGCTAACCACGCCCCCCTCATTCGCCCCTGTGATAGTCTATTTTAGCTCATACATTAGGGAAGTTTATCATTGATAGAAAATGTCGATTAATTTCACTTTTCTTATCTCTGTTTAGGTTTGTTGTATGATAGAACAGGGAGTTACAGTGCGGTCTTCATGTCCCTGGGAGGGGTTCATCTCATTGCCTTCTTGGCGTTCTTGGCGATGGTTTGGCGACAATCTCGGAAGTAAATGGTAGTAAACGGAGCCTCCTGTGGTGCAGGCCAGTAAATAGGTCCAGATCAGTCCGCGGAGCTCTTTTTTTTTGTATATCCTCATCTTTTTTTAATAAAATCATTTGCTGGGCCCTACATGGGAAGTCTTGCAAAGAAAATGGATGGAACCCGGTCGCCAGAGTTTGGACTTTCAACTTTGAGCTGTTTGGATGAATTATGGCCCTAAACTCCCTATACTTGGGCCTGTAGGGGACGGGTAAATTTTTTTTTTTGTGGCACCAGTTAACATGGCCGTGTTCAGGGTATTTTCCTTTCCATGTTTTTTTTTCTCAAAAAGTCATTGGCCATCCTATAGAAAACTGAAAAGAAAATGAAAATTGAAGTTTTCAGCTGAATTTGGGTGTATAGCAAAATATAATTTATTCGTGAAATAACCACAAGGGAAAGTGACTGAGTTGTTTAAGTAATTGAAAAGTGAACGAACCGGTGAGAACAGTCTCTCAAAATTATTTTCTTGTCTATTGTTTAGCCTTTAGGTAACCCTTGGTCTAACGAGTGTGCCTATCCTGGCACCGTCCTAACAGAAACATCGACACACCTCTTTAAAGAAGAGGTATATATACAACCACCCATGTGTATGCTTGCATTTAAAGGGGTGACCCTCACCCAGATCATTGGATCTTTCCTCATGGGATAACAAACATCTGTTTTGTTGGTAGCTACTCAACAAAATGCATGTATAGATAAGGTTTTGGTACAGGCAAGGAGGTACAGCAGTGATGGTTTTTGGCAGCATCATCAATCCAGAAACATGGAGTGTGAAGTCCCACTGTTTTCCAGACACAAGTAGGAAGTCATAAAAGGCAACAAAGACAACTACCAACCCCACTGTTAATTAATATAACAGACTTAATGAGTTGCCTATTTTCACTCATCCCTAGTTAGTACCTGTGATTAAAAGAATCAAACGTGACCAAGGGTTAAATGATATGTCTAATCTATTTATGTCAGGATGTTGCGTTTAACCAGAATTCCTTAAGAAACCACATTATCAAATTATTAGTTAGAAAAAAAAACAGAATTAATTCAAGCATTTCATAACACTAGAACTGAACGGAGACACGTTATTGGTATCTCCAAGAAATACATCATAATTATTTGAAGAAGTTGTTTCGTAGAAATTAATAATAATGATTATAATAATAATAACCGGCATTTAATACGCTCTTATTAGTTAACTAAATCAGAGCGCTTAGAAATTATTGTTTAGAGCAAATTATTTAACAATTGAAGTAGAAGACAATCTTTCATCGAGTGGCAATTAATTTTCAAGATTTTATTTCTCATTCACGTTCTCAGCGACTGCAAAAACTACAGCGACGTCAGTTGTTCTGTATTTATGTTAGGGACACCACCAACGTAGAGTTAGGTAGATCAGTTGGTAGAGCTGCGGCTGTACGGTATTCAAGAGGTCGCCGGTTCTAATCCCGCTCCAGTCAGCTCTTCTTTGCTCAAATAAAAAAAAAATTAAATTCATTGAGGTTTCACTTGTGGTTATTATTTAGAGGTTCATATTTATTGTTTTATATTGTAATATACTTAAAGTATATTGGTAATTGGTTGTTTGTTGTTGCATATCAGTTGTTTGTTGGATTATTAGCGGGAACCAAGGATGACAATCAGCTATTATGAACTGATATTTAAATAATTGAATATCAAAAACTAACATATATTTTACAAACGTTTTATATAAATAATAAAAATATTGTAGAATTAGTGAAGCACAGTTTCACTGATTTACACCAATTAAGTAAATTCAGTGGAACGCTACTATAATGATCACAGCTATACCGAACATCTGGCTATGTGATTATAGACAAGTGTTTATGAAAGTTTATCCCTTATATTGAAATTTGCACACACGAAAAACCATGATCCTTTACATGTAGCAGTAACCACTTTTAAATATGGAGCCACTTCCCGTTTGACTGGAGGTAGAAGTCACAGATGTCAAGTAATGTGTCACAAAGAAATACATTACTTAACATTGACATTTGCCGTAAGAACCATGATCATTTAGACAATCACAGATGTACATAGTATCATCCGAGTAATTATTTTGTTGGTGTATAGCTATTACCACTTTCAAAGGAGAGGCCACTTCATGTTTGACCGGAAGTAGACGTAACATGGTCAAGTAATGTGTCCCAACAAAGACATCCATAAGCCTGACTTTTGTTGAAAGAATTAATTCAACCGGTTATTATTTTGTTGATTTTTGAATATTTTGATAATCAAATTCAAATCACCTTTGATTTGACACCCAATGACGTCATGGTGATATCCTAAATGTTCGGGACACAAATAACACACAGTGAATGTACGTACGTGTTTTTTTTTTTGATCACCCAATTGTCTGAATAGGATTATACAAGGCACTTTAACCATACTCACGGAAACATCCTGTCTCGTTATAAAGGCACAAAAAGTAACTTCCGTTGATTTTGACGCCCGACTACTCTAATTTTAATCGGTTTGGAGTGATATGAGTAGTATGAGTGTCTAGGGGACATCTTAAGCTGCATTTTGATGCCCTTCTTGATGCCAAGGAGTCAACACTGTTTAATGCACACAGCATTGTTTGTCAAACGGTACAAAACCAAAAGTTGCACTTTTAGGAATAACATGTCAGCAACTGTGCGTAACCCATTGTCGACCCAAACAATATTGCCCACGCAATGTAGCGCATTGTAAATTCAACCTGTATTCCTTAAATTGCAACTTTTGGTTGTGTACCTTTTGACAAACAGTGACAAAAGTGTTGACTCCTTGGTATCAAGTAGGGCATCAAAATAAAGCTTAAGATGTGCTCTAAACACTCATACTACTAATGTCACCCCCAAACCGATTAGATTTAAAGGAGTGGGGCATCAAATTCAACGGAAGTTACTTTTTGTGCACCCTTTACCTGAAATTCCAATCACAATTTCCAAATATTATATGGTAGAAAGACGTCGACGAAGACTCAACAAACAATTAATATGAAGAACATTAATTAACAATTATGTCAAAAAAAAAATAATTAACACTTATAATATCTTTTGTAAATCATATTTTTTTATGGATTTGTTTTTCTTTCCTTTAAAGGTAGTAGCATGCTTTGGTTTTTGACAAAGAAAACAGATTCATGGGCAGATTTATCAAGGAAGATACAGTGACAGTCTTCTGTGAAAATGTCAATCCTATACGGTGCCCACTTTTTGAGAAAACAGTAAAAAAAAAAAAAGGCCTCAGTATTTCTTAAGTGATAAATGCACCGTTTCAGGCGGATGAAACGGTATGTTTCTACCGCCACCATCTCTATACCCTGAAAGTTAGACGTGAATATGTGAACATTTCTGTTTTGGTTTCTTACCAAAGTATGATACTACCTTTAATGATAAACACAGTTAAATTTTCCCGTTAGTTTAAAATCACGAACAAGTTCATACATTGCATATAATTTACAATAATATCATACAGATATACATACGTTATAATACACTACCTCATTTTTATATAACTAGCCTATGCCAGTCACAGCTGAGTTTCCACTTTCAGCACCTCTGAATTTGGTTTTGTTCTCTTTTTTTCTTCTTGCTTGAGTTGAAACAAATTGGAAGTACATTATGAAACAGTAAGCCATCAGCCAAGCGAAACAATATTCCATGCGTGACGTTCATGGGAAAAACACACAAACAAACCAACTACGTGAACAATTTATGCCAACCTACCAGTGGTTCTTTTACATCTCAAGCTCATTGGTGCAGAACAGCAGTTGAAGCAATCAAGGCTAACTATTGTATCGTCTATATTTATCTTTGTAATGTTTCTACCGCTGTGCCACGTACCTGTTGGGATTACAAGTCAACTCGCCCCCTAGCCGACTCGCCCCTTACCGACTCCCCCCTTACCAACTCGCCCCCTAACCGACTCGCCCCCTGACCGACTCGCCCCTTACCAACTCGCCTCCTGGCCGACTCGCCCCCTGGCTGACTCGCCCCCTGACCGACTCGCCCCCTGGCCAACTTGCCCCCTAATTTATTCAGAAATGAGATGCAAAATGTGAAGATATTTATGCATCATAATTAAAACCCAAATGCTTCTGACCCTTTTGTAGGGCCTACTATGTGTTTATGTCAAACATTTTATGATTAAAAACGAAAAATTCACAATATTTCCTTATTAATATTTCCTTCGCAGAACCAAAAACATCATAACTTCAAAAATGCAACCTAAAAACAAAAAAGAAAAACAAGAGAACAACAACACTTAAAACAAACCATAGAACAAAACATATCGTCATAATAAAAAAAAGTCTACAAAAAATGTCAACAATAACACTTAAAGTTAAAGCAAGACATTTTAAAACAAAATGATAACAAAATATGTTAAGAAAGAACATCGAATAATAAAACAAAAAAATTGTTATTTTATCTCAAAGAGTCACTAAAACTCAAAAACATCGTCATAAGGACAAAAACACAAAAGTCGGTCAGAGGGCGAGTCGGTCAGGGGGCGAGTCGGCTGGGGGGCGAGTCGGCCAGGGGGGCGAGTCGGCCAGGAGGCGAGTTGGTAAGGGGCGAGTCGGTAAGGGGCGAGTCGGCTGGGGGGGGGGGAGTTGACCTGTTTCCCCTTTTGGTATATTAACATCGGTTGCACAGTCAGTATAAATATATTGGCACTGTTGGTAACATCGGTTGCACAGTCAGTATAAATATATTGGCACTGTTGGAAGCTTAACTCTCAAAGAACAACGGTGGTAGCCAAAACATATGCTCAGAATACTCCTAAAAAACCATGGTGCAAATAGTCCTTGCGCGGTGGTATAGGCCTAAGCCTATAAAAAATTAATGCAGTGATGCAGCTCCGTGCATATACAGGCTAGTTCCGTTTGCGGCACCCAACGATCCAGCTATCGTATCGATTTGGCGATCTCGTTTGTCATTTCTACATACATGTAAGGTAAGAATTATTCTTCCACACTTGTCATTAATTTGGTCATCAAGCGCCAAGAGGTAAGGATGGATTTCGGGCAGTATATTATTTTGCTGGTAAGATTTGAAGCCTTCTTTACAAGTTGGACATTCGAATCGATTCCAACTCATACAGATTCAAGAGCAGCCACAAGGACTGAGGATGGTGTGACAAGTCATGCACGTGGAACCGGGGGCGCCGGTCATGAGCACTGCATATCAAAAAAAGCATTTGTATTTTATCCCCAGAGAAATAAAATGTGGTCATGGTGGTCATACGTAACAATGTAAACGCCAGGCATGGTGAAGTCTATTTTCCAGACTCAACTATTCATAAGCATGTATAATTTCTATATGCTAGATTCGATCCGTTGTTAGAATGCTCAGATCCACAAACTTTAACTGAACAGATTTTTTTTTGTCGAGTACTATTTTTCGAGTACGACTACGTAGATGCTCAAGTACAATATTTGGATGTCGAGTTCCGAGTATTTTGTAGCCCGAGTACAAGTACCAAAAGACGAGTGCGAGTATTCAGAAAACAGTACTCGAGTGCGAGTACCGAGTAGGAGTACTACAACACTGCTTCTGACTGGCACGACTAGTATGTTTGTTCCAGGTAGAGATACATGATACACTGTCAGTGGCTAATAACAGTTTCCCCATCTTTATCTTTTCGTGTAGGTCACATATGTCACTGCTTCTGCCAATGATATCATCTTCATCGATTCATAATTACACATATCGGACGACAAACATCAAACATGGGCGAGAGAAGCACAGTAGCATTGTCCGGAGCTGGTGGGAGCGGTCGTTACATCGGACTTGCAGCTATCCTCGGCACGTGGTGGACTTGGTTCCTTTGGATTGGGGCAGTCAAATGTCTAGCGGTCTTGCTACCGACCCTGCGTGACCAGATGGACACTCACACGTGGGTGATTGGGTGGATGGTCGTGATCCTGGAAGTTTCGGCAGATGTGATGGGTAAGAGCGATTTTACTTCCTACATTCCGTGCTTCGTGGTTTTTCCCCGTGTAGAATCTTACCTTGAGCGAATAGTCTGAGGCGAATTTGTCTTTCTTTTTCCAAATATTTTTTTGTCTACAAGGCCAGTCAAACTGTACTACTCGCGTTGTCTCTTTCGTGTAAAATTAATGTGGGAATCCGCTCCCAATGGTGGAAAGGCTAGCCCCTCATAATGAAACAAGACTGTCCCTTGACAATAGAAGTTTGACTAGAATGGGTATTTAGGGTAGTACACAGCAACGCAGCGATGAATGCATCATTCTATGGTGTGGAGAAACCAGTCCCTCTCACTGAAACAGGACTGGTGGTCACTTCACAGTTTAAATATGACTGGAAGGGGTACCTAGTCCACAGCAAGGCAGTAATGAATGCCTCCACACTTATTGTGTGGAGAAACCAGCCCCTCACACTGAAACAAGACTGATGGTCTCTTCACTGTATAGGACTGGAAGGGGCAATGAATGCCTCGCACCTATGGTGTGGAGAAACCAGTCCCTCACACTGAAACAAGACTGATGGTCTCTTCACAGCTTAAATATGACTGGAAGGGGTACCTAGTCCACAGCAAGACGGTAATGAATGCCTCCACTCTTATTGTGTGGAGAAACCAGCCCCTCACACTGAAACAAGACTGATGGTCTCTTCACTGTATAGGACTGGAAGGGGCAATGAATGCCTCGCACCTATGGTGTGGAAAAACCAGTCCCTCACAGTGAAAAAAGCCTGATGGGCTCTTCACTGTATAGGACTGGAAGGGGTACCTAGTCCTCAGCAAGGCAGCAATGAA